>CM050929.1:8257618-8857618 GCA_027742785.1 Vigna reflexopilosa | reverse complement strand
TTTTGAAAAACCTTTTTGAAAAATTTTACCTTGAGTTAAGGTGAGAACATTTGATGAGGTACTGATAAAGGTTCAAGTTTGGGGTTACCAGGAAGCATACCACCTCTCTAGGCAATGAGCAATCAAAAAGAAAAGCAAGAAAGGCAAAAGAAAAGAAAAAGTGAGAAAAGAAAATTTCCAAAAGAAAAAGAAGAGCTCACTGCAAGGGAAGGCTCGGAAACAGATAAGAGAACTGTTCTTAAAAGAAGAATTCACAAATGTCTCTCTTAATTCAAGGAACTTTGTTGACCAGAAAAACCAATTTCCTTCTTAGCCCAGCCAAATTACAAGCCATGAAAAGCCCTTATGATGACAACCTGTTTGTGAGTATGTTTGATTGTGGTTAAATGAAAGGCAAAATTAATTTGTGTGACATTGTAATAACAGAGAGAAACACCACACCATACACCTGTGAGTTGAGTGAGATACTTCTGAATGCTTGAGAGAGATATTTGAGTGCTGGAGTGAAACACTTTCCTGTGAGGAATAGTTCTCTGAATTTCTGACTGCATCTCTGCTTGGTTGATTGATCATTCTTAAGGATAGTGCCTGTTTAAATTCATTGAAACATCTGCACACCTTGACTAAGATCTTATGCTAAACTTGACTTCTTGTCTTGAAAAAGTTTTTGAAAAAGGTTGAGTCATTGTAATGATGGTTCTGAAAAGCTAAGTTGCATTTTGTTTGCTTGAGGACAAGCAAAGTTCTAAGTTTGGGGTTGTGATAACGGATTAAAATACCATTATTTCCTACATGATTTTGATACTAAAAGCACCCTTTTTGTCTTAGAATCTTGCTTGGACTCATATGTTTTCGGTAAATTGTGTGAATAAGAGAGTTGAGGTTGATTTTAATTATTTTCTAACAAATTTCCCTTGTTTTGACAGAGATTGAAGAGAGAATGGAAGAAGAAGTGAAAAGCCATGAAGCTGGAGCACAAAAGGGGTCAAAAAGGCATCAAGAAGGGAGAAAACCTGAAGCCCAAGCAAGAAGAACGTGAAAATTGCGAGAGGAACATCACAGCTAGTCGCCCGAGCGACGGACCTGGCGCCCGGGCGACATACGTTCGTAGCCTGAGCGAGGAAAACTGGCGCCCAAGATCAACATGAGCCTTGATTCTCGCTTGAGCGAGCTCCATGCGACG
Source organism: Vigna reflexopilosa (assembly GCA_027742785.1). Classification (NCBI taxonomy): domain Eukaryota; kingdom Viridiplantae; phylum Streptophyta; class Magnoliopsida; order Fabales; family Fabaceae; genus Vigna; species Vigna reflexopilosa. The sequence goes on along the minus strand of CM050929.1, from coordinate 8,856,435 downwards.
CTTGAGCATGATTTGACCTAGATTAGGCCCTGTTTCTGCTCTGATTTGATTCTTTTGGACTAAGCCGCACTTTGGGACACGTCTGGTATTATTTAAAGGACCCTGGGGATCTAGGTTTTGCATCCCTGGAAGAGAAGAGCACTCCAATACACTCTTAGCCTATTCTAGATCTTCCATCTTCTTCTTTCTTCCATTGTTCATTGGGTTCCCTCATGTCTATGGGGAACTAAACTCTATTTGTTGTTGAAGAATGATGTAACCTTGTAAACTCTCATGTATTTGAATTTGTTCTTAATTTGATATGCTTTATTTCATTAATTATTAGAGTAATTTATCTGTTCTTAATGCTTGCTTATACAATAACATGATTTGTGATTTGCATGAGTGTAGGGAGGTTCCTTGTAATTCAGGTCCTTGTTAAATTACTCCTAAGAGTTATATTGCTCAGGGATGAGGGTATGAGTCTTAGTCGTCTTAACCTCTTGATCTTCACATCTTTTTACCAAGAATGCTAGGAATTGTATGAACTGGTAAATAGGGACAGGCTTATTGACCTCTTGATCGGGTTTACGCATTTTAGTGAGGGACGTTGACATTAATGAATAAAGAAGAATTCTTATATACATGAGAGGGAACTTGGTGAAATCAATCCCCAACAGCATAATCATCTCATATTAAATCAACCTTCATTCACCTATATGCTCCTTTGCAGTGATCAATTTTACTTTCCTTTATTTTATTCTTTTTGCAATCAACACCATTGATCTCTTTTATTTTCAGTCTTAATTAATCTTGTTTTCACACAATTATTCAGCACCGACAGTCCTCTGGGATACGATACTTGGTCTTACCATTTTATATTACTTGTGCGACTCGGTACACTTTCCGATTTTCCCCAACACCAACACTCACAACAACCAATATATGCACACACTGAAACATCGAAAAATGTGACCACTACTAAACCCAAAACTTTGCACCGAATATAGTATGTAAACATCTCTATTGGACAAAAACAACCAACACTTAATACCTCAAAAATACCAATTATCACACCATTCAATTGTGCATAAAAGAAAATAGACTCATCTTAAACCAAAAGATGACCACATACCTTGTCCTTGTTGCTCTTGAAATTAAATTAAACATTATAAAATACATAATTATATACCTACCAAGAAAACCAACGCATCCTCACAATTAACACCCATCGGCACATAAAGGAACAATTCACATTTAGTCCACAACAAAACATACAACCAACATAATATCCCTAAAGGCAATCATAATATGCGTTCAACCAAGCATTACAAGAACTTCCAACCGCACATGCTTATCAGATCATAAGGTTTAATTCCCTTTACCTTTTTAAACCAACAAGAATTAATCCTTGTACATAGTTCCAAAAACATAGCACCAGGCTCCTAGGTTCCAAGGCTTTAATCGCCCTCAGATACATGTTCATCTCCTTCTTCTTAACAGAACACCATAATGCACTTGATGAGTGCATATTTATGCCCACCTTTATGCTTGAAAATTTATAATTTTGATGAGAGTTTTGTGCTTAAATGCTTGATTTGAAAAGAATTGATGACGATTGGATTTATCGGGTTTGGGAATAAAAGGGGCTTAAAAAGTAATTTTTAGTTGCATAAATTATTCTTGGATATTCTTATGTTTATTTGTGCAACTAGAATTAAAGAATTATTGGTCCAACTTGCAAAAATGAGGCCCAAAATTCAAAATTAGTCCATTCAAGAAAATGGGCTGAATGCACCCTTGTTTCTATAATTATTCACCCCTCTTTTTAAAACCAGGCCTACCACTAGCTAGTTAGATGCTCTCAGATTCTACCACGTGTCCAAATCCTCCACTAACAAATCAAACCACCCAAATGATGCCACATCACGGATCCTTGTACTCATTAGTGAACCAACTAGAACATGCCACTTATTCCCTCGTGCCACGCTAACTTTGCCTTCTCCACAAAAACCCTAATTTCCCTATAGACATAAACCCTAGTCACGGCCGCCGCCAACCATTCTCGTCGTCATTGTCGATGCGCCACAACCAACCTTCATAGAGATCACCGCGAAACCACCACCTTTTTTCCATCATGCGTCATAATGATCATCTACCCTTAACACGAAATGGTCGCCGCCAACCTCCATGTACGTCTTCATTGCGCAACACCGTTCAACCTCCACCTTGAGGGCAAACCTTACCAACATGAAACCATCCTCACCGCCATCCTTCACTCGGCAAACACAACAGCCTGTTAAACCGCCACGATAAAGCCACCTCGCACAACCTAATTTGTAAGACCCGAATAAAATAAAATTATCTTTTATTTTTATTTTTATAATATCCAATATTAAAATATTTTATTATGTGTTAAAATGATTATTGTATACTGTGTGTTATGATATTTCTGGTTGCTCACTCTAGTATCTTATGGTTGTGGTTTCCACCTACGATGATTGTACATGTACGGGAGTAGATGGCGTTATAGATAAGACTGGATCGAAGTAGCTGACAAGAGTTGGGATCTTTTACTTCGAGGTCGATTATTTATTCATTAGTTAAAAAATTTTCAAACTCAATATTTTTATTGTAAAAGAGATACTTTCATATTTTTGTTTTGAACCAACGATGTTTAAAGTTATGATTTGCTTTCGCATTTTAATCGAATACAGATGGATTATTTAAGATAATTTTTTTTATAGAAAAGTTTTAAAGAATAATTACACCATGACATCTCAAAAATCGGGGTGTTACATTTTGGTATCAAAGTCTTGTTTTTGAAAAACTTTTTGGGCTTTTAGGGAGTGAGCTCATCTATCTTTTGTTGTGTGACTTTAATACATGCGTATGTGTATGACTATGTAGATTGCGTAGCAATTGTAGGAATGTGTGGTTGTTGTTGAGTCTCTTGTGAAGGGGTTTAATGTTTCTATTGTATCTAGTTTGGTAATCTATGGGTAAATTGCTTTAGAACAGATTTAATTTTTTTATAAAGCTGATTGGAGAAGCTTGGTCTTCTTGTGCTTGATCAGGGTACAAGTTAGTTGTTGCTACTCCAACAACCGAACAAGTTTCAACCAGTTCAGTCTACGTTGGGCACCCTATTGAAGTGACATATCACAAGCTTAGAGTTAACTTGGTGTTAGAAGAATTTGGTATGACACTAGTTGATTTTCGAAAGGTTGGTTATGAAGACGAACTGCTTATCATGGCATATCAAGAAACTCGGGTTTTTTATGTCAAAGATCTTGCGTCTGACCATTGATATGTTGCTTTTCAAGGAAAAAACAAATTGAAGATAAAGAAGACAATCTAAGTAATCTTCATATTGTTGACAACCATCCATTTAAAACGACAATAAATTTGGATGATGACCCTCTAGTTGATGATGTACATGCAATTTGGGAAGATCACAACGAGGGAATATACATATGACCAATCCATATGATTAAGTATGAATTTCATATTTGTATAAAAATTAATGGCTTTTGTTAAATGATATATGTTATTTTTTAAGTCTTTTATTAATGTTTCATCTTATTTATTATGACAGATATATGGTTGAGGCACCACATTCATCAGGGGATGAAGTCTCCACTTCTAGACCCACTAGAGGAGCGATAAGGTTAAGACAACTTATACTTAGAAGAAATGCAGGTGAGAGGACACCTGTCATTATTAACGTGGTCACCGGAGTAGCATTTAGACCAAATGCATATGTTTTTAGGTCTTACCTTGGAGTACTAGCACCTGATTGTATCTCTATCCTTACTCCATCATTTGACCATGTATCTAAGGTTGATTGGAATCTAATGTGGCAAGATCTATTGGTAAGTTAATCAATATTGCTCCAAATTCTAGTTTCATTATACTCATAAATTTGTATTGATATAAGGTTATTATCTTCTTTATTGCAGATGACATTTGATATTCCAAATGTCGCAAGCCTAATGAGTAGGTGTTTATCTGCAATTGTCGAAAGATTTTAGGGTTTCAAGACAAAATTGACATCAATATATATCTTTGGAGCAAAAAGAAATGAAACTCCATGTTCAAAATATACGACAATTGACGAAGACCCTTGGCCTCAGTTTGTAATCCTTCGTACATCCGAAGGGTGGCAAGTGAGTGTAAAAACTATATCATAATTAACAATTGGTTCATTTTGTCACAGGAAACAAGGTCTAAAGCACAAGGTATAAGTGCTCAAAATAAAAATCCACACTTATTATCTCGTGGTGGATACAGGAAGCTTGAGGAAAAAATAATCAAGCAAAAGTCAGATAATAGACTTCCACTTTCTAAAGGTGGTGACCCTCCTCCTCCTCCTCCTCCTCCACCACCATCTCGGCACAAGAAGTGGAAGTGATATGATCATAGATGGGGCCACAATGAAGAGTTTTCAGAGTGACAAAAGAGCATAAAAAGAGTATAATATGTTTCAAAGGCTTGTATTTGCCTCTTTGTTTCTTTTCATTGGTTCTAGTTGAATAAACGCTTATAAACCCTTCTTTTCCTTTTAGCACAAGCAATGTGGGACTTCCCATGGCTTGGTCTTAAAAGAAAAGAACAGTAAGTAGGCGTCTTAGCTTATAATGCAAGGAAGCATAGGTAGTGTTAGTTTTTGAACTCTAGGAGAGCTAGGAAGCTTATAAACCCTTTTGGAATGAGAGAATTAAGCAATGTGGGACTCCCATGCACCTAGGGACATTGCAGCTGCTACTGGACAGAACTTAGAGCCTTCCAAGTCCCACATCCCTTGAAACTCTTCACCAAAGTCATTCCAAAAGCTATATAAGCAACCTAGGGGTTCTCCTTTGGACATACACCATTGAATGAATTGAATTCTTGAGTTGACTTACAAATTTGCATTCCTCTTAGAGATAGGTTTTTGTCTCTTTAGTCCATTTTGGGTATACCTTATCTTGCGCAAAGCGAGTGGCGGTCCTTCTTTGACACTTATCTTGGAGCCTTCTTCAAGTGGCGTGTCTACGAGTCATAAGTTTCCTCTTCTCTACTCTTTTCTGCTTTTTATTTCCTTTCCATTCTCTTGTATGTCATTTAGTATATTCTCTCTAGGTATGCACTTCCCCATCATGTGGTATCACGAGCCTTAGGTTTTTGATCTTCTTAGGAATTGCATGCTAGAGTAGAATAGCTTACATGTGCTGCCATTTTCGCTCAACCATTTTAATTTTCGCCCAGCGCTGCGTGAATTTCCAATCAGATTGTGTGCCTTCGTTTGAACTCATTTCTTATCTGTTTGGCATGCAATTTTTTTTAAAAGTTTATTCTGGATGTCTATTTTCATGTATAGTTTTTACTTTGTTCAAATTCGTTATGTGAGGTTCCCAGTAATGTTTTTTCTCCACTGTGTTCATTCCAGTGCTTCCTATTTGAGTGACTTCTAATCTGTTTGCATTGTGCTTGCTGTTTGGTTATTATGGTGACTGAAATTGATCACTGGCCGGTGCTGGAGCATCACCATACTCTTAAGCAAGGAGTCAACACTTCAAATCAAAGCTTGGAGGTGCTAAAACGTGGTTGTCCAGAGACTTATGCAAACAGTCATTTCTTCAAACAGCATTAATGCTATTGGAAGTCTTCAACAAGTAGGTGTCCTTATTCAATTTTGTTTGTTGTTCTAGCTTTATTTCCTTGTCTTAGCTGGATTTTATATGTCTTTTCTTGCTTGTTATCTTTGAATTGAGTCATATGTTTGTTCCTCTTTAGGAGTTTTCTAGAGTAATTTCTGAAATTGCATAGCTAAGAGTAATTTTTACATCTCCATGTTTGTATGTTGAATTGAGCTTGATCATTATAGGATTTAAGTGTGTGAACCTTGCTTATATGTTTTGTATACATAGAGGCATTCATCAATTCTATTTGGCATATTAATCAAACACACTTAATGTGTTAAAACTAGCTTGGCCGAGACATCCATTGCATCCTGCACCAAAACAGAGAAAAAAAAATTGTATTTGAAATGCATGGTTGCTGGCCGAGACAATTTTAGAGTCCTTGGTGTGTTTGAGCATTCTTTTCAAGCCTCTTTTCTAATCTAAAATACAGAATATATTGGTTTGAGGTTTGCCAAAACTATTTCCAGCATTAATTTGGTCTTGCTCTTCATGTATACTTAGTGTGTTGATGTGAATTTGCTTCTTGGTTGTGTGATTTTCTTTGCTGTCTTGTTCATTTTCTGCCACTGTTTTGACTCTTATTTCTTGCTGTTTTATCTCTTAAATATCCTTAGATTATTGCCACCTTGTTTTGTGCCAAGTTTCTTGATTTTTTAGGTTCAAATTAATTTCATCATTTGTCTTGAAGTTTTCATTCATTTTTTTGACTTCTACCATGTGTTGTCTTGATTTGACTCCTTTGCATTGAGGGTGGATTGTACATCTTTCCATTTGCTTTAGACTTGAGTTGGTGCTCTCAAAGTGGACTTGTGAGACATTGTACTATTTTTGAAAGAAGGGTACTGCCCTTACCTTGTTTTTGAGCCATTTTACCGAGAGTTTTGAGCTTTCTTTCTTGTTGTATTTAGTGAAACCGTGGGCTGCTGATTGGTCGTGGATTGTGCTGCTATTTTGCCTTGATTTATGGCTATTTCTAACCCATTTTGTGTGTTAGCTTTGCTGCTGTTTGCTTTGCTAAAATGTATGCAGGTTCAAGTCGTTCTTCCTCCAATGGAGCTAGTCCCCATGGAAGCCCTTCTAGTAAATTTGATTTGATGAAGGCCTTCCAACAAATGCAACTCCAACTTGATACCATTACCAAACGGTTGGACATAGAGGCAAAGGAAAAAGGAAAGCAATCTCATGGTCATGATCATGGTTCCTCCAAGAAAAAGCAAGAAAATAAAGCTATGGACGAAAGCCTTGCAATGCCCAAGTTGAATGTATACCTTCCATCACCAATGCCAAAGTTGCACTTGCCGCCCTTCAAAGGCGAAGAATACCCTAAAATTTGCTTAGATTGGATAGCTAATGTAGATAAAAATTTTGCTGTTCATAGTGTAGATAATTCTTGACGTGTAAAGTTAGCTTGTTTAGCGTTAGAGGGATACGCCAAGCAATGGCTAAATAGGAGATACTTAACCATGGTCTCACCCGCGAGAACATAGGAACATTTCAAAGACATTTTGATCCAGCGCTTCGTACCTCCTCACTACTTTAGGGAACTCTTGCTTAGGTTCCAACGGCTTAAGCAAGGTAGAAGAAGTGTGGAGGAGAATGCACACGAGCTCGAAGTGCTCACACACTGTACTAACACTATTGAAAATGATCATGCAAAAATAGTTAGATTTATTAGTGGAATTAATAGTAACATCCAAGATACCACTGAATTCCAAGATGATGAGACTTTAGATGTAGTGGTTCATAGGGCCATGAAAGTAGAGAAGAAAATCTTGAAAAAAGAAGCTTTTCAAAACAAATTTTCAAACCCTTCAAGAGATGTTTTCTATAAATCATCATCATCAAAGGATAAAGGCAAGGATGTTTCTAAAGAGCTCACTAACAAATCTTGTCCTCATTCTTCTTTTAACCATTCCTCCTCCCCACCTACATCCCCTTCTAAACCAAGTCACATTAAATGTTTTAAATGCTTAGGACATGGTCATATAGCGTCTGCCTGCCCCACCAAAAAGGCAACATGCATTAAGGGTGAAGCAATTATCCCTCATGAGTCTACATCTTCCTTACCTTCACCAAACTATAGCTCTTCTTCCTCATCAAGTGATGCCAAAGAATAGGTCACGCTTCCTTGTTTAAATGAGGAAAGAAAAGAAAGTGAGGAGAGAGTAAAAGAAAAGACTTAGAGAAAAGAAAGAGAGGAGAGAGAAAAGAAAGAAAAAGAAGAACTTGTGAGAGAAATGGAGAAGGAATAAGTCTTAGTAAAAAAGGAAGTGTTACTGAAGGCATCATCCACTCCCATCATTCAAATAGATCCAAGCTATTACAGGGGAGTTTTTGAATCCTTCTACTTTTCTCCTTTTATTAATTTTTCTTCCTTTGTTCCAAAATTATTTTGCACAACTCGTTCACCTTCCTCTTTCCTTCTTTCCAACTCTTCAATAAACATCTTTGAAACACATCATGAGTTAGTGTTACCCTTTGGTTACATTCAACTCAAGACCAAAATATTTTTTTCTCTAAAGATGGTCTCCTAGATTCCCCCACTAAATACAATAAAAATATAAGGAGACTTTCTTTTACTCTTACTTGTTTATATACATTGATTGGTCAACATAAATTCATTCATAAAATGTTTGATGATTTTTGCAGGTTGACGTTTGATCCAGGAGGAGTTCCTTTGGTTTATACACGAAATAAGTCACTAATCTCTCTTTGTTGTAGGTTTTTCAAGATTCGAGGCCGAATCCTCTCCAACCTGGGGGGATGATATGATCATAGATGGGGCAACAATGAAGAGCTTTTAGAGTGACAAAAAGAATTAAAAGGAGTAGAATAGGTTTCATAGGTGTGTATTTGCCTCTTTGATTTTCTTTCCTTTAGTACTTGTGAATAAACGCTTGTAAACTCTTCTTTCTCTTCAAGAACAAGCAATGTAGGACTTTCCATGGCTTGGTCTTAAAAATAAAAAAAGAGGAAATGGGCGTACTAGGCGTGTAGCATTAGATAGCATAGCTAGTTTTCATGTTTTGAACTATAGAAGAACTAGTTGCCTTATAAACCCTTTGGAGTGGAGAGATTTGAGCAATGTGGGAATCAAAAGCCCCTAGAGGACCTACAGCAGTTGCTGGCCGGCCTCCACACTCATAAGTCCCACATCTTCTAGATCTAGCTTCCAAGCTCACTCCAAAGGCTATATAAGAAGGCTTAGGGGTCTCCTTTTTGAACACACACCTTTGAATGAATTGAATTTAAGTTGATTTGCACATTTTCAATCCTCTTTTGAGATAGTATTCTATCTCCAAAGTCCCTATTTTAGGCAGACCTTATCTTGCTCAAGCAAGTGGCGATCCTCCTTTGATGCTTATCTTGGAGCTTCCTTCAAGTGGCGCATCTTCAAGTCATAAGTTTCCTCTTTCTTAATCTCTTCCATTTTTAATTTCTTTTCCATTCTCTTAAATGTCATTTAGAATATTCTCTCTAGGTATGCATTTCCCCATCAGGAAGTTAGCCCGTCTAAGATCATCGGGCTCCTACACTTTCAATAATGCTAGAGAGATATCAAAAAGAATTTTAAGATGTCATTTCTCTTATTTTGACAAGATTTTTATTATATATATTACATAGATCTTTGACCTAATTTTGAAGTTTTGTTATGTTATAGGACTCCTTAGTTAAGTAGAGCTCTAAGGTCAATTGACACAAGAAGGTCATCAAGATATTCTAGCCACTACTATTGGACGACTTGAGCACCTAAGACGAGTGCATGCTACTAGAACTGGCATAGGCATTAAACAGTTCCTTGGGTCTTTCTCACAACCATCTTCATACGGATTAAGTCAAAAGTATGAACAAAGACTGAAACAAGACATCACAAAGGAGATCACGCACGAGATCACAAAGAAGGTTAGGGTAGAGTTGTATGATGAAGTAGCTGAAATGGTTATGCGCCAGTTCTAGTAGCAGTTTGAGAGTTATGTGATAACAGTATAAAAACCGTTATTTTCATACATAAATTTGATATCAAAACACACCCTTTGTGACTTAGAATGAGCTTAGAATCAAGTAAAACACTTAAGTTGAGTCAGTTAAGAGTTAAAAGCTGTTTTGAGAGGTATTATGCTTGTTTTGCAGGGTTTTGATGAATAATGAAGATGGAAGTGAAGTAAGATGGTCATAGACTCTAGAAAGAAGGAGAAAAAGGAAGAAAAGAAGAGTCTATGCACCGCTCAGCATCAAAACGGACCGCTGAGTGCCAGGATGTGAGGGAAAGCAACTGTGGGGCGCCAGGGAAGCAAGGTTGAGCGTCAGAGCGATTTGAGGCAAACTGCTCAGTGGTGAAAATGACCGCTGAGCGGTGGCACGATTATGGGAAAGCCGCATAGCGGTAAAATGCGACGTTGAGCGGTTGTCTGATGGGCTTGGGCCTTATTTCTATCACTTAGCTGCGCTATAAATAGCCCTGTTACGATTCTAAACCTAATCTTTTGGCAAGCAGAGCAGCCCACAACAGCTCTACACTCCTTGGAGGCCATTCTTTGGATGCCTAGGCTCCAATCTACTAAATCTAGGGTTTATTCTTTCATTCTTCCATTGTATTTCATCTAGTTCATCATGATTATGGTGAACTAAACCTTTTGTTGTCGGGGAACAATGTAATCTTTTAAAACTCTCTTTTATTGAAATTCTTGTTTAATTATATGCTTGCATATGCTTATTTTATCAATTGTTGGGTTCCTTACCTGTGCTTAATGCTTTTATCGTTTAACTCATTCGATAAATGTTGTTTATCTTTATTGATACGGAGACGTACGGTAATGTCATGAACTGGGGGGAATTCCTTGATTATGCTAATACCGCCTAGAGATAGGGGTAGGACATTCAATTGCAATTGCTTCTGTTTATCATGCATTATTAGTTACTAGGGGAGGTTAGAGATAGCAAGCCAGTAATTAGTAATAGGCTCTTTTCGCCAAGAGATTGAGTTTAGGGTATATTAAGAAAGTTTGCATGACAATTTGATAAATAAGCTAATTAAATAAGAAGATAAATAAAAGAGAGTGGATAAGATGAAATTGTAAACCCAAACAACACCATTCATTCATAGTTTTTCCTTTGCTAATTGAATCAATTGCATTTACATGTTTATTTTCGTTTTGCATTCATATTCCAAAATTATATCTTTTTCTCAAGTCTTATGATATCAATTTACATGAAAGATAAGGCCTAAGAGTCCTTTGGGAGATGATACTCAGACTTACCGTTTTATATTACTTGATAACGATCTGGTACACTTGTCAGGGACTTAACATTATGGCATGTGTCCGCAACCATCTCCTGTAGGAGAACATGTTGTGCCTCCTACAAGTAAACATAATAATCATTTTTGTTTATTAATTTACATTTTGTATAACCTAACATTTAATTTGACAGGTATAAGCGACAAAGGAAGTTGCTAAGTTGTTGGCGCCCCATGGGACGACATGGAGTTGATGTCAGCTATATATTCTACATCCTACAGGGACCATGCTAGTGGCTCGTGGCATAGTCTATGAGGCAGCCACTATAGTGCATGGTATGGAGTTGGGAGAAGATGAGGTCAAGGTCATGATCGATGAAGTTTTCGTACCAGATGCGTTTGTAACTTTACTAAACCCAGACCCATGGGCCCCAACTAATGATAATCGATTATGACTTACCATAATCGATTATGATTAGAGTGTAATCAATTATTCCAAGGCAAAATGAGTTTTTGGAAAACTTTTAACACATAATACTTGTAATAAAGGATATAATCGATTATCACAAGGAATTATGAGAGGTTTCGAGCATGTTTTTTACTATTATGCATACATTAAATGCATATTCGATTACCTCATTTAGATAATCGATTATCACGCGTTAAATAACTAACAACGGACTTTTTGGAGGTGTCCTTGAGTGAGGTCTTTATAAAGAAGTTTTAGACTCTCATTACAAATACACTTGTAAATTCGAGTAAAGTGTGATCTAGGGTTTGTGTAACCCTTGTGCTTTGGCTTTAAGAACTTGGTGTTGGCATATAGCGAAAACTTTCACTGAGAGTGTGATTGAGTGTTGTTGTTGTTGTTGAGTGAAACCCTGTCATCCTTTGTGAAGATTCAAAGGAGATGTTCACCCTTTGTGAATATTCAAAGGAGGTGGTCATCTCGTGAAACATTCGAATGAGGTGTTTATCCCTTGTAGCTTTCAAGAGAAGTGAGTATCATTTCTTGGGGTAACAAGGGAAGTGTTTTTAAATCCTTAAACTTCTCTTTTTGTATGATTGTAATAGTTTATTGGTTATGTGATAGTGGATAGTTAATCTCTGTTTGGGATTAGTAGCTGGACTTAGGATCCTTGGGATTTGAACTAGTATAAAATGACTTGTGCAAATATCTCTTTCCTTACACTCTTTATTGTTGTTGATATTATTTGTTAAGTAAATCTTATAAAGAGAGAAGAAAAATTATTTTCAAAGCACAAGAAATCAATTCACCCTGTTATCTTGATTTTTGTTCAAACACGTTAACCATTTCGCTGCATCGCTTTAACATGTAAGAAGTTGAAACACGAGAAAGAAATAAACTTGTAGAAGAAGTTAATGAAACAGTCAACAAAAAAAGAAGAAAAGTGGGGTTTTAGTGAAATGAGAAAATTAAAAAATGTGTATTGGGCACATCACTAAAGACCCATGATAAAGAGAAAAAGAGATGCGTAATTGCCATGTAATAACGATAAAATGCAATCATGTCAAAATGGGATTTTTGCAGTTGTGCAGACGACCCAAATCTTGTAAGCATTAAATTGAAGGATTTATGAAAATGTAAGAATAATTATGTTGAGATTGTTGATAAGGGGAACACTGGTTTAGCTAAACCTTAAAATCTCACAATGTTTCTGATTTTTTATGATGACAACACATTATTAATAACACATGTACTGATGTGTATTACATGTTCATAAATTTCGTGTCTATGATTACTTGAGAACATGTTTGTGTTGATTCTGTCATTATATGCTAATTCATTATATGCTATATGAGATATTATATGTGATTGCATAACATTTGATTTTGAAATGAAAAACCACATGCACTTTTGTGAACTTATATTGTGTGGCAAAACAACATTTTTAAGTCTACTTCATTTTGAAGCAAGTCAATTAAAAACTCGTGGCTTTGCACAAACTTTTTCAAAGTGTGCTGTAAATAGTTCTGTAAAGAAAGTTTTGCAAAACTGCATTGAAGTGTAACTTAGTCGACTATGTGCGCAAGCCATTCCACTTAGTTAATTGTGTTTTGAAATTTTGTTAATGCTTGTGAAGTATAACAGCTATATTTTATATCTTTGACTAAGCATTAATTGTGAGTCAATAACATTAAATACGTAATTAATTAGATTGGCCTGATTGCTGCTAACTATGATATCTGTTATAATTGTTTGCATAGAGTCGACTGCATTAGTAGCACAATCGACTAGATGAGCATCAGTTTAGTGAAAAACTATATATAGACCCAAGTTTGAATTCTGAAAGAGACTTTTGTGAATTTAACGCTTTCATTTATTCTTTTCATATTTGCAGAACGTGCTAAGCTCCAAGAACTCATCAAGAAGATTTTGGTGATCATTCTTTGGTGGTTGCTTGAAGAGCAAAAATTTTATGCTGAAAGACAGATTGATCATACTGCACATAGAGGTGTTCTGAAACGTGATCAACTACTTCTCTCAATATTGTGAAGATTGTGGCTACCCTGTTGTGATTATAGGAAGAGGACGTGTTGCATTCTAGGACTTTGAGGATTGTTCAAAGTGGTTAAAGACTGCAGGAGAGTGGATATCTTGTTGTTGTTCTTTGTTTTGTATATGCCTATATTTTGGTTAGAGGGTTAAAGAGGTGTTTTATATTTTGACGTGGAGGTCTCTATAAAAACCTTGTTTTAAAAACCTTGACCATTATAATGAATTTGCTTCCGAGTACAGGAAGGACACTGGATGTAGACAGTTTGGCCGAGCCACTATAAAAACTGCGTGTGAATCTTCTATCCCTGCGTGTGAAAGGACTATATAAAGAAAAATGATGAATAACATGTGAAAAGATTACCATAAATTCAATGCATGAACAAATATTCTCCTAAGGAGCATCTAGTGAAGACATAAAAAGTTAAAAAGAGATATTTAAGAAATCAAGAATCACTATAAAACTAAAAGTTAATAAAATAAATTACATATGAACAATCGAGAATCAAACCTCATTTCTCATGAAATTTCATATAAAAAACATTTGAGTTCATTAAATATGTAAGTACAATTAGTGCACAAAATTAATAATGTTTAGATCATATTATTGTTATGCATCAATACTAAGATATTAAAACATTCAAGTTAATATTAAAAAACTAGTATTTGTTAATCAACTATTAAAAAACTTATTTAATATATGTAAGAAATCAAATATATATATATATATATATATATATATATATTTAACTTTTATACTAGCTTATAAATAAGCTAAATAAATAATTAAACTTAAAAAAAAACCACAAAAGTAAATGAATAATTTAACCAAAACAAATGTATGCTTGACGATACATAGATATATAATCTTCGTAGAAGCTTAGAAAGACATCGTGTCTTCGCAACTACCTCAATCAACAACCTGCGCTTAGGGTCAAGTTCAGTCCACACTATAACTCAAATTTCTTTGCTCCCTTTCGATGAATAACGCTGCAGACTCCGACAGCGAGATCTCACCGGAGATGAGGGCCGCCGAGAGCGACAGTGGTGGGTCCAGGCCCATAATCAAGCTTAATGTTTCGTACGGTACCTCCCACCATGAAGTTCACCTCCCGGCCTAATCAACTTTCGGTTAGGTTTCACTTTTTCAATCAATGGTACCACATTCATATTGTTATTTAATCTCAAATTAATCATTTATAGACTTGGCTTTATTAGACTTGAATTTGTTGAGTTCAGTGTTCTGGGGGATATTTGGGTTCGGTGAAAGGAATTGTTAGTGAAGGGGGAAACGGGAATAGGGTTTGATCTTTGAATGACACGGCTTGAGGAGATATTGTGGAGTTTGGGTTAATTTAAGATATGAGGGATATTTGTTACTGCAATTGTGAATAACTGGTGACATTATGATATTGAAATGAATATTTGAACCAAGGAATACTGCAGCATTGTAATAGCTTAAAAAAGAGTGAAAATTGACTATCAGAGAAATTATTTGCTTCCATTGATTTAGTGCTCTGATTTTGACGTTATAGAAAAGTTTTGGTTAAAATTAAAAACATAAGTATTGGGAAAGTTTATCAGCCTATTAAAAGTTTTAATTATGGGTAAAATATTTTAAAATTTTATAGTTTTTAGTTGGTTTGAAGTTCATCTCCAAGCACTTTTAGCATTGACATTTTTGTTATTTTTCTTCCATGAAGTTGATGCTAAGTAATTTACTTATTGACTGCAAATTGACTCCTGCCCAAAATTAACTAAACGTATTTGTGTTTATGGTCACTTGATAATTTGGTCTTTCATTAGGTCCAATGGCATTGTGGGATCCATGTAGTTGGCATTATCTTGTACGATAAGACTTTTGTTTATATTCGGAGGAAAGCAAGAATTCCCAGAAAATTTGTTGATTGTACTTGTTAGTTCTTGGGGAGTGGACTTATTGAATGAAAGTTTAGGAACCTGAAGCATACTACTTTGACTCAATTAGTAGTCTAGTTTGAGTTCCTTCTGCACGTTGAGCATCCCATTTAGAGATTTATCATTTCATTATTATATCTATTGTTTCTTCTTCTAAAATATATGTTACAGGATGTTGGTGGTCGATTTAGGTGTTTTTAGTTTTAATGTAAAAAAGTGAATGATTTCTGTTAAAGATATTATCTTTAGTTTATATTTATTTTTTATCTTTAGTTAATTTGTTTACATTTTTTATTTTTATTTTAGGTTTAGCCCATATTTCTTCTATTATAAATAGACCTTATGTGAATATTTAACATAAGGGAGATTAATCTCATATATAATTTTCACTATATTCAACTATTTCCAACTGACTACTCTAAAGTGAACCTTTCTCGAAAGTGTGCAAAACAGGATGTATTCATCCTTCAGTTTTAGTGGATTAAGATTGCAACGTGCTTCATATTAAGTCAAGGATGGACACACCCTGGATATTTTAGAGAAACTCACTTTGGAGAATCCTTGTCCAATTAGAGGAAAAATGACAATAGCTCAGATCATTCAAGAGACCTATAAATCCAATCCAATACCATGTCCTGTTCTTGCATGTTTATCTCTTAATCCACCCTTTCCTTTGTTGCACTCCAAAGTAATTGAGTCTGCTTCCCTGTTCCTCCTAGGTTGTAGGCAATATGGACCAACATCATTCTTATCACAATCCTTTACCCTATGATGAAACATATTCTACCAATGGTATTTGTGGTTGTTAATGGGGCCGTTCCTACTGTTTTCATTCTTAATATCAAATTAGTACTGTCCAACATTATGATGGCAATCATTTCTTTGTTCGAAAAATGCTTGAGGAAATGGCTGCATGTCTTTATAGTATCTATAGTGAGTACTGTAGGAATTGTTAGATATATTAAATTATTAGATATCTTAGATAGATATCTTATCTTTATCTTTAATATTTAGTTAGTTTATTATTATTCCTTAATGTCTAGTCTTATGCACGAGATGTATAAGGCTAATTTAAAAGTATATATGTGGATGCAAACCTCATCTTACAAGTCAGTTTTGTAAGTCAATTTCTTAACATGAATAAAATCTATTTTGTTTTCATTGATATATATGTATTTCTCTTATTTTGGGTTTTTAATAACAGGGGATGTAAAGAAACTACTTGTCAATAAAACTGGTCTGAAGAGCAACGACTTTTCTTGAGAGGGATAGAAAAAGGTGATAATCAGCATTTGCACCTCGAAGGTGTAAAGGACAAGTCAAAGATTTTACTTTTGGAGGGAAATGCTAGCAAAGAGAAGAAACTTGAGGAAACCAGAAAACAAAATGAGATGTCTAAAGCTTTTGAGGCTATTGCTGGTGTTAGAGCTGAGGTGGACAAGCTCTCAAATAGGGTGAGCATATCTTTCAAGTATAATTACTACTTATTATAGAAACATCTGAATTGGAGAGTGAATTGTTGAATTATTTTAACTTTTCAGGTCACTGCAATAGAAGTAGCTATAAGTGGTGGGAATAAAGTTGTTGAGAAAGAGTTTCTTGTGTTGACAGAGTTGCTTATGAGTCAATTGCTAAAACTGGACGGTATTGATGCTGAAGGTGAAGCGAAGTTGCAGAGAAAAGCTAAGGTAGTATTAATGATATTAGGTTGCAAAGCTGAAATGTTAATTTTTTGTTTCTTATTTTCCTTTTTTCCATCAATTCCTTGCAATCTCACATATTGGTCACTCATGCATGAGAATACACCTCAATTTTACTGTATAAAAATTATAAAGCAGTGCATGAAATTATGTTAAGTGTTTTTTCAACAAGATGCATTGCTTTTCAATGAATCCCTTGTGAAAAAATCTTGTTAATGAAAGAAGTCTTGAGAATGTGAGTGCCTTGATTCGTCAGCTGAGTCATGCGACTGGCCTAGACATTGAATAATCCTTCTTGTGATGGTGAAAGCAAGAGGCAGATTTGTTCTTGACAGTCGCCTTGTAGGGTGACACCAGTTTTTCTTGAAAATTACGTCTCATTCTGTTAGGTTCCTGGGTTTGGAACCTAACAAGAACTCAATCAAAAAGATAGAAATAGTGGGGAAAGAATGGGTTTCTGTATTATTCACAGTAAAGGATGACTATCTTTACAAAGAATAGGCTGGGAGCATAACCTCCCTGGCTGAGGGCATAACCCCTCTCTACAAGCAATAGGCCTGGCCTTACACAAAAATATTCGATACCCCCTACAGAGTTACTAGAACTCTATTTATATCAACTCTAACCACTTCCCCTTTTACAACCGACACTCCCAGACTCTTAACTCCTAAACCCATCTATTATATCATCTTATATCCTAACACATTCATAATTTTTCAATAAAGTCTACCCTTTAAAAATGTTACAATGATATCTGTAACAAATGTACTAATTGCTAAAAAAAATGATTCCTCATTAATATGATCGTAAGTGACAATTATTCTGATTGATAAAATGAAAATAAGAGGTCCATAATTAAATGAGTTTTGGCACTAATGTTTGGCACTGTAATAGTTCAGGAGAAATGTTTTTAATTTCAATAGAAATTCAATAGATACTTGTGGAATTTTATCATAGATGTTACATACAGGACATAGAAATGGAAATTTAAAGGTGATGGTTAGTTATAATTCAAGGTTTTTCTAGTTACCATCCTAGATGTGATTTTGCCATGTCAATCTTAAATATTCTTTGATTCATTTAACCTCTCTATACTACTTAATGGTGCTTCTCTTCAATCTCTGTCTCATTAAACCTGGACAGTCCAATAGACTTCGACATTCCTCTTTCAAAGTCTATCCATGTTAGCTTACTCCTAATTGTCTATCATGTTCATTTCAAATGTTTGATCATAACAAATTGTTAAGAAGTGAAATTTGAGCATAACTAAACTTCACAAAATTGATTTATAAGGTGGGACTTGCACTTACTCATATATTGTTAACTTGCCTTATTTCTAATCGATGTGGGATCTCCAACACACTCCCTCATGCCGAGACATATATATCTCAAGCATGAGATTACACATTAATGACCCGATAGTGGGTGGCACAATAGATCCAACAAATAAACCTCGCTAGGATAAACTTTAACCCATGACTCTAATACTTGTTATGAAGTGAACTATAAGCCTAATTCAACTTTACAAAATCCATTTGTAAGATGATGTTTGCACTCACTTATATATTGTAAATTGACCTTAGCTTTAGTCAATGTGAGACTTCCAACACACCCGCCTCATGTCAAAGTATATACATCTCAAACGTGGGACTAGACATTAATGGGTAGTTCGATAACAATCTAATAACGGTCCCATAGCATCCACTAGCAAGTGAAACAATATATCCAACAAACAATAAATTTTCGTTAGGATTGGCTCTAACTCATGGCTCTGGTACCATGTTATGTTACGAAGTGGACTTTAAACCTAATTCAACTTCACAAAATTGACCCACTTATATACTATGAAGACCTTCTCTATTCAATGTGAGACTTTCAATACAAATAATATTCACCTTTGGTGAAAAGATGATTTCATCTAAGTGGTCTTAATAGACAAGACGATCTATACTCTACTCATCAAACTATCAAGCATTAGAATGTTTAGGAGACTCAACCAAAAGAATTGCAGCAATCAAATATGCTCTACACAAAATACAACAATTTACCTTGCATTCATCAGCCCATCTACAACCTCCAGAAGTTGACTCACTTTTTCGTGATGATTTTGACACAACAAAGAAAGATTTTATGGGAGAGTATGCTAAATATGGTGTTGTTCGTGCAAGAAAAGGTTAATCAGAGCAAAAAAGGCAACAGAAAAAGGTGCTACATAGAAGGCTACCAACTTCTAATAAAGCTTGACACATTCAAACAGAAGATCAGCATGCCAACTACCAATAGTGTTTTTTCAAGGTCTATGAATAGAAGTGTCTTGTCTTGTTAGGTTTCTGAGTTAGAAGCCTAACTTTCTCACAACACCCACTTACACAAAGGCACACAAACAAGAAAGAACAAATGAATTGTATGTATTCACCGCAACGAATATCGAATACAATGATGATTCGGGAACCTAATCCCCCTCACAAGGTCCAAGACCTGTCTATACAAAGAACATGGCTAACTGCCTCAACAAATTACAAAAGGTTTATATTTATAAGCTCCTTTCCCGCCTTCTCCACTGTTCCACCGTTCGGCTCTTTCACCCTCCATTCCCTTAGCCGAACGGTCCTTCATCTCCATTACCCAACCGTTCGGCTCCTTCCTATTCTCCTACCATTTGACTACTTCACTCTTATTCTCCTACCGTTCGGCTCATTCACTCTTATTCTCCTGCTGTTCATCTCCTTCACTCTTATTCTCCTATTGTTAGGCTCCTTCACTCTTATTCCCCTACCGCTCAGACCCCATTCCTTTACCGTTTGGTACTTGTCTTCCTCCTCCTTTCATAGACTCTCCAACTCCTAACATGTCTTGTAGAACCAATAACAAATAAACAAAAGTATGCACCCCGTAATCTTTGCATGCAATGTTATGTAAACCTCAAGTGCTGTAAAATCTGAGTGTTAAATTGGTGAATTTTCTTTGTAAATTTTACACTATTGTGAAGTTATCTCACTTTAAGGAAAGCCTAGTTTTCATATCCTCTTACATATTCATTGTAATCAATTAGCATTTTAATTTGTTGTAGCCGGGAGTAGCAACTATAAATACTCATGAAAGCTAGGAGTTACTTAGTGACAAATTATACTTATGTTCGTTATCATTGGAGTAGATAGAGGGAATAGTCAGAAGTGCTTTGTGTACACTTGAAACCAGAAGTTATTGTGAGAATACTTGTGTAATCAGTTGGATTATAGTAGAACCCCTTAAAAACCTTAGGAAAACTAGACATTGCTTAAATTGAGTGGACCAGTTTAGAAAGTAAGTCTTCATTGATACTTCTATTAGAAATTTATACTGCACTTCTCATCTTTGCCCAAGTTTTTCAAAATCATTTCTAAAAGCTTTTCTAACCAGTAGACACTAGCACCAAACTGTCTACCCACTTTTGTCTTTTGAAATGAGTTGAATAGAGCACTTAAAACCATTTTACAACTCATTTCAAAAGACAAAAGTTGGTAGACAGTTTGGTGCTGGTGTCTACTGGTTAGAAAAGCTTTTAGAAATGATTTTGAAAAACTTGTGCAAAGATGAGAAGTGCAGTATAAATTTCTAATAGAAGTATCAATTGAAGACTTACTTTCTAAACTGGTCCACTCAATTTAAGTAATGTCTAGTTTTCCTAAGGTTTTTAAGGGGTTTTACTATAATCCAACTGATTACACAAGTATTCTCACAATCATTTCTGGTTTCAAGTGTACACAAAGCACTTTTGACTATTCCCTCAATCTACTCCAATGATAACGAACATAAGTATAATTTGTCACTAAGTAACTCCTAGCTTTCATGAGTATTTATAATTGCTACTCCCGACTACAACAAATTAAAATGCTAATTGATTACAATGAATATGTAAGAGGATATGAAAACTAGGCTTTCCTTAAAGTGAGATAAGGGGGTTGTCAAACTTCACAATTGGTTATACTAACATTTATTCCTATACTTAAATGAAAAAATATATCATGAACCAAAAGTAGCGAAATACAATAGAAGAGAAGGGGGTTGTCAAACTTCACAATTGGTTATACTAACATTTATTCCTATACTTCTAATCTATACTAACAGAAATCAAATCTTCTTCTCTGCAATTTCCTTCTTCAGTTTCAGCTCATCTATTTCTGCCTCTAAGGCATAAATTTTCGCGGTACAGGCAGCGACTGTCGCTGCAGCGAGTTTGCGCTCTTCTTCCTTATTCAGATTTTTGAAGTAGGAAAGATACTCCCACGCTCTCATGGTGAACACAGTACACATGACTGGAATACCTATGTCTGTGAAGTAGTCGTAACCTACAAATAGATAAACAAAGCATAAAAATCCCTAAAAAATACATGAACTGCTCGAATCAGAAAAAAAACTAAACAGAATAAAGCTCAGAATAAGAAAATGCAATATAATCGAAATCGAAATGCTTAAGAATAAGAATCGAAATTCTTACCTGAAGGCATCTTCTTTTCTTTCAAGAAATGTTTGAGATCTTTTTCGACAAGCTGGTCTTGTCTCAAATGTTTTGGCGCGCCATTTTTTAGATTAAAATTATATATATATATATATTATCTTAATTAAATGCAATTATATTAACAAAAAATTCCAAAACTAACTTTTATAAATGTTAATATAAATTTGAATGTTAATATAAATGTAATTTAATGTGAATAGAATATTTGAATGTTTTTAACTTAAATTTTATGGAAGAATATTTTTTAAATTATAATATTTAGAATGAAATTTTAACTTTATCATTAATTAGTTGGTACTGTATTACAGAATAACTCTCTTAGAGTGATAAACTCTTAGCTTTTATATTATTAAAAATCTTTATCAACGCTTTCGAATATGTTCAACATAAAATATTTAACTATCATAGATAATTTTAAAGTATATTTATGTAATAAAAAATTATATTTCACAATTATTTACACAGACTAAAATAATATTTATTTTATTTAAACTACTATACTTATTGCAGTTTTCATAAGTTCAAAATTAAAATTTTATTTTCTATGATAAAATATTATTTTTTTCCTCCCTCCTCCCCCTCTTTTAAATAATTGTAGAAATAATAACCTATTTTCCGAGATTGGAAATCATTATTTACAATTAAAAATTTGGCTTTCGAGAGTCAAATTTTGACCTTGTAAAGTAAATAGATAAAGTTTGATAAATAAAGTGTGGGAGGGTTTATTTGAAATTTTTCTTAATTTTTTATATTTTGAAAATAAATCTACGTAAAATAGAACGACATGTATTTTTATAATTTTTTTCTATCATTTTTTAATAATTTAAAGGGTTAAATATGTTTTTAATCCATATACTATCAAGCGGTTTTAGTTTTAGCTCATCTTTTAAAGTAAGGTACATTTTAGTCCTCCAACTTGAAATTGTGATTTTAATCCTCCAAAACTAACACCGTTAAAAACCATCTGACGTGGCTAATGGTACTGACACAATTTTTTTTTCTTGAATCAGTGTTTCTCAGCTTTTCTCGCTCTCTCTCTCTCTCCTGGTCTCTTCCTTTCTTCTTTCCCTCAACCTTCATTCGCATGCATCATCTCGATTCTCCTCACCCACTCCCTCCTCCCCCAACCATCGACACATCCAGTGATTCCAACATCATCGAGTAGTACTCTAAACTGCTCACGACGCCGCGTCGGAATGACGAGGCTGCTGCTGTAGCCATATCTGCCCACCCCTCGATATCCACTAAAACCACCACGCTTGGAGAGACCATTGGGATCGGCGAGTTTGAGGACTATGAGAAAAGGCAAGGTTGTTACGCTTCTGCTTTTGTCTCTCGCGTGCTTTGTGATTCTGAAACCAATAGAACACATTCTTCCCTTCGATTTTTCCGTACTTTCCTAGCTGAACATTGGTATGCTCTATCTGCTAAGCATTCAGAGTTCTCGTCCCTCCTTTGTATAGCATCTCCAATAATAGTGATAATTAGATAATAATACGAACCTGGGCTTGGGGTGAAGGTGGATCCTTGTTTTTGTGGAGAGAGGAAACTTGCTTTTTGGGAGCACTTTCTGGTCTGATGAAGGTCTTGAGATCGAAAGGAAGAAAAGGGGTGGTGGTGGGAATCTTGGGAGCAAGAGGGCGTAATCGCTTGCAGCCAAGGGTGAGGAAGGGTTCGTGCTCCCAAAGAGAATGGGAAGGGATGATACAGAAGAGGATTGGATGAGACTTTAGTAAAGTGGACGAAGTAGGAAATGGGGTGTTGCCTGCAAAAACCAAGACCAAATCACGAGTTGTAGTTGACTTAAGAATTTCCACCTATAAATTAAAGTAAAAGGCAATGCAACTCACCCAATCCAAAGTAAAACTAAAATATATTTTAAAGGAAAAGCACAATACCACCGTACGCAGTAAATTGTTCCTCTAGCTAATGATCATAAAAAATTCCAGTAACATTTTCTAATTAATACTTTCTTTTGAGTTCTATAACACTCATTAAATATGTCTAAACGTATTATTTAATTATTTCTACTTGATTTTACGCTTTGAATAAATTTGAATACTTATATGTTAAAAATGTGTGTTAGTTTACGACAGATTAAGAAAATCAATTAACTACATTAAATTTTACTAGTATTAAATGTGTGGTATTTCTCAATCACACAATATGATAGTGGAGTGATAGTAATTTATATATATATATATATATATATATATATATATATATATATATATATATAATGTGTTTTATATTAGTAATTAAAAGATGTTAAAATGTTGAGTGTAATGAGCGCGTGTGGAGAAGGGTGGGATGATGAAGTATGCGTTTGTGCGTGTGGGTTGGCCCGTCAAATCGGGACTTTTTTTCTTGCTTTCATGATAAGGTATCCAAGATTTTTGGTGGCCTCTTTGGCTCTCTCTTTCTTTCAAAGCTTTTGGTGATGAATAAAGTGATGTGAGGAATGCAAAAAGATTCCTCCAATCCCAAAACTTGAAAATGGAAGCCCTTCGATCTGCTTTTCAGGATACGGATTTTTATATCAAAAAGGATGAATGGGACTTCCTCACTTTCGGATCATGAATGTCGTCTTTGTCTTTTTCTAGTGCCAGAGAATGTCCAACACAACACTCACCCCCCAAACCCATTTCCCACTCTTTCGGGAACTCTACTACAATTTCCCAACACTGCTTTATACACTCCACTTACGTTATAATATCCAAAATGCTCTATTAAACCATTATATTTTAAAAAATCGTCGGAAACCTTGTAGCAAAAAATGAATGATGACATATATGTGGTCTGTAATGAAGGAAGAAAACCTGTGGCAATAATTCTGATGAGGCAAAGGGAACTGTAATTGCTTGATGAAGACTACCAGAAGGTATTGCGGTATTACCTTGTTGTGCTCTGTGATGTGAATCATGGAGAAGAGGAATTGTTGAAGGTTGAAGGAATCTCGGTCTTCTCTTGCTTTCTTGCCGGAAGTGTTGGGATGGAGATAGTTATGGAGAACCTACTGTGGAGTGTTGGTAAAGGAGTAGGGCCTTGCATCTAGGAGGAAGAATGTTCAATACATAGGAGGAAGAATGTTGGATAGATAAGAAGAATGAGGAAATGATTTCACATGGGGTCTGTGTTGGAAAGAAAAGGTTTGTTTGCATGGGAAAGGTTGGCCGAGAGAGAAGGAAAGAAGACTTAGATCCCTTTAGTGGTGGTGCACAGATCTTTTGTGCAAAAGCTATATTTTATTTTCTGTTTGGGTCTGGAGCGGATCTTTAAGAATTAATAAGAAATTGGGTAGAGAAGAGTAGAAGAAAGAAGTGCAGGAGAAATGCTAAAGAGATCAAGAGAGGGGTATACTTAAGTCTCAGTTTTGAGAAAGAAAAATAAAATAAAGTAAAGAAGGAAATGAATGTTAGGAGTGGTTAATAAATAGTAGAAACAGAAAAAAGAGAAATTTAAGAAAGGAAGAAGATGAGAGAAATTGGGTCTGTGATGGTAGCGAAAGATAATCCTAGGATTAGAAGAAGTAGAAGTTGGTTCTGTTGGAGTTTTAAATTGCATGAGAGGTAGATGAAAGCAAAATAAAAGGAAAATGTAATGTATTAAAATAGGTTTTATTTGGGTATTTGAAGAAAAAGTGAAAAGTGAATAGGGTTGTTGGGTTTCGTAAGAATAAAGTAGAGAGAGAATTGGAAAAGTGAGTATGTAAGAAGATGTTGAGAGGATAAGGTCACATGTGGGTCCCATGTTAGATAAAATCGTGTCATTACCGTTAGCCACGTCAGATGGTTTTTAACGGTGTTAGTTTTGGAGGACTAAAATCGCAATTTCGTCAAGTTGGAGGACTAAAATGTACCTTACCTTGAAAGAGGGACTAAAACCAAAATCGCTTGATAATATAGGGACTAAAAACATATTTAACCCTAATAAAAAATAATGTTATTCTACAATATATAATTTATAAATTTAAATACTTTTTATTATATAAATTATGACATCCCAAATATTATATACACATATAATATACTAGGATTTACTATTAGAATATGTGAAAGCAGAGTATCAGATAACAATATTAGGTGCATACAGTCATCCAATTTTAAGGCTGGAAATTTTAAAACTTAAGTACAAGCTTCATAGTTCTCTAAAATACATAAATGGATAAAGGTCAAGGCTGTCTAAGAGTATTTCAAAATACAGATCATGATAAAATAAAAGCTTGAAGTTTGTCAAAATAAAGAAAATTATCTAAAATAAGAAATAGTAGATGTCCTAAGAACTAGGAGTTGGGTCCTCTTCAGTCTCCAATGCTTGCTCCAGTGGCACATCATCAGCTTCTGCTCACATCCAAAGGATTGGATGATCATCGCAAGGAAGAAGGCAGACACATGCAACACATATAAATGCAAGGGTAAACTAGATATAAAAATCATGTTATACAATCACACACAGTATCCAAAGACCATAACACAATATAGACTACGACCAAATGCATTTTGTTAATACCAATGACCGACCATGTGATTTGACCATCCGGACTAGTATGAAATGTCGAGTTCCAGGGGTTTGTGCACTTGTGGTGGCCCTACTGCTTTGCAAAGTCATTGCCGAGGGGTTTCACCCGACCACACACAAGGTTAGTCCGTTACAGTGGTATAGGCCTACAGTGAAAGCGCCTATCCTAGGACCTCCTGCTATTCTCACTTCATGACTCATTACTTTCTACTTGAGCTTGGATGATCATTAGAATGTCAGGAAAAACCCCATCGGGAACTCCGGCCATTCATACGGTCAATCACAACAAACTACAGGGCACCACCATGTAACCTCCCTTGAGGATCATGGAATTACGTCCATCAATCATACCTTTAAATTTAAAACAAAACTCATGATTTTCAACGTTCATACACTTGTACATATTCATACATTGTCATTTGAATCTATACAAGATCATATATAATTCATACACCAATTATAAATCAAGAAAGGAGGAGAAAATTAGTAAGACAAAGTAAAGGAATTCGTTCAGCGCAAAATATTTGCTAAGCTAAAAATGCCAAAATAAAATACCCATAATTCGCTAAGCTAGCCTCTCCCTAAGCTAAAAATAAGAATAAAAGTTCACTCATAATTCGCTTATAGCTCCTCTTGCTAAGCTAATATTTCCTGACAGCAACATTATTTTTCTTTATTCGCTAGGCGAATGGATTCGCTCAGCGAGTCTGCATAATCTACAACACTCAAAAATCTGCATAATCATGAACTCCAACCTCCATTACCAATTTTAATCATTTTCGTGAACTTATAATCATCCTAACACACACTATAACCCTAATTATACTCGCCTAAGTAATTACAAATGTCCCTAACACCACCCTTTAAGGTCTATGCATTGATTTACCCAATTTTAAATTTACCACTTTGAGGCTGTTTTTAACTCTTTAGACACTTCAAACAAGTCAGAATTGACTTAACTAAGTTACCCAAACTGCCTAACTCAGTTCCTAACTTCTAATGCCTAATTTGACTACCTCACTTCCTCTTAACTAACCTAAAACACCATAATTGACTTAACCTTTTGTCTAGCAACTTGTATAACAGAAATTTGCTTCACCCAACTGCTCAATATCATCGTCAAACCTTACTCATAATTGTACATAAACAAAATTTCACAGTCACATTATTCATCAACAATTATAAATCCAAGTCACGCATCAAAATTCCCAAAGTCGAGTACAAGCAACATCTAATGAAATAGTTTATATATGCAATATACCACCACTCCAAACAATAATCTATCACATACATTTTTCTCACAATTGCTAGTACAATGAGTGCCTAAAAGTAGTTCTAGAGAGAAGCCAAAATCAGCATAAGAAAGACATACATAACTCTATTTTGATAAGAAAATACAACACAAATCTAACTCCAATTAGGTTGAACAACATTTGAAGTTTCCTTCTTTGAAGGGTTTCCTCCTATCTTGAGCCTTTGATTTGATGGTCAACAATAGATATTTCCTTCCTCATAGGGTTTCTTCTAAGGCTTAGCTTCCTACTTTGATGCTTGAGGTTTCCTTATTGTGAAGGTTTCTTCTTTGTGTTTCAGCACCAATATCGTTGCACAACTTCAAAGGTCATAGTACATTAACCAAAGAGAATTGAGGTTTGAAGCACACATTATTAGCTTGTGGGATATGTTTTCAAGTTAGCTTCTTTTGTACGTTAGTCATTGATGATAACTTGCATAATAGACTTCCCTTAATCATGTTTACTAGAGACTTAGCTTGTAAGATTTTGGTAGCTTCTCTTCCTATAAATAGAGGGTTGTATTTATACATTGACAGATTATGGGATTAATAGAAAAGAAACTCTTTAGAAATTGAGAGTGAACTATTATCTCTTATTCACGAGTCTCATCTTGAGTGAGAGCTTCAAGTGGCAACTCAATCCTCACTCATCTTGGAACACCTCCAAGTAGTGTGGCAACATTCCATTCCAAGCACCATTCATTCGTGTGATTCATCTTCCATTTTTGATGGCAATGTTCTATCTAGGACAAGCCAAATCTAGAAGCAATCAAGCCAGCTTCATAAAGGCAATGATGTGCAAAATTTGTGGTGGTGTGGAATGAAGGAAATGTCACAGTTTTGGTGATTTGTATGGTGAGGGATGAAGTGTTTAAGGGTTCTCTAAAAGAGGTTGGGCCAACTCTTGGAGGAAGGTGGCTAGAGGATGTCACTTGGGTTTCTCTAGCCTAAGGTGACCTTAGAAAAGAAGTATGACACAAAAATGTCAACATAATTTTACTCTAAATTAAAGGTGATTATATGATGGAGACACACCTCTATTTATAAGCTAATGTGTCTCAAAATAGGCAAAAACTTATACCTAATAGAGCCACCTTGGTTGGCTTGGAGAGTAAGGAGAAATCCTCTCAAACAAAGCCACCTAGAGTGACACATGGACACTAATTAGGAGGAAAACTCTCCAATGGTTGGTAGGCAGCAAATGCAAGAAACACTAAGACCTAAAATGGGTATTAGTTAAGACTTGTTAATGTAAAAATATATATTGTTGAATCAGAATTTAAAGTCAAGACCTAGAATGCATTGATTAAAGTGAGGAATCATAATAAATGGTGGTCATCTTAAGCTCTGTGTGCTAGGAAAAGACCTAGAGTTACACCTAAAGCGAACTCTCATGACTTGATCATTTGTAGCTTCATATATGTTGATAGATCTGATACAAGAGAGGGAAAAATAGTAAAGTTAAACTCTAACACAGTTTAATCATCTTAAAGTCGGTCATTTAGCTATCCAAACTGTTTTCTAAACCCATAACCTTTGTCATTGGAAAATATGAGGATAAGGTTGGGTGTGATGTTGTGCCAATGAAAGCAACACATCTATTATTAGGAAGGTCATGGTAATATGATCACAAGATTATTTATGATGACTTTTCAAACAAAATTTCATTTGGCTTCCAAAGTCACCAAATTACTCTTAAATCTTTAACTCTATAAGAGGTTAAAGAAAATAAACTAAAAATGAAACACAAAAGAGTAAAAGAGTGAACAAAAGAAAAAGAGTACAATAATTTTCCAAGTAATAAATGTTTGTTGGTAAAAATACAACCTCGTATCATATACAATAAAATACCCCTTAGCACACACAAAGAACCTTGTGAAATAAAGGAAGAAGTTAAGAGTCTAGGAAAGGGTTTCAAGGTGCCTCATGGAATTTTACACCCTTCCATTTGTTAACTTTTACATACATTCATTGGGTGGCACACAATGGTAAGCAATACAAAACTTTCTCCAACTTTTTGTAAACTTTTTTAACGTAAGGACCTTGAGAAACTAAAGTGGCAACACATTTAACACCAGCCTTAACAACAAATAAAGTATTTAAGTGTAAATGCATTTGCTTTTGATCCTAGACTAAAAAGGTTACTTTCTTTTATAGGTCTCTCTAAATTCGTGGATGAATTCTCTCCAACTTGGAGCATGACATAAAGGAAAATCTTCATTTGTGTCATTCAGATATAGGCGTCGAGGGGAAGCTTTTTCTTGCTCAACGGACATTGCGCCTGACAGTAGGCTTTCACACATAGCACTAACGTATGCAGATTTCAGCTAACTTGAAGGAAGGTCATCGTAGTGGCTTAACTAGATAGAATGAAAGCTTGGAACACACATTATTATCTTGTGGGATATGTTTTTAGCTTTGCTTCTTTTGTTGATATGAAACAACATGCTTAGATAGAAATAAGTTAAGAACTAAATTAAAACAATTAATAAATGGAATTAAAAATACTAAAAATGTAAGAGAGAAAGGAGAGGAAACTTATGATTTGAAAGGCATGGCACTCTAAAGGATCCAAAATAAATACCAAGGAGGATCTCTACTTGTTCTTCACAAGATAGGACCCAAATTTAAGAGACAAAATTTTATCTCAAAGAAGTAATGTAATTGAATGCAAAACACTTTTTATATTCAAATTTGAAGGTGTCCAAGGTGTATGTACAAAGGAGACCTTAGGCTACTTATATAGCATTAGGAGATGAAGTAGGTAGAGAAAACT
Source organism: Vigna reflexopilosa (assembly GCA_027742785.1). Taxonomy (NCBI): domain Eukaryota; kingdom Viridiplantae; phylum Streptophyta; class Magnoliopsida; order Fabales; family Fabaceae; genus Vigna; species Vigna reflexopilosa. The sequence goes on along the minus strand of CM050929.1, from coordinate 8,826,312 downwards.
AAAGGATGTGGGACTTGGAGCCCTACAAATCTAGACAGTATCTCTCAAGGCTTTTTTAAGTTCCACATCTCTTAATTCTACAACCTCTTAAGGGTATATAAGCTACCCAACTAGTCTAAAGATCAAAACTAAAACTATACATGAGATAACTTGCACTACAAGCAACTAAAAGGAGAAGAGACTTATTCCTTCTTCTTTGTTTTAAGTCAAAGCTATGTGAAGTCCCACATTGCTTACACCTTAAAGAAAAGAAGAATATATAATCTTCTTTACAACTAAACTAAGAGAAAGAAACTAGAAACTAGAATAGGAAAAATACATGCCTAAGAAAACCTATTCTATTTCTTTTAAATTCTTCATCCTAGTCCTATGCATGATCATATCATTTATACAGTAGTCATTAGTAATAGCTTGCATCATACACTTCCCTTAATCATGTCTACAAGAACCATTCATTCACGTCATTCATCTTCCAATTCACATAGGAAATCTTCAACCACATAAGTCATCGTTCTTTCATTAATTTTCAGTTCTATTTTGTGAATCATCATTCATGTTGTGTTGTTTGTTATTTGATTCTAGAATCAATATATATCACGAATAATTTAATCTTAGGGTTATTGTATAACAATTGTGTTTACATGTATTTTTTTAATTAGGATTTCTTCAAAAAGGACAAAATGAGTTTTGAATGAAATTATATGTTAAAGTTTTTAAGCCTTTTTAGACAAAACTTGTTAGTAGATAATGTGCATTAGATGCTTTAACTAGAAGAGTTTCGTTAGAGTCTAGTTTATGAAATTTGCCTAGATGACTTGATAAATCATGTATGTGTCGAGTGTTAATGATATTATATAATATATATTGTTCTAAAGCATTCTAATATGTGCTTTGTGTAGCTGAAGTGAAATCAAGCTAATAAGTCGTCTACAAATGATCCAGGGATAAATCATTTGGTGACACTATAAACAATGTAAACATTACTAAATTGAGGAATAAAGTTATGCTATCATAATTTTAATTTCAATTGTTTCATGTAAGACCTAGAAAAAAAGAGCTTTTAGGAATAAAGTTTTGTAAAGACTTGAATATGTTTTCTTTTAAGAGTTTATATGTCTAATAAAGTGTTGTGTGAAAATATCTTTGTTAAAACATAATTATGTTATTTCTTTGGTGTTATTTAGATCTCTACAACAATCAAATATATTTTGAAGACATTGGATTATTTACAAGATAAATTGAGGAGATTACAGTATCGTAAAGGAGATTACAACAATAGAAAAGCCTGAAACAAAGCCCAATCCAATTTTTATATAGACTTACGGAAACACATTAGGAGAGCTTAGGAACCCTTTGGGGGTTCAAATTTCGTCCTCTCTCGCTCTTCTCTCATGTTCTCCGCCCTCTCTTCATATATTTTCATGTTATTTGAACATTCCAAATTTGTTAGTTCTTTTGATTCTTGTTGTGATTTATTTTTATCTATGTTTCTTAATCAAGTAAAAGTAATGATTTTTACATTATGAAAATTTAGCATGATGTTAAATCTACCTTACTTTTCAATGATATGAGTCCAAGGGTTTTTATATTTAATTGAGAATTTACTTTGATTAATGTTAGAAACTTTTATGTGATTGAATGATTTTTTTTCAATAATTGAGAATGTACCTTGATTAAAGGTGAAAACTTTAACAAGAATTAATCAAGAATGTACTTTGGTTAATTAATTTTTTATCTGATATAGGAGGCATAGTAATATTTAATTGAGAATGTACTTTGGTAAAATTTAGTATGATTAATCTACAAAGTTCTTGTTTTTAATTGAGAATGTACTTTGGTTGATAATGAGAACGCCAATAAATTAGTTGAGAATTTACATTGATTAATTTGAAAATCTAAGACAATAATTAATTGAACAATAATCTTTAGATAGCCAATGATAAACCCTATTTTCAAAAAGTAGTGAAATTAACCTATTTTGTTTATCATTGTTTATATTTTTTTAAATTTATTTATAAATTTCTTTCTTTCTATCTTTTGTTGCTTCGTTCTTTAATCTTTTCTTTATCTTCTTTATTATTTTACTAATCCTATTTTTATAGTTTTTATAAGAACTATTTTGTTAAAAATCAATTATGTGTTCATTGGGAGACGACTTATAGTTGAATTTATCCTTTTTATTTTGTTGGCTATTAGCTTACCAATATTAAAGTTTCTATAGTTTAGTAAAATTAATTTGATCGTGTTAATGATAACGTTATCAGTGATCCAGTGTTAAGTCTTCTTTGGTAGGGGGATAGATGTTTCGCCTTGTGTGATAGGGGAACAAGTCCAAAGCCAGAAGCAGGATGACTCGAGTATCCCTGTAGAAGGGGCTACATGTGGGCTTGTAGGGGAGGCTACAAGTGGGTGAGATAGGGTACAAGAGCGTGACTGAGTCTTGTCATGATGAAGTTCATGGTTTGGTGATACTCATGGTGTTGTTCATGATTGGGGTAGTCATGATGGTGATGTATGTAGAATGATGATCATGGTATTCAAGATGCTCCAAGTTATACTATGTTGATAGTGATATTACTATAATGGCTATAGTAAGTAGTTAGCATTGGTGCTAATGAGTGGATAGACCAAGGGTCTAGGTAGGAGATGTTAGTGATGACATCAATGGCTAAAGATCGAGGATCAAGGATCGAGAATTGAGGATCGAGGATGGATGATCGAGGCTCGGGGAGCGAGTAATCGGATATGATTGATTTGTTATATTTAGAGGATTAAGAATCCTATTGTTATTAGTTATATGTATGGGGTGTTTGATTATTGTTGATATAATGAGTATATATGTATATTGTTTCTATGATTGTGTTATCGGTAGCTTACTCATAAGTGTTTGTGTTTGTGTTTGTAATGGATATTGTCGATAATTATCGTGTAATGTGATATATGTGAGCATATAATATTATAGATGTTCCAAAAACATCATAGATACATGAAATGACAAGAAAAAAATTAAGAAAATTCTTTTATTTTAGAGTTTTGAGACAATATTATTTAATGTTATTTCTATTCACGGGTTATTTAAATTATTTTTGAATAATGTAATTAAATATTACTTGTGGAATGAATGCAATTTCATTTGATATTTTGCAAGTTTAAATATTTAGGTTTTTAAACAATACATTTTTACATTATAAAAGAGTTTTTAATAATTTAGTTATTATAACCTGTAACACCTTGAATTTTGAAGCTTTAGATTTCTTAATTTAATTAATATGAAAGAGAAAAAATAGTTATAGTAATAAAGAGAAAATTTAATAATACATAAACATACATTCAAATATAAGAAAAATAAAATAATATGTAACGAATTACTCAATTGAAATTATATTAGAAATAAAAAATTTAATAATTTCCTTAGTTTTTGTAAAAAATAAATAAATTACTGTTATAAAGAATTATGTATCTATTATACATCTAATTTATTAACTTAAATGTTATTTGTTATCAATATTATTATTATATTCACAAACATACATAGTGTTATTAACTAGGTTTATATATATATATATATATATATATATATATATATATATATAATTTTTATTATGTTTGTGTTTATTAAGAGTTAGAAATTAAAAAGGAAATAAATTTTCTTATTTTACTAAAATATTGGTGATATTTTCTATTTTATTTTTTTGTTTTTTAAACTAGATAACGTGATTAATTAAATATTATATATATATATATATATATATATATTATAATCATAATGTTAATGATTTACGATGCGATAAACTTTTGAATTGAATATTTTAGTTATTTTATAATGTTTTTACCTAAAACAATTCATTTATTGCATTTTATATTAAATAATTGTTATGATATCTACACATTATCTTTAATACTGATTCTCTTCATTATAAATTGGTTTGTCTCTCAATTTAAAAGGACAATCACATTTTTCTTTTGTGTCGGATATATTAAGTTGAACATCATATTTTTATTTCATGTATTTTCTACCCTTTTCACATTCTAATAATATACTTCTTTCATCTGGGTTGACCATTATCTTTAGCAAATCTTATAATGACAACAACAAAACAAAGATACGGACAAATCCGATGAGTTCCTAAACCAGATTTCAAAATCTAATGAGTTTCTTAACCGATTTTCAAAATTCAGTGAGTTCCTAAAGCGAATTTCCAAATTCGGTAAATTCCTAAAACGAATTTTGAAATCGAATACTATCCTAAATTTGAGTTACTTAACCGGATTTCGAAATTAATTAATTTTCTAAACCAGATTTTGAAATAATTGTTTTCTTCACTAGATTTTGTAATTAGTGTTTTTCTCTACTGAATTTCTAAATCTAGTAAATACTAAAACATTTTACCCTATGACTTTCAAAGTTTAGTAAATACTTTTATCAACGAGGATTTTGAAATCCAATATGCAAAGATATAATAAAAATAAATACAAAATTCCACATTAAAAACAAATGTATAAGTGAAGAATAACGAAGTAAATAAAATGAAGAAAATTAAGGAAGAACGAAGTGAATACATGTCCAATACCTAATTAATTTAATATTTTATATATATTTAAAAGGGAAATATTTGACATCTGAGTAAAATGTGGGGTGTAAGCAGTAAACTTTGAGGGGCAAGCAGAAGAATTAGAGGTGCAAGAAGAATGTCCCTTGTTTTGCAATTCCTCAAATCTGACCATGAAGCTTATTTTCCAAAAACAGAAAAAAGAAAAACGGAACCATAGGAAAAGGATAATTGAAAAAAAAAAAACCAAAAAACACTTTATTTTCTTTCTTCCTCTTATTTATTCTTTAACTAATATCAGAACCAATAAAAGAAGAGAGCCTCCCAAATTTACAATTATCTTATGATGATGATACAAAAGTCGGAGATAGAAAACACTACAAAGGATTCTCTAAATTCGTCTACAAAAGCATTTGCTTCTCCATAATCATCTCTGGCATTAGAGTCCTGAAATCATTATAAGGGTTGCTCGAGTCATTCACCACCGCGAACATGTCCTTCACCTTCCCATGCAGCAACGAGACACCCATGTTGAAACTCCGACCACGACACCAACACTTGGAGGAGTGAAATGGAATTAGGATGAGAGGGTGATTTATGGGAAGGTTAACTCTGCCATATGTCTACATTACTCTGCCACATGTTCTTGTCATTCCACTAAGTTATTATCCTCTAATGACATTAACATTAATTTAACAAACTATATTAATTTCCTTTTTTAAACATTAGAAATAAAAAAAAGTTGAAAAAAAAACTGAACAATTACTATAAATATTAAGACAAAAAATATTAAATTGTTACAAAATTAATTCTCTAGATGAAACATATACAAGTATACCATTTAATTATCTTATTTCTTTTATGGGAAAATAAGATAATCAGAACTTTGGACTATTGAAAAAATTACAAATGGAGTTAACAAAAAAATTATTTGTCATAAAAATAAGATATAGTTAGCGTACAAAAACTTAAAAAATTATTTTAAATCTGGATTTTTACCAGTGAAAAAAATATTGTTATGTAACTCCTTTTGAAAAGTATCAATAAGTTAAACTCATGCGATTCATGCTATAAATAAACTCTAACACTTATGAAATTCGTCAGATAGATCGATCCACACCTCTTACAACCAACACAATCCTCTGTTCTTGGAACAAAAGCAATTTGTTTAACTTTACATCTGTCATAAGGTATTATATCTAATACATCTATGGATATTGAGTACATCTCATACATATATCATAAATCTTTACTTAATGTTACATTAGATAATAATCCTTAAATATAAAAAATTCAACAATTTCAATATAGTAAATGGATAAACCAATTATATATATACACTTACATATATATACACATACATATATATGCACACACATATATGCACACACATATAGATACACATACATACACAAATATACATATACATATACATATATTTATATATACATATATATATATATATGTATATATTTATATATATATATATATATATATATATATATATATATATAATGTTTATTATGTTTGTGTGTATTAAACGTTAGAAATTAAAAAGGAAATAAATTTTCTTATTTTACTAAAATATTGGTGATATTTTCTATTTTATTTTTTGTTTTTTAAACTAGACAACGTGATTAATTAAATATTATTTATATATATATATATATATATATATATATATATGCATATTATAATCATAATGTTAATGATTTACGATGCGTTAAACTTTTGAATTGAATATTTTAATTATTTTATAATGTCTTTATCTAAAATAATTCATTTATTGCATTTTATATTAAATAATATATATAGCTTTGGGTCAAAGTAAGAGAGAATGGAAGATTCAGAAGTAAAGTCATTTCATATATTCTTTCATATATTCAAATTATTTTTATATAACTATAATGTTCAAAGTTTAAAATAAATGTAATCTCTCTCTCTGTAACATAATCGAATAAATTTAATGTTATTTATTGGAATGTATATATATATATATTGACTGAGATTATTGTATCTTTTTGATAAATCATTTAATATCATTAATACTTTCTTTATATTTTTAATGTAAAAATTAAACATACACCATAAGTTTAAAGTAATGTAATGAGAATTTATGACTTTCTTAAATGTTTTATTTATTACTTTTAATATATATATATATATATATATATATATATATATATATATATATATATATATATATATATATATATCCATAAGAATTAATCAATAACGAGAATTATTCTTTGTGCATAATTTTAATACATTACATTTAGAGTTGTAAACCAACTTTTTTAGTTTTTATTATTAAAAAAGTATTCACTATAATGATCGGAGAATTATACCAAAGATTTTACAGTGAACACACTCTCACAATGTAAACACCTTTCCCACTCAAACAATCAAATATAGAAATGAATACACCGCACACACAGAACCACACGTTCCTACTGAAGAATCCCTTTGAGTATCCCCTCTCAAAGTCCAAGATCTCCTCACTCTTATTCTTGTTGCACACGAACAGGTAAAAACATAATCAACGAGTGCAAATTTCCTTTCTGATCACAACAAATACACCTTCAGCAGTGCGGATTAGATCAGCAAAATCAAGCTCTCAATCTTCTCTCAAGAATTTGTCAAGGCTCTTAACAATCTTTGCTTCTTGATTCTTGGAGCGTATGTGCAATATGTAAATTTCTTTAAGATCAAAACTGTCAGATTTGAAATTTGTAAGTATGATCAAAAGTTACATAATTACAAACAATGCGTCAATTTATAGTTACTGTCATATCAGACGCAAAGTAATCGATTACGTTAGTAATGTAATCGGTTACATAAAACAGATGTAACAGTATTATAACTAACTTAACTCTTAATTGAATGCTCAATTAATGTAATCGATTTGCATTTAATGTTAGTCAAACATATTTAAAAATATGACCGTTAAAGCAGTTATGACTAGCATGAAATTTGTTTTCAAAACATAACAAACTTAATTGATACATAAAGTATGTAATCGATTAAGCTCAACACTTAAACAGATTTTGAAAACTTTTCTTCTCAAAAAATCATCATAACACATTTGAAAAAGATATATGCAAACACTCAAGTTTTAATCGATTTAACAACTAATGTAATCTATTCAAACTAGTTATTTTGCCACAGTTCAAAACATAAGCTGTCTGATAACCTTAATTGATTACTACAATACTATAACCGATTATGTCATGTAGATATGCTTTTGTGCTTATGGTTTTCATTACACAGAAATATACAATGTGCATACACAGATATAATCACATCATAATCACAATAGTATGCATAAAAAACACAGTATGTCCAACATATGCATTTAACACAGTATGTGCATATAACACAGTAAGCATGTACATATTCCACATATGTAATTCATAACTTAGAAAAACTTTTCTATTGTGACATAACAGAAAAGTGTTTAAGAGAAAAGAAGAGGATAATAGTTAATCCTCCACAAAAGTAAAGTCCTTGAAGCTCCATTTTCCTCTTCCATCCTCTTTACCATGGCTCATATGAGTGGCCTGATATGATCTTCAGATGGTCCTCCCTCAACAAGCTATAGCCAAGCAATTCCAAAACAAGTGTCGTCATTTCGTACTCTATCGTACAAAACCTATTCACCAAAACAAGGTAGTTCGAGTAGTCCTCCACTGTAGCTTTGGACCTATCACTCCTACTCCTCAAAGACTTAGGAGTCAAAACTTGTTGTTGCTCAAAACGGACATTATAAATAGCACGACCTAGAAACTTATGGCTGAAACATTCTTCCTTTTCTACCATACCAAAAGATGAAAGGTAGTACTTGAACCTCATCTGTTTTACAACCTTTAATAGATGACGAGATCCATCTCCGAATTTACAAAGTACAACAAGAGGACACAACAACCACACATCACCACAACATCTAACAACTCGATACACATACATAATCAAGGTAGAAAGCTACATAATCTCCCATAGCACCTCAGCCAACTTCAACAGGACTCACAACACATAACAGACAACCTGGTCTCACGAACATTAGCTCGACCACCACGAGAAACAGCTCAACAACATCCACCAACAACTGCGTGATAAAGTTTTTGCTAACGCAATCAAATTAATACTACTAAACTATAATAGTTTCAGTATTCTAAGATAGTAGTCCCAAAATAATAGAAAATGTAAAGTCAGCCCTAAGTTGTCTCTCAACAAACACATAATTAATTCTTAACAAATTAGTTCTTATAAAAATTTTACAAAAGGCTTAGTAAAATAAAAGATTAAAGAAGATAAAGATATATAAAAGATTAAAGAAAAAACAACAAAAGAGAGAAGAAAATATATTTATAAAAAGATTTAGGAAGATAAAAACAATGATAAAGAAAATCGGTTGGTTTCACTAATTTTTCAAAATAAGATTCACCATTGGTTATCTAAAGATTATTATTTAATTAATTATTGTCTTAGATTTTCAAATAAATCAATTTAAATTCTCAATTAATTTGTTGGCACCCTCTCTTCCTGAATTAGCCAATTTTCTTCAATTTTTCATGATTTTCTTCCCTTCTTCATGCAATGATTGGCTTGACTTCTTGTGATCTTGATTATTTGATATTCTTGGATTTATCTTTAAGGTGTCATATAACTTTAATAAATTTATTTCCATAACTCCATGAGCTCAATTTAGCTACAGTTGCACAAACACACTTTAAAATATCCAAAGAACATTTATGCAAGTAAAAAAATATCATTAAGATGTTTTTGTATCTCATGCTAAACAAATACAATTATAAACAATCCTAATTTAAATATTCTTTTAAGGTACAAAAACCAATTAAGAATTCAATATTAAATGCTAAATAAGGAGATAAATATGCATTCATCACTCAACAAGGGTCTAAATCCCTAGGTCGACCTGTAAACCACTTAGAAATGATCTCCAGAGCCCCAAATTTGAGGTCCCAAACAACTTGGCAGATAGCTCGGCCAATGCATAAACCAACTTGACCAACAAATCCAACAGCTTAATCAACATCACAAACAGCTAATCCATTGTATAACCCATCCCTTATTGAAAACAACTAATAATGCTCCTACCTAGATTATTGTGTCATGCTACAACCACTAGATAAGCAATTTCTATCTTTAAACCTGATTCAATACTATCCAAGAACCATAAACCAATCGCTGCCTAATTTACCCGTGTTACTTTTACATCTAAACACATCTTGGCCTAAACCTGGTAAATCACTTGCCTTCACAGTTATTAAAAACAACTAGACCTCTAATAAGATTATCACAGTACAATCTAACCTAAGTGCTAATGATTCATTCATTGCTCCAATAGTTTGGTAACCCTTTAGCAACCTCATTTTAGTTTTGCACCTCATTGATTCATAGTTTAAGAACGTGATTCCTCTAAACCACATCCTTCTTCCTATTTTATGATTAACCACTATTTACATGTTAATTCTCATACCCAACTGATAACGGATTAAAATACCATTATTTGCTACATGATTTTGATACTTAAAGCACCTTTTTTATCTTAGAATCTTGCTTGGACTCATATGTTTTCAGTAAATTGTGTGAATAAGAGAGTTGAGGTTGATTTTAATTGTTTTCAAAAAAATTTCCTTGTTTTGACAGAGATTGAAGAGAGAATGGAAGAAGAAGTGAAAAGCCATGAAGCTGTAGCTCAAAAGGGGTCAAAAAGGCATCAAGAAGGGAGAAAACCCGAAGCCCAAGCGAATCCCAAGCGAGAAGAACGCGAAAATTGCGAGAGGAACATCACCGTTGGTCGCCCGGGCGAAGGACCTAGCGCCCGGGCGACAGATGCTCATAGCCTGAGCGAGGAAAACTGGCGCCTTGATTCTCGCTTGGGCGAGCTCCCTGCGACGCTTTAGCGAGATTTGACCTGGACCGGGCCCTGTTTCTGCTCTGATTTGATTCTTTTGGACCGGGCCGCACTTTGGGACGCGTCTGGCATTATTTAAAGGACCCTGAGGCTCTAGGTTTTGCATCCCTGGCAGAGAAGAGCACTCCAATAAACTCTTAGCCTATTCTAGATCTTCCATCTTCTTTTTTCTTCCATTGTTTATTGGGTTCCCCATGTCTATGGGGAACTAAACTCTATTTGTTATTGGGGAATGATGTAACCTTGTAAATTCTCATGTATTTTAGTTGTTCTTAATTTGATATGCTTTATTTCATTAATTGTTGGAGTAATTTATCTGTTCTTAATGCTTGCTTATACAATAGCATGATTTGTGATTTGCATGAGTGCCGGGAGGTTCCTTGTAATTCAGGTCCTTGTTAAATTACTCCTAAGTGTTATATTGCTCAGGGATGAGGGTATGAGTCTTAGTTGGCTTAACCTCTTGATATTCACATCTTTTTACCAGGAATGCTAGGAATTGTATGAACTGGTAATTAGGGACATACTTATTGACCGAGGGATCAAGTTTAAGTATTTTAGTGAGGGACGTTGACATTAATGAATAAAGAAGAATTCTTATATAGATGAGAGGGAACTTGGTGAAATCAAACCCCAACAACATAATCATCTCATATTAAATCAACCTCCATTCACCTTTGTGCTCCTTTGCTAGTGATCAATTTTACTTTGCTTTATTTTATTCTTTTTGCAATCAACCCCATTGATCTCTTTTATTTTCAGTCTTAATTAATCTTGTTTTCACACAACTGTTCAGCGCTGCGAGTCCTCTGGGATACGATACTTGGTCTTACCATTTCATATTACTTGTGCGACTCGGTACACTTGCCGATTTGCCCCAACAAGTTTTTGGCGCCGTTGTCGGGGACTCACGGTTTAAGCTATTCTATCTGTGTGGATCTTTATTGATTTTGACTTTATTTTATTTTATTTCCTCAATTTTAATTTTCCATTTTTATTTTTATTTTTTTTCCTAATTTTTATTTTCCCTATTTTTTATCTTTATACTAACAATCTCTCTTGAGAATTTTTGTGTAGGCCTCACAATATGCTCTAACAGGATGCAGTTCCACCAGGATGATTACAACTATTGGTGGGAACCTTACCCAAGCACAAATCAAATTCAATATGAGTAAAATGGAGGACTATTCAATAGTCCACCTCAAGATGATGGCTCTGCACAGCTTGAAGCAACCCTACAACAGTTCCTGCAAGACTCTATCTCCTTCCCAAAAAAATTCAGGCTTCATCACAAAATTTTGGGGCGTAGTGAAAAGTCCTAAGTCAGATGCTGAATGAGATCACTACCAATGAAAAGTCTGATAAGGAATGCAAAGATATTGTCATTGAAAGTGACAAAACTCCAGATGAGGAAGAAGAGAAATAAGAACATGAGAGAAAAATAGAGTAAAAAGAAGAAGAAAGCTTGAAGGAAGAAGAAGAAGAGAAAGAGGAAGAAATAGAGAGAGAAGAAGAAGAAAGTTTGAGTGAGAAAGAGAAAGAGGTAGAAAAGGAAGAAGATGAGAGAAAAGAAAAAGAATTTTTGAGTGAAAAAGAGAAAGATGTAGAGGAAGAAAAAGAAGGGGTTGAGAGAGAAGAGAAAAAAATTGAGAAAAGTCCTTTGTACCCTAAGGAGTGTCCCAAGGAGAAAAAGAGAGAGAGGAAGGAGGAAAGCAAAAAGAAAGAATCATATGAAAAACCCCTTCCTCACCCAAAGAAGGATCATAGGAAGAAAAATGAGAAAAAGTTTGAGCGTTTCATGGAAATCTTCAAGAAATTGGAGATTAAAGTTCCTATGATTAGGACACTGCAACAGGTTCCTGTGTATATTAAGTTCTTAAAAAAATTCAACAAAAAGAAAAAATATCTTGAACCCAGTTTTTGAATTTTTTATCTTTTATTTTGTTTTATTTTATTTTATTTTGTTTGATTTGATTTGATTTGATTTTATTTGATTTTATTTGATTTGATTTTATTTTCTTTTAGTTCATTTTATTTTATTTTATTTTATTTTTTATTTATTATTTGTGTGGTTTAGATTTGATTTTGTTTTTGTGTGTTTGAGTTTTTTTTTAGGATATACGTTGCGTCTGATGGCAATACTGACAGCGTCTACTAATGGATGCTGATGAAGAAGATAAAGATTAGCATCTACTGAATGATGCTAAGAAGATTCAAATATCAGCATCTACTGATGGATGCTGAAAAAGTCTAGGTCAAGCTAGTGACGTTAAAGAAGCGCTTGTTGGGAGGCAACCCAGTTTTCTGAACTTTTACTTTTATTGTTTTTTAATTTGTGTTCTTGTTTTAATTTCTATTTTGATTTTTGTTTGGTTTTAATTTTTGTTTTTATTGTACTCTGCTTGAATGAACTGAACTGCTTTGATTCAACTGTTCTCTATTTTGTGTGATAAGTTTGCTTTTTTAAAATGCTAGTGTTTGATTGAAGTTGAGATGATACATGATGATAAATCCCAATTTGTGAGACAGGTGCTTGAAATAAAGTTTGATTAAAATACTGAGCATGATTTTTTCTAAATTTGAGAACTTGTGAGATTACCTGTGTGAGTTTTGAACTTCAGAGTTGTTTTTAAATAATTGTTATTACTTTGGAAGCATGAATCATTTTGCCCAAATTTTCTGTAATTGAACTACTTGCTTGCAGGTTCCACATGATGAAGGCCACCTATTGTAATCCCTTATTCTTTTGGCCTTCAAAAATATTTTTTCCCACTGAAAAGAGAACAATTTTTTCTAACCTTTGAACCCTGAGCCTAATAAGTTTTGAAAAACCTTTTTGAAAAATTTTACCTTGAGTTAAGGTGAGAACATTTGATGAGGTACTGATAATGGGGTTACCAGGAAACAGACCACCTCTCTAGGCAGTGAGCAATAAAAAAGAAAAGCAAGAAAGGCAAAAGAAAAGAAAAAGTGAGAAAAGAAAATTTCCAAAAGAAAAAGAAGAGCTCACTGCAAGGGAAGGCTGGGAAAGAGATTAGAGAACTGTTCTTAAAAGAAGAATTCACAAATGTCTCTCTTTACTCAAGGAACTTTGTTGACCAGAAAAACCAATTTCCTTCTTAGCCCAGCCAAATTACAAGCCATGAAAAGCCCTTGTGATGACAACCTGTTTGTGAGTATGTTTGATTGTGGTTAAATGAAAGGCAAAATTAATTTGTGTGACATTGTAATAACAGAGAGAAACACCACACCATACACCTGTGAGTTGAGTGAGACACTTCTGAATGCTTGAGAGATATATTTGAGTGCTTGAGTGAAAAACTTTCCCTGTTAGGAATAGTTCTCTGAATTTCTGACTGCATCTCTGCTTGGTTGATTGATCATTCTTAAGGATAGTGCCTGTTTAAATTCATTGAAACATCTGCACACCTTGACTAAGATCTTATGCTAAACTTGACTTCTTGTCTTGAAAAAGTTTTTGAAAAAGGTTGAGTCATTGTAGTGATGGTTCTGAAAAGCTGAGTTGCATTTTGTTTGCTTGAGGACAAGCAAAGTTCTAAGTTTGGGGTTGTGATAACGGATTAAAATACCATTATTTGCTACATGATTTTGATACTAAAAGCACCCTTTTTGTCTTAGAATCTTGCTTGGACTTATATGTTTTCAGTAAATTGTGTGAATAAGAGAGTTGAGGTTGATTTTAATTATTTTCTAACAAATTTCCCTTGTTTTGACAGAGATTGAAGAGAGAATGGAAGAAGAAGTGAAAAGCCATGAAGCTGGAGCACAAAAGGGATCAAAAAGGCATCAAGAAGGGAGAAAACCCAAAGCCCAAGCGAGAAGAACGCGAAAATTGCAAGAGGAACATCACCGCTGGTCGCCAGAGCGACGGACCTGGCGCCCGAGCGACATACGTTCGTAGCCTGAGCGAGGAAAACTGGCGCCTAAGATCAACATGAGCCTTGATTCTCGCTTGGGCGAGCTCCATGCGACGCTTGAGCGTGATTTGACCTGGATCGGGCCCTATTTCTGCTCTGATTTGATTCTTTTGGACTGAGCCGCACTTTGGGACGCGTCTGGTATTATTTAAAGGACCCTGGGGCTCTAGGTTTTGCATCCCTGGAAGAGAAGAGCACTCCAATACACTCTTAGCCTATTCTAGATCTTCCATCTTCTTCTTTCTTCCATTGTTCATTGGGTTCCCCCATGTCTATGGGGAACTAAACTCTATTTGTTGTTGAGGAATGATGTAACCTTGTAAACTCTCATGTATTTAAATTTGTTCTTAATTTGATATGCTTTATTTCATTAATTGTTAGAGTAATTTATCTGTTCTTAATGCTTGCTTATACAATAACATGATTTGTGATTTGCATGAGTGTAGGGAGGTTCCTTGTAATTCAGGTCCTTGTTAAATTACTCCTAAGAGTTATATTGCTCAGGGATGAGGGTATGAGTCTTAGTCATCTTAACCTCTTGATCTTCACATCTTTTTACCAGGAATGCTAGGAATTGTATGAACTAGTAAATAGGGACAGGCTTATTGACCGAGAGATCGGGTTTAAGTATTTTAGTGAGGGACGTTGACATTAATGAATAAAGAAGAATTCTTATATACATGAGAGGGAACTTGGTGAAATCAATCCCCAACAGCATAATCATCTCATATTAAATCAACCTCCATTCACCTATATGCTCCTTTGCCAGTGATCAATTTTACTTTCCTTTATTTTATTCTTTTTGCAATCAACACCATTGATCTCTTTTATTTTTAGTCTTAATTAATCTTGTTTTCACACAATTATTCAGCGCCGAGAGTCCTCTGGGATACGATACTTGGTCTTACCATTTTATATTACTTGTGCGACTCGGTACACTTTCCGATTTTCCTCAACACCAACACTCACAACAACCAATCTATGCACACACTGAAACATCGAAAAATGTGACCACTACTAAACCCAAAACTTTGCACCGAATATAGTATGTAAACATCTCTATTGGACAAAAACAACCAACATTTAATACCTCAAAAATACCAATTATCACACCATTCAATTGTGCATAAAAGAAAATAGGCTCATCTTAAACTTTGATGAGATTTTTGTGCTTAAATGCTTGATTTGAAAAGAATTGGTGACGATTGGATTTATCGGGTTTGGGAATAAAAGGGGCTTAAAAAGTAATTTTTAGTTGCATAAATTATTCTTAGATATTCTTATGTTTATTTGTGCAACTGGAATTAAAGCATTATTGGTCCAACTTGCAAAAATGAGGCCCAAAATTCAAAATTAGTCCATTCAAGAAAATGGGTTGAATGCACCCTTGTTTCTATAATTATTCACCCCTCTTTTTAAAACTAGGCCTACCACTAGCTAGTTAGATGCTCTCAGATTCTACCACGTGTCCAAATCCTCCACTAACAAATCAAACCACCCAAATGATGCCACATCACGAATCCTTGTACTCATTAGTGAACCAACTAGAACATGCCACCTAATCCCTCATGCCATGCTAACTTTGCCTTCTCCACAAAAACCCTAATTTCCCTATAGACATAAACCCTAGTCACGGCCGCCGCCAACCATTCTCGTTGTCATTGCCGATGCGCCACAACCAACCTTCATAGAGATCACCGCGAAACCACCACCTTTTTTCCATCATGCGTCATAATGATCATCTACCCTTAACACGAAATCGTCGCCGCCAACCTCCATGTACGTCTTCATTGCGCAGCACCGTTCAACCTCCACCTTGAGGGCAAACCTTACCAACATGAAACCATCCTCACCGCCATCCTTCACCCGGCAACCACAACATCCCGTTAAACCGCCACGATAAAGCCACCTCGCACAACCTAATTTGTAAGACCCGAATAAAATAAAATTATCTTTTATTTTTATTTTTATAATTTCCAATATTAAAATATTTTATTATGTGTTAAAATGATTATTGTATACTGTGTGTTATGATATTTCTGGTTGCTCACTCTAGTATCTTATGGTTGTGGTTTCCACCTACGATGATTGTACATGTACGAGAGTAGATGGCGTTACAGATAAGACCGGATCGAAGTAGCTGACAAGAGTTGTTAAAAATTTCCACCTACGATGATTTTACTTCGAGGTCGATTATTTATTCATTAGTTAGAAATTTTTCAAACTCAATATTTTTATTGTAAAAGAGATACTTTCATATTTTTGTTTTGAACGAACGATGTTTAAAGTTATGATTTTCTTTTGCATTTTAAACGAATACAGTTGGATTATTTAATATAAATTTTTTTATAGAAAAGTTTTAAAGAATAATTACACCATGACATCTCAAAAATCGGGGTGTTGCATTTTGGTATCAAAGTCTTGTTTTTGAAAAACTTTTTGGGCTTTTAGGGAGTGAGCTCATCTAGCTTTTGTTGTGTGACTTTAATACATGCGTATGTGTATGACTATGTAGATTGCATAGCAATTGTAGGAATGTGTGATTGTTGTTGAGTCTCTTGTGAAGGGGTTTAATGTTTCTATTGTATCTAGTTTGGTAATCTATGGGTAAATTGCTTTAGAGCAGATTTAATTTTTTTATAAAGCTGATTGGAGAAGCTTGGTCTTCTTGTGTTTGATCAGGGTACGAGTTAGTTGTTGCTACTCCAACAACCCAACAAGTTTCAACCAGTTCAGTCTACGTTGGGCACCCTATTGTAGTGACATATCACAAGCTTAGAGTTAACTTGGTGTTAGATGAATTTGATATGACACTAGTTGATTTTCGAAAGGTTGGTTATGAAGACGAATTGCTTATCTTGGCATATCAAGAAACTCAGGTTTTTTATGTCAAAGATCTTGCGTCTGACCATTGATATGTTGCTTTTCAAGGAAAAAACAAATTGAAGATAAAGAAGACAATCTAAGTAATCTTCATATTGTTGACAACCATCCATTTAAAATAACAATAAATTTGGATGATGACCCTCTAGTTGATGATGTACATGCAATTTGGGAAGATCACAATGAGGGAATATACATATGACCAATCCATATGATTATGTATGAATTTCATATTTGTATAAAAATTAATGGCTTTTGTTAAATGATATATGTTATTTTTTAAGTCTTTTATTAATCTTTCATCTTATTTATTGTGACAGATATATGGTTGAGGCACCACATTCATCAGGAGATGAAGTCTCCACTTCTAGACCCACCAGAGGAGCGATAAGGTTAAGACAACTTATACTTAGAAGAAATGCAGGTGAGAGGACACCTGTCATTATTAATGTGGTCACCGAAGTAGCATTTAGACCAAATGCAGATGTTTTTAGGTCTTACCTTGGAGTACTAGCACCTGATTGTATCTCTATCCTTACTCCATCATTTGACCATGTATCTAAGGTTGATCGGAATCTAATGTGACAAGCTCTATTGGTAAGTTAATCAATATTGCTCCAAATTCTAGTTTCATTATACTCATAAATTTGTATTGATATAAGGTTGTTATCTTCTTTATTACAAATGACATTTGATATTCCAAATGTCGCAAGCCTAATGAGTAGGTGTTTATCTGCAATTGTCGAAAGATTTTAGGGTTTCAAGACAAAATTGACATCAATATATATCTTTGGAGCAAAAAGAAATGAAACTCCATGTTCAAAATATACGACAATTGACGAAGACCCTTGGCCTCAGTTTGTAATCCTTCGTACATCCGAAGGGTGGCAAGTAAGTGTAGGTAAAATCATTCAATGCATCATTCATAATTTTATATCATAATTAACAATTGGTTCATTTTTTCACAGGAAACAAGGTCTAAAGCACAAGGTATAAGTGCTCAAAATAAAAATCCACACTTATTATCTCGTGGTGCATACAGGAAGCTTGAGGAAAAAATAATCAAGCAAAAGTCAGATAATAGACTTCCACTTTCTAAAGGTGGTGACCCTCCTCCTCCTCCTCCACCACCATCTCGGCACAAGAAGTGGAAGTGATATGATCATAGATGGGGCAACAATGAAGAGTTTTCAGAGTGACAAAAGAGCATAAAAAGAGTAGAATAGGTTTCAAAGGCTTGTATTTGCCTCTTTGTTTCTTTTCATTGGTTCTAGTTGAATAAATGCTTATAAACCCTTCTTTTCCTTTTAGCACAAGGAAGCATAGCTAATGTTAGTTTTTGAACTCTAGGAGAGCTAGGAAGCTTATAAACCCTTTTGGAATGAGAGAATTGTGCAAAGCGAGTGGCGGTCCTTCTTTGACACTTATCTTGGAGCCTTCTTCAAGTGGCGTGTCTACGAGTCATAAGTTTCCTCTTCTCTACTCTTTTCTGCTTTTTATTTCCTTTCCATTCTCTTGTATGTCATTTAGTATATTCTCTCTAGGTATGCACTTCCCCATCATGTGGTATCATGAGCCTTAGGTTTTTTATCTTCTTAGGAATTGCATGCTAGAGTAGAATAGCTTACATGTGCTGCCATTTTCGCTCAACCATTTTAATTTCCGCCCAGCGCTGCGTGAATTTCCAGTCAGATTGTGTGCCTTCGTTTGAACTCATTTCTTATCTGTTTGGCATGCAATTTTTTTTAAAAGTTTATTCTGGATGTCTATTTTCATGTATAGTTTTTACTTTGTTCAAATTCATTATGTGATGTTCCCAGTAATGTTTTTTCTCCACTGTGTTCATTCCAGTGCTTCCTGTTTGAGCGACTTCTAATCTGTTTGCATTGTGCTTGCTGTTTGGTTATTGTGGTGACTGAAATTGATCACTGGCCGGTGCTGGAGCATCACCATACTCTTAAACAAGGAGTCAACACTTCAAATCAAAGCTTGGAGGTGCTAAAACATGGCTGTCCAGAGACTTATGCAAACAATCATTTCTTCAAACAACATTAATGCTATTGGAAGTCTTCAACAAGTAGGTGTCCTTATTCCATTTTGTTTGTTGTTCCAGCTTTATTTCCTTGTCTTAGCTAGATTTTATATGTCTTTTCTTGCTTGTTATCTTTGAATTGAGTCATATGTTTGTTCCTCTTTAGGAGTTTTCTAGAGTAATTTCTGAAATTGCATAGCTAAGAGTAATTTTTACATCTCCATGTTTGTATGTTGAATTGAGCTTGATCATTATAGGATTTAAGTGTGTGAACCTTGCTTATATGTTTTGTATACATAGAGGCATTAATCAATTCTATTTGGCATATTAATCAAACACACTTAATGTGTTAAAACTAGCTTGGCCGAGACATCCATTGCATCCTGCACCAAAACAAAGAAAAAAAAATTTGTATTTGAAATGCATGGTTGCTGGCCGAGACAATTTTAGTGTCCTTGGTGTGTTTGAGCATTCTTTTCAAGCCTCTTTTCTAATCTAAAATACAGAATATATTGGTTTGAGGTTTGCCAAAATTATTTCCAGCATTAATTTGGTCTTGCTCTTCATGTATACTTAGTATGTTGATGTGAATTTGCTTCTTGGTTGTGTGATTTTCTTTGCTGTCTTGTTCATTTTGTGCCACTGTTTTGACTCTTATTTCTTGCTATTTTATCTCTTAAAATCCTTAGATTACTGCCACCTTGTTTTGTGCCAAGTTTCTTGATTTTTTAGGTTCAAATTTCATCATTTGTCTTGAAGTTTTCATTCATTTTTTTTACTTCTACCATGTGTCGTCTTGATTTGACTCCTTTGCATTGAGGGTGGATTGTACATCTTTCCATTTTCTTTAGACTTGAGTTGGTGCTCTCAAAGTGGCCTTGTCAGACATTGTACTATTTTTGAAAGAAGGGTACTGCCTTTACCTTGTTTTTGAGCCATTTTACCGAGAGTTTTGAGCTTTCTTTCTTGTTGTATTGAGTGAAACCGTTGGCTGCTGATTGGTCGTGGATTGTGCTGCTGTTTTTCCTTGATTTATGGCTGTTTCTAACCCATTTTGTGTGTTAGCTTTGCTGCTGTTTGCTTTGCTAAAATGTCTGCAGGTTCAAGTCGTTCTTCCTCCAATGAAGCTACTCCCCATGGAAGCCCTTCTAGTAAATTTGATTTGATGAAGGCCTTCCAACAAATGCAACACCAACTTGATACCATTACCAAATGGCTGGAAATAGAGGCAAAGGAAAAAGGAAAGCAATCTCATGGTCATGATCATGGTTCCTCCAAGAAAAAGCAAGAAAATAAAGCTATGGACCAAAGCCTTGCAATGCCCAAGTTGAATGTATACCTTCCATCACCAATGCCAAAGTTGCACTTGCCGCCCTTCAAAGGCGAAGAAGACCCTAAAATTTGCTTAGATTGGATAGCTAATGTAGATAAAAATTTTGTTGTTCATAGTGTAGATAATTCTTGACGTGTAAAGTTAGCTTGTTTAGCGTTAGAGGGATACGCCAAACAATGGCTAAATAGGAGATACTTAACCATGGTCTCACCCGCGAGAACATGGGAACATTTCAAATAAATTTTGATCCAGCGCTTCGTACCTCCTCACTACTTTAGGGAACTCTTGCTTAGGTCCCAACGGCTTAAGCAAGGTAGAAGAAGTGTGGAGGAGTATGCACACGAGCTCGAAGTGCTCACACACTGTACTAACACTATTGAAAATGATCATGCAAAAATAGTTAGATTTATTAGTGGACTTAATAGTAACATACAAGATACCACTGAATTCCAAGATGATGAGACTTTAGATGTAGTGGTTCATAGGGCCATGAAAGTAGAGAAGAAAATCTTGAAAAAAGAAGCTTTTCAAAACAAATTTTCAAACCCTTCAAGAGATGTTTTCTATAAATCCTCATCATCAAAGGATAAAGGCAAGGATGTTTCTAAAGAACTCACTAACAAATCTTGTCCTCATTCTTCTTTTAACCATTCCTCCTCCCCACCTACATCCCCTTCTACCTGCCCCACCAAAAAGGCAACATGCATTAAGCGTGAAGCAATTATCCCTCATGAGTCTACATCTTCCTTACCTTCACCAAACTATAGCTCTTCTTCCTCATCAAGTGATGCAAAGAATAGGTCACACTTCCTTGTTTAAATGAGGAAAGAAAAGAAAGTGAGGAGAGAGTAAAAGAAAAGACTTAGAGAAAAGAAAGAGAGGAGAGAGAAAAGAAAGAAAAAGAAGAATTTGTGAGAGAAATGGAGAAGGAACAAGTCTTAGTAAAAAAGGAAGTGTTACTGAAGGCATCATCCACTCCCATCATTCAAATAGATCCAAGCTATTACAGGGGAGTTTTTGAATCCTTCTACTTTTCTCCTTTTATTAATTTTTCTTCCTTTGTTCCAAAATTATTTTGCACAACTCTTTCACCTTCCTCTTTCCTTCTTTCCAACTCTTCAATAAACATCTTTGAAACACATCATGAGTTAGTGTTACCCCTTTGGTTACATTCAACTCAAGACCAAAATATTTTTTTCTCTAAAGATGGTCTCCTAGATTTTCGCACTAAATACAATAAAAATATAAGGAGACTTTCTTTTACTCTTACATGTTTATATACATTGATTGGTCAACATAAATTCATTCATAAAATGTTTGATGATTTTTGCAGGTTGACGTTTGATCCAAGAGGAGTTCCTTTGGTTTATACACGAAATAAGTCACTAATCTCTCTTTGTTGCAGGTTTTTCAAGATTCGAGGCCGAATCCTCTCCAACCTGGGGGGATGATATGATCATAGATGGGGCAACAATGAAGAGCTTTTAGAGTGACAAAAAGAATTAAAAGGAGTAGAATAGGTTTCATAGGCGTGTATTTGCCTCTTTGATTTTCTTTCCTTTAGTACTTGTGAATAAACGCTTGTAAACTCTTCTTTCTCTTCAAGAACAAGCAATGTGGGACTTTCCATGGCTTGGTCTTAAAAATAAAAGAAGAGGAAATGGGCGTCCTAGGCGTGTAGCATTAGATAGCATAGCTAGTTTTCATGTTTTGAACTATAGAAGAACTAGTTGCCTTATAAACCCTTTGGAGTGGAGAGATTTGAGCAATGTGGGACTCAAAAGCCCCTAGAGGACCTACAGCAGTTGTTGGCCGGCCTCCACACTCATAAGTCCCACATCTTCTAGATCTAGCTTCCAAGCTCACTCCAAAGGCTATATAAGAAGGCTTAGGGGTCTCCTTTTTGAACACACACCTTTGAATGAATTGAATTTAAGTTGATATGCACATTTTCAATCCTCTTTTGAGATAGTATTCTATCTCCAAAGTCCCTATTTTGGGCAGACTTTATCTTGCTCAAGCAAGTGGCGATCCTCCTTTGATGCTTATCTTGGAGCTTCCTTCAAGTGGCGCATCTTCAAGTCATAAGTTTCCTCTTTCTTAATCTCTTTCATTTTTAATTTCTTTTCCATTCTCTTAAATGTCATTTAGAATATTCTCTCTAGGTATGCACTTCCCCATCAGGAAGTTAGCCCGTCTAAGATCATCGGGCTCCTACACTTTCAATAATGCTAGAGAGATATCAAAAAGAATTTTAAGATGTCATTTCTCTTATTTTGACAAGATTTTTATTATATATATTACATAGATCTTTGACCTAATTTTGAAGTTTTGTTATGTTATAGGACTCCTTAGTTAAGTAGAGCTCTCAAGGTCAATTGACACAAGAAGGTCATCAAGATATTCTAGCCACTACTATTGGACGACTTGAGCACCTAGGACGAGTGCATGCTACTAGAACTGGCATAGGCATTAAACAGTTCCTTGGGTCTTTCTCATAGCCATCTTCATACGGATTAAGTCAAAAGTATGAACAAAGACTGAAAACAAGACCTCACAAAGGAGATCACGTAGGAGATCACAAAGAAGGTTAGGGTAGAGTTGTATGATGAAGTAGCTGAAATGGTTATGCGCCAGTTCTAGTAGCAGTTTGAGAGTTATGTGATAACAGTATAAAAACTGTTATTTTCATACATAAATTTGATATCAAAACACACCCTTTGTGGCTTAGAATGAGTTTAGAATCAAGTAAAACACTTAAGTTGAGTCAGTTGAGAGTCAAAAGCTGTTTTGAGAGGTATTATGCTTGTTTTGCATTATTTTGCAGGGTTTTGATGAATAATGAAGATGGAAGTGAAGTAGGATGGTCATAGACTCTAGAAAGAATGAGAAAAAGGAAGAAAAGAAGAGTCTATTCACCGCTCAGCGTCAAAACGGACCGCTGAGTGCCAGGATGTGAGGGAAAGCCACTGTGGGGCGTCAGGGAAGCAAGGCTGAGCGTCAGAGCGATTTGAGGCAAACCGCTCAGTGGTGAAACTGACCGCCGAGCGGTGGCACGATTATGGGAAAACCGCATAGCGGTAAAATGCGACGTTGAGCGGTTGTCTGATGGGCTTGGGCCTTATTTCTGTCACTTAGCTGCGCTATAAATAGCCCTGTTACAATTCTAAACCTAATCTTTTGGCAAGCAGAGCAGCCCACAACAGCTCTACACTCCTTGGAGGCCATTCTTTGGATGCCTAGGCTCCAATCTACTAAATCTAGGGTTTATTCTTTCATTCTTCCATTGTATTTCATCTAGTTCATCATGATTATGGTGAACTAAACCTTTTGTTGTCGGGGAACAATGTAATCTTTTAAAACTCTCTTTTATTGAAATTCTTGTTTAATTATATGCTTGCATATGCTTATTTTATCAATTGTTGGGTTCCTTACCTGTGCTTAATGCTTTTATCGTTTAACTCATTCGATAAATGTTGTTTATCTTTATTGATACGGAGACGTACGGTAATGTCATGAACTGGGGGGAATTCCTTGATTATGCTAATACCGCCTAGAGATAGGGGTAGGACATTCAATTGCAATTGCTTCTCTTTATCATGCATTATTAGTTACTAGGGGAGGCTAGAGATAGCAAGCCAGTAATTAGTAATAGGCTCTTTTCACCAAGAGATTGGGTTTAGGGTAGATTAAGAAAGTTTGCATGACAATTTGATAAATAAGCTAATTAAATAAGAAGATAAATAAAAGAGAGTGGATAAGATGAAATTGTAAACCCAAACAACACCATTCATTGATAGTTTTTCCTTTGCTAATTGAATCAATTGCATTTACATGTTTATTTTCGTTTTGCATTCATATTCCAAAATTATATCTTTTTCTCAAGTCTTATGATATCAATTTACATGAAAGATAAGGCCTAAGAGTCCTTTGGGAGATGATACTGAGACTTACCGTTTTATATTACTTGATAACGATCTGGTACACTTGCCAGGGACTTAACATTATGGCATGCGTCCGCAACCATCTCCTGTAGGAGAACATGTTGTGCCTCCTACAAGTAAACATAATAATCATTTTTGTTTATTAATTTACATTTTGTATAACCTAACATTTAATTTGACAGGTATAAGCGGCAAAGGAAGTTGCTAAGTTGTTGGCGCCCCATGGGACGACATGGAGTTGATGTCAGCTATATATTCTACATCCTACAGGGACCATGCTAGTGGCTCGTGGCATAGTCTATGAGGCAGCCACTATAGTGCATGGTATGGTGTTGGGAGAAGATGAGGTCAAGGTCATGGTCGATGAAGTTTTCGTACCAGATGCGTTTGTAACTTTACTAAACCCCGACCCATAGGCCCCAACTAATGATAATCGATTGCGACTTACCATAATCGATTATGATTAGAGTGTAATCAATTATTCCAAGGCAAAATGAGTTTTTGGAAAACTTTTAACACATAATACTTGTAATAAAGGATATAATCGATTATCACAAGGAATTATGAGAGGTTTCGAGCATGTTTTTTACTATTATGCATACATTAAATGCATATTCGATTACCTCATTTAGATAATCGATTATCACGCGTTAAATAACTAACAACGGACTTTTTGGAGGTGTCCTTGAGTGAGGTCTTTATAAAGATGTTTTAGACTCTCATTACAAATACACTTGTAAATTCGAGTGAAGTGTGATCTAGGATTTGTGTAACCCTTGTGCTTTGGCTTTAAGAACTTGGTGTTGGCATATAGCGAAAACTTTCACTGAGAGTGTGATTGAGTGTTGTTGTTGTTGCTGAGTGAAACCATGTCATCCTTTGTGAAGATTCAAAGGAGATGTTCACCCTTTGTGAATATTCAAAGGAGGTGGTCATCCTTCGTGAAACATTCGAATGAGGTGTTTATCCCTTGTAGCTTTCAAGAGAAGTGAGTATCATTTCTTGGGGTAACATGGGAAGTGTTTTTAAACCCTTAAACTTCTCTTTTTGTATGATTGTAATAGTTTATTGGTTATGTGATAGTGGATAGTTAATCTCTGTTTGGGATTAGTAACTGGACGTAGGATCCTTGGGATTTGAACTAGTATAAATTGACTTGTGCAAATATCTCTTTCCTTACACTCTTTATTGTTGTTGATATTATTTGTTAAGTAAATCTTATAAAGAGAGAAGAAAAATTATTTTCAAAGCACAAGAAATCAATTCACCCTGTTATCTTGATTTTTGTTCAAACACGTTAACCATTTCGCTGCATCGCTTTAACATGTAAGAAGTTGAAACACGAGAAAGAAATAAACTTATAGAGGAAGTTAATGAAACAATCAACAAAAAAAGAAGAAAAGTGGGGTTTTAGTGAAATGAGAAAATTAAAAAATGTGTATTGGGCACATCACTAAAGACCCATGATAAAGAGAAAAAGAGATGCGTAATTGCCATGTAATAACGATAAAATGCAATCATGTCAAAATGGGATTTTTGCAGTTGTGCAAACGACCCAAATCTTGTAAGCATTAAATTGAAGGATTTATGAAAAGGTAAGAATAGTTATGTTGAGATTGTTGATAAGGGGAGCACTGGTTTAGCTAAACCTTACAATCTCACAATGTTTCTGATTTTTTATGATGACAACACATTATTAATAACACATGTACTGATGTGTATTACATGTTCATAAATTTCATGTTTCTGATTACTTGAGAACATGTTTGTGTTGATTCTGTCATTGTATGCTAATTCATTATGTGCTATATGAGATATTATCTGTGATTGCATAACATTTGATTTTGAAATGAAAAACCACATGCACTTTTGTGAACTTATATTGTGTGGCAAAACAACATTTTTAAGTCTACTTCATTTTGAAGAAAGTCAATTAAAACTTGTGGCTTTGCACAAACTTTTTCAAAGTGTGCTGTAAATAGTTTTGTAAAGAAAGTTTTGCAAAAATGCATTGAAGTGTAACTTAGTCGACTATGTGCGCAAGCCATTCCACTTAGTTAGTTGTATTTTGAAATTTTGTTAATGCTTGTGAAGTATAACAGCTATATTTTATATCTTTGACTAAGCATTAATTGTGAGTCAATAGCATTAAATGCGTAATTAATTAGATTGGCCTGATTGCTGCTAACTATGATATCTGTTATAATTGTCTGCATAGAGTCGACTGCATTAGTAGCACAATCGACTAGATGAGCATCAGTTTAGTGAAAAACTATATATAGACCCAAGTTTGAATTCTGAAAGAGACTTTTGTGAATTTAACGCTTTCATTTATTCTTTTCAGATTTGCAGAATGTGCTAAGCTCCAAGAACTCATCAAGAAGATCGTGGTGATCATTCTTTGGTGGTTGCTTGAAGAGCAAAAATTTTGTGCTGAAAGACAGATTGATCATACTGCACATAGAGGTGTTCTGAAACGTGATCAACTACTTCTCTCAATCTTGTGAAGATTGTGGCTGCCCTGTTGTGATTATAGGAAGAGGAAGTGTTGCATTCTAGGACTTTGAGGATTGTTCAAAGTGGTTAAAGACTGCAGGAGAGTGGATATCTTGCTGCTGTTCTTTGTTTTGTATATGCCTATATTTTGGTTAGAGGGTTAAAGAGGTGTTTTATATTTTGACGTGGAGGTCTCTATAAAAACCTTGTTTTAAAAACCTTGATCATTATAATGAATTTGCTTCCGAGTACAGGAAGGACACTGGATGTAGACAGTTTGACCGAACCACTATAAAAACTGCGTGTGAATCTTCTATCCCTGCACTTTTACATTTAAAGTTGACTTTGCATTTCACATAGTCAACTATTTTCCTCTGCACATTATCTTTTTCTTTGCCATTCAGGAAACTTTTGAAAGTTCTCGCTTTTGTGAAAAAGATTTTAAAAAAGCTCTGATTTTTGAACTACACCAATTCACCCTCCTCTTGGTGTTGAAACTAAGCCATTTTATTTCCAACAAGTTAAAAATGTAAAACATTCTAAGCATAATTCGAAGTAACCTTAGTTAAACATTTATCGCATGAGGAACTTTTCAAGGCGCGGGTGGAGGAGAGGGTGGGGTAAAGGAGATAAAGGACTATATAAAGAAAAATGATGAATAACATGTGAAAAGATTACCATAAATTCAATGCATGAACAAATATTCTCCTAAGGGACATCTAGTGAAGACATAAAAAGTGAAAAAGAGATATTTAAGAAATCAAGAATCACTATGAAACTAAAAGTTAATAAAATAAATTACATATGAACAATCGAAAATCATACCTTATTTCTCATGAAATTTCATATAAAAAACATTTGAATTCATTAAATATGTAAGTATAATTGGTGCACAAAATTAATAATGTTTACATCATATTATTGTTGTTATGCATCAATACTAAGATATTAAAACATTCAAGTTAATATTAAAAAACTAGTATTTGTTAATCAACTATAAAAAAACTTATTTAATATATGTAAGAAATCAAATATTATATATATATATATATATATATATATATATATATATTTAACTTTTATACTAGCTTATAAATAAGCTAAATAAATAATTAAACTTAAAAAAAACCACAAAAGTAAATGAATAATTTAACCAAAAACAAATGTATGCTTGACGGTACGTAGATATATAATCTTCGTAGAAGCTTAGAAAGACATCGTGTCTTCGCAACTACCTCAATCAACAACCTACGCTTAGGGTCAAGTTCAGTCCACACTATAACTCAAATTTCTTTGCTCCCTTTCGATGAATAACGCTGCAGACTCCGCCAGCGAGATCTCACCGGAGATGAGGGCCGCCGAGAGCGACAGTGGTGGGCCCAGGCCCACGATCAAGCTTAATGTTTCGTACGGTACCTCCCACCATGAAGTTCCCCTCTCGGCCCAATCAACTTTCGGTTAGGTTTCTCTTTTTCAATCAATGGTACCACATTCATATTGTTATTTAATCTCAAATTAATCATTTATAGACTTGGCTTTATTAGACTTGAATCTGTTGAGTTCAGTGTTCTGGGGGATATTTGGGTTCGGTGAAAGGAATTGTTAGTGAAGGGGGAAACAGGAATAGGTTTTGATCTTTGAATGACACGGCTTGAGGAGATATTGTGGAGTTTGGGTTAATTTAAGATATGAGGGATATTTGTTCAATATCCTACCTCAAACTATTATGTTTTGTACGGAAATGATTTAACTTTGTTACTGCAAAGTGAATAACTGGTGACATTATGATATTGAAATTAATATTTGAACCAAGGAATACTGCAGCATTGTAATAGCTTAAAAAAGATTGCAAATTGACTATCAGAGAAATTATTTGCTTCCATTGATTTAGTGCTCTGATTTTGACGTTATAGAAAAGTTTTGGTTAAAATTAAAAACATAAGTATTGGGAAAGTTTATCAGCCTATTAAAAGTTTTAATTATGGGTAAAATATTTTAAAATTTTATAGTTTTTAGTTGGTTTGAAGTTCATCTCCAAGCACTTTTAGCATTGACATTTTTGTTATTTTTCTTCCATGAAGTTGATGCTAAGTAATTTACTTATTGACTGCAAATTGACTCCTGCCCAAAATTAACTAAACGTATCTGTGTTTATGGTCACTTGATAATTTGGTCTTTCATTAGGTCCAATGGCATTGTGGGATCCATGTAGTTGGCATTATCTTGTACCATAAGACTTTTGTTTATATTCGGAGGAAAGCAAGAATTCCCAGAAAATTTGCTGATTGTACTTGTTAGTTCTTGGGGAGTAGACTTATTGAATGAAAGTTTAGGAACCTGAAGCATACTACTTTGACTCAATTAGTAGTCTAGTTTGAGTTCCTTCTGCACGTTGAGCATCCCATTTAGAGATTTATCATTTCATTATTATATCTATTGTTTCTTCTTCTAAAATATATGTTACAGGATGTTGGTGGTCGATTTAGGTATTTTTAGTTTTAATGTAAAAAAGTGAATGATTTCTGTTAAAGATATTATCTTTAGTTTATATTTATTTTTTATCTTTAGTTAATTTGTTTACATTTTTTATTTTTATTTTAGGTTTAGTCCATATTTCTTCTATTATAAATAGACCTTATGTGAATATTTAACATAAGGAAGATTAATCCCATATATAATTTTCACTATATTCAACTATTTCCAACTAACTACTTTGAAGTGAACCTTTCTCGAAAGTGTGCAAAACAGGATGTATTCATCCTTTAGTTTTAGTGGATTAAGATTGCAACGTGCTTCATATTAAGTCAAGGATGGACATACCCTGGATATTTTAGAGAAACTCACTTTGGAGAATCCTTGTCCAATTAGAGGAAAAATGACAATAGCTCAGATCATTCAAGAGACCTAGAAGTCCAATCCAATACCATGTCCTATTCTTGCATGTTTATCTCTTAATCCACCCTTTCCTTTGTTGCACTCCAAAGTAATTGAGTCTGCTTCCCTGTTCCTCCTAGGTTGTAAGCAATATGGACCAACATCATTCTTATCACAATCCTTTACCCTATGATGAAACATATTCTACCAATGGTATTTGTGGTTGTTAATGGGGCCGTTCCTACTGTTTTCATTCTTAATATCAAATTAGTACTGTCCAACATTATGATGGCAATCATTTCTTTGTTCGGAAAATGCTTGAGGAAATGGCTGCATGTCTTTATAGTATCTATAGTGAGTACTGTAGGAATTATTAGATATATTAAATTATTAGATATCTTAGATAGATATCTTATCTTTATCTTTAATCTTTAGTTAGTTTATTATTATTCCTTAATGTCTAGTCTTATGCACGAGATGTATAAGGCTAATTTAAAAGTATATATGTGGATGCAAACCTCATCTTACAAGTCAGTTTTGTAAGTCAATTTCTTAACATGAATAAAATCTATTTTGTTTTCATTGATATATATGTATTTCTCTTATTTTGGGTTTTTAATAACAGGGGATGTAAAGAAACTACTTGTCAATAAAACTGGTCTGAAGAGCAACGAGTTTTCTTCAGAGGGATAAAAAAAGGTGATAATCAGCATTTGCACCTCGAAGGTGTAAAGGACAAGTCAAAGATTTTACTTTTGGAGGGAAATGCTAGCAAAGAGAAGAGACTTGAGGAAACCAGAAAACAAAGTGAGATGTCTAAAGCACTTGAAGAATTTAGAGAGAGAAATTTTAGTGTTTTATTATTTCTTCATCTTAACTTCTAATACATCACTAAACACACTTATACAACTTAAGAGGAATAGTAATCAACAGTAAAAACTGTAGACTCCTACAGAGCCTATATCTAAAATACACATTACATTTCAACACTCCCCCTCAAGCTGGAGCATATAAATCATATGCACCAAGCTTGGAACATATGAATTGAATTCTAGGACCTCTTAGAGATTTGGTCAGAACGTCTCCAAGTTGTTCATTAGAATTGACAAATTCAGTAACCGGTTCCTTGGACAACAACTTTTCTCTAATAAAATGACAGTCAATTTCTATGTGTTTCGTTCTCTCATGAAACACAGGATTGCAGGAAATGTGTAGAGCTGCTTGATTGTCACAGTATAGTTTCATTTGTTCATTTTCACAAAATTTCAATTCTTGAAGTTGTCTAATCCACACAAGTTCACATGTAGTTAGAGCCATAGATCGATATTCAGCTTCAGCACTAGATCGAGCAACAACATTTTGTTTCTTACTTTTCCAAGATACAAGGTTCCCACCAAGTAAAACACAATATCCTGTAGTAGATCTTCGATCAATTGGACTACCAGCCCAATCTGCATCACAATATCCTTCGATCCGAGTGTTTCCCTTGTTCTCATACAACAGTCCCTGTCCTGGGCTTCCTTTTATGTATCTAAGAATCCGAAGCACTGCATTCCAATGATCAACATGTGGATTTTGCATAAATTGACTCATAACTCCAACTGGATAAGATAGATCAGGTCTTGTTATGGTAAGATAGATAAGTTTTCCAATTAGCCTTCTATATCTCTCTGGGTCTGAGAAAGGTTCACCCTGATCTCTCATTAACTTTTGATTTGGGTCCATAGGACTATCAATGGGTTTACAATTTGTCAGACCTGTTTCCTCCAAAATGTCAAGGGCATATTTCCTTTGTGAAATAATGACACCTTCTTTTGACTGTGCCCCTTCTATACCAAGAAAGTATTTTAGGCGACCTAGATCTTTAGTTTGAAAGTGGTTGAACAAATGATTCTTCAGCTGAGTAATTCTAGAAATGCCATTCCCTGTAATAACAATATCATCAACATACACCATGAGATAAACACATTTGTCAGGAGAAGAGTGACCATAAAACACTGAATGATCCGCCTCACATCGTTTTAGCCCAAAATTTTGCACAAGCTGACTAAATTTACCAAACCAAGCTCGAGGTGATTGTTTCAAGCCATAAAGGGAACGACCTAACTTACAAACTAATCCAAACTCCCCCTGAGCAACAAATCCAGGAGGTTGCTCCATGTATATCTCCTCTTCCAGATCACCATGAAGAAAGGCATTTTTAATGTCTAACTGGTAAAGAGGCCAATGACGAATGGCAGCCATAGCAAGCAAAATACGAACTGTACTGGTTTTGGCCACAGGAGAAAAAGTATCACAATAGTCAAGGCCGTAAACTTGAGTATAGCCCTTAGCTACCAGTCGAGCTTTTAGACGATCAATTTTACCAGTAGGACCAACTTTAATAGTATAGATCCATCTACAACCAACAGGTTTCTTACCAGGAGGAAGTTGAACAATATCCCAAGTACCATTGTGTTCAAGTGCCTTCATTTCATCAACCATGGCTTGTCGCCATCCAGGATGACCAAGTGCCTCATGAATACTATTAGGAACCTTAGTGGAGGATAATGAGGAAACAAAAGAGAAATATGTAGGAGATAAATGATGATAACTGACAAAATTATAAATAGGATATGGATTACGAGTAGACCGAATACCTTTTCTGAGGGCAATGGGCCAGTTATCATTTGAATCAATTGAAGGTGAAGAGGATGAAGGATCCATGGTTTGAGTATCTGCTGGAGGAGGATCTGAGTCTCGAGGATCTTCAGTGTTTGGAGTTTGAGATTGTGTTCGACGCTGATATGTGATAAGAGGTGGAGGAACAATGTCATTTGGATTTTGAGTTTGAGGTATAGAATCAGGAATAACTAAGGGATCACATGTTGGTAAAGGAAACATTTGTTTGACAGAGGAACGATCCTCCATAGAGGAAGGAAAAAAAGGTTTATCCTCAAAGAATGTGACATCAGCTGACATATAATATCTCTTGGTGGATGGAGAATAACATTTATACCCTTTCTGAAGACGAGAGTATCCTAAGAAAACACACTTAATAGCTTTTGATGAGAGTTTATCAAGACCTGGAGACACATTATGAACAAAAAATGTACATCCAAATACCCGTGGGGAAACAGGGTATAAGGTGTCATTGGGAAAAATAACAGAGTGAGGAATTTTATTCTTAATGGAGGAAGAAGGCATCCTATTGATAAGAAAACAACCAGTGAGAATTGCATCGCCCCAATGATGTACAGGAACATTAGTATTCAACATCAAAGAACGTGCAGTTTCAATAAGATGTCTATTCTTCCTCTCTGCAATGCCATTTTGTTGTGGAGTGTGAGGACAGGTTGACTGGTGTAAAATTCCTTGGGAAGATAAGAAGGAAGAAAATGTTGTAGAAAAATATTCCTTAGCATTATCACTTCGAAGAATTTTAATTGTCTTCCCAAATTGGTTCTTAATTTCATTAAAAAAGGACTTGAATATAGACACAAGTTCAGATCTCTCTTTCATTAAATAAACCCAAGTACATCGAGAGAATTCATCAATAAAGGTTACAAAATAATTAAAACCAAATGAAGTAACACGACTTGGTCCCCAAATATCTGAGTGAATTATTGAAAAAGGAGAATTACATTGGGTCTTAGATCTTTTAGGATAGGAAGATCTAACATGTTTTCCTAATTGACAAGACTCACAATCTAAGACTTGAATGTTTTTGAGACTTGGAACCATCATCTTTAATTTGAACAAACTTGGATGGCCCAGAAGATCATGCAAAAGCTTTGTGTCTGATGTGGTAAAACAAGAAAGTGAAGAATGAGGTTTTAAATAATAAAGTCCTTGAGACTCATGTCCTTCTCCAATCAGAAGACCCGTCCCATGTTCCTGTATAACAAAGGAATTAGCAGTAAAGGTTATGGAACAATTTAAGGAGCGAGTCAATTGACTCAAAGAGATTAAATTGTATGGACAATTGGGAACATATAACACAGAATTTAATTTTAGTGAAGGAGATAATGAGACTATGCCAATTCCCTGAGATATCACTCTTGATCCATTGGCAACGGTAATGACATGAGCAATATTTGGAGAAGACATGGAAGAAAATGAAGGAATGTTACCAGAGATATGGTCTGAGGCACCTGAGTCAAGAATCCATGGACTATGACCTTCCACATATTGAGATAGGTTGGTTGTAGGCACACTGGTCATGGCAGAGGATTGACCAGGATTAGATGATTTTCCAGACTTGTATCTCAGAAATTCTTCATATTCTTCATTTGAAATTCTAGATTCTAGATCACCAGATTTAGAAGCATGAGCAACTTTGTTTGGATATCCATGTAGAACATAACATTTGTCTCAAGTATGGCCTATTTTCTTACAATATGTGCATTGAGGACGTATACTACGACCACCTCATCCTCGGTTGCTTTTGTCTCCTCCTCTTCCTTGTGGTATTCCTCTTCCTTATGGCATTATCATAGCTGATGTTCCAATAACCTCGATTGAATTCTCATCTTTCACCAATGTAGGTACTCGAAGAAGTCGAGTAACCAAGCCATCCATTGATGGGATTTGATCACCAGCTAGAACTTGATCACGCACGTGATCATAATCTGAGTGTAAACTTCTCAGAATTAATACCATGTAAAACTTGTCAAGCTTTTTATTGATCCCTTCTAACGAATCAGCAACAAAGAAGTTCTTTAACTCTTCTACCGTAGCCCGAGCCTTTGCTATATGTGAAACCATGTCATGATTAACTTGTTTTAGAGAAGCTACTCTTTGGGTCGCATCGAAAAGACGTTGCACATCATTAGCAAAAATATCTTGTGCCCTTTTCCAGAAGGATGAACATGTCTTATAGGGTCTCAAAATATCTAGAACCTCTTGCTCAACTGAGTGCCATAAAATTACACATAACTGAAAATCCAATCTTTGCCATTGAGATTTTTCTTCATCTGGAACCATAGAAATATCTTGTTCAAGATGATCATGGTGTCCTTGTCCAAGGAACCATAATTCCACTGCCGAAGACCATGATAAATAATTTCTCCAATTGAGTTTTGCAGATGTGATGATAGGAGTAGCAGATAGAGAGGAATTAATTCCAGTAGAGGATGCCATTACAGATCTGTAAGAAGAAGAAGACTTGGAGTCCAAAAAAAAAAGAAACAACTTGAGGGAGAAAACCCTAGGTATCAACTACAACCCCTAAAACAGTGAAGTTAGGGCCAAAAGAAGCTCAGGTGAGTGAGGCGAACCGAGCGCCAGTGGTGCGACGGTCGTCCGGCCAGGGAAGGGCGGCGCGTGAGACGCACGCGCGCGAGAGCTGCCAGAGAAAGGAGGCGCGTGACGGCGCGTGCAGCCGAGAAGGAGACGGCGACCACCAGGGTTGGGTCGCGCTCGAGGATGCGCACAAAACCCCTAACTTCGCTTGAGAAAATGAGGCTCCGGCGGCGACGGCAGCGGCGGAATGGCGGCGGCGACGTCAGTGACGGAAGATGAGAGCCTCGGTGGTTGGCTCTGATACCAACTTGAAGAATTTAGAGAGAGAAATTTTAGTGTTTTATTATTTCTTCATCTCTTAACTTCTAATACATCACTAAACACACTTATACAACTTAAGAGGAATAGTAATCAACAGTACTGTAGACTCCTACAGAGCCTATATCTAAAATACTCATTACATTTCAACAGGTTGCAAAGCTGAAATGTTAATTTTTTGTTTCTTATTTTCCTTTTTTCCATCAATTCCTTGCAATCTCACATATTGGTCACTCATGCCTGAGAATACACCTCAATTTTACTGTATAAAAATTATAAAGCAGTGCATGAAATTATGTTAAGTGTTTTTTCAACAAGATGCATTTCTTTTCAATGAATCCCTTGTGAAAAAATCTTGTTAATGAAAGAAGTCTTAAGAATGTGAGTGCCTTGATTCATCAGCTGAGTCATGTGACTGGCCTAGACATTGAATAATCCTTCTTGTGATGGTGAAAGCAAGAGGCAGATTTGTTCTTGACAGTCTCCTTGTAGGGTGACACCAGTTTTTCTTGAACATTACGTCTCATTCTGTTAGGTTCCTGGGTTTGGAACCTAACAAGAACTCAATCAAAAAGATAGAAATAGTGGGGAAAGAATGGGTTTCTGTATTATTCACAGTAAAGGATGATTATCTTTACAAAGAATAGGCTGGGAGCATAACCTCCCTGGCTGAGGATATAACCCCTCTCTACAAGCAATAGGCCTGGCTTTACACAAAAATATTCGATACCCCCTACAGAGTTACTAGAACTCTATTTATATCAACTCTGACCGCTTCCCCTTTTACAACCGACACTCCCACACTCTTAACTCCTAAACCCATCTATTATATCATCCTATATCCTAACACATTCATAATTTTTCAATAAAGTCTACCCTTTAAAAATGTTACAATGATATCTGTAACAAATGTACTAATTGCTAAAAAAAATGATTCCTCATTAATATGATCATAAGTGACAATAATTCTGATTGATAAAATGAAAATAAGAGGTCCATAATTAAATGAGTTTTGGCACTAATGTTTGGCACTGTAATAGTTCAGGAGAAATGTTTTTAATTTCAATAGAAATTCAATAGATACTTGTGGAATTTTATCATAGATGTTACATACAGGACATAGAAATGGAAATTTAAAGGTGATGGTTAGTTATAATTCAAGGTTTTTCTAGTTACCATCCTAGATGTGATGTTGCCATATCAATCTTAAATATTCTTTGATTCATTTAACCTCTCTATACTACTTAATGGTGCTTCTCTTCAATCTTTGTCTCATTAAACCTAGACAGTCCAATAGACTTCGACATTCCTCTTTCAAAGTCTATCCATGTTAGCTTACTCCTAATTGTCTATCATGTTCATTTCAAATGTTTGATCATAACAAATTGTTAAGAAGTGAAATTTGAGCATAACTGAACTTCACAAAATTGATTTATAAGGTGGGACTTGCACCTACTTATATATTGTTAACTTGCCTTATTTCTAATCGATGTGGAATCTCCAACACATTCCCTCATGCCGAGACATATATATCTCAAGCATGAGATTACACATTAATGACCCGATAGTGGGTGGCACAATAGATCCAACAAACAAACCTCGCTAGGATAGACTTTAACCCATGACTCTAATACTTGTTATGAAGTGAACTATAAGCCTAATTCAACTTTACAAAATCCATTTGTAAGATGATGTTTGCACTCACTTATATATTGTAAATTGGCCTTAGCTTTAGTCAATGTGAGACTTCCAACACACCCGCCTCATGTCAAAGTATATACATCTCAAACGTGGGACTAGACATTAATGAGTAGTTCGATAACAATCTAATAACGGTCCCATAGCATCCAATAGCAAGTGAAACAATATATCCAACAAATAATAAATTTTCGTTAGGATTGGCTCTAACTCATGGCTCTGGTACCATGTTATGTTACGGAGTGGACTTTAAACCTAATTCAAGTTCATAAAATTGACCCACTTATATACTATGAAGACCTTCTCTATTCAATGTGAGACTTTCAATACAAATAATATTCAACTTTGGTGAAAAGATGATTTCATCTAAGTGGTCTTAATAGACAAGATGATCTATACTCTACTCATCAAACTATCAAGCATTAGAATGTTTAGGAGACTCAACCAAAAGAATTGCAACAATCAAATATGCTCTACACAAAATACAACAATTTACCTTGCATTCATCAGCCTATCTACAACCTCCAGAAGTTGACTCACTTTTTCGTGATGATTTTGACACAACAAAGAAAGATTTTATGGGAGAGTATGCTAGATATGGTGTTGTTCGTGCAAGAAAAGGATAATCAGAGCAAAAAAGGCAACAGAAAAAGGTGCTACATAGAAGGCTACCAACTTCTAATAAAGCTTGACACATTCAAACAGAAGATCAGCATGCCAACTACCAATAGTGTTTTTTCAAGGTCTATGAATAGAAGTGTCTTGTCTTGTTAGGTTTTTCAGTTAGAAGCCTAACTTTCTCACAACACCCACTTACACAAAGGCACACAAACAAGAAAGAACAAATGAATTGTATGTATTCACCGCAACGAATATCGAATACAATGATGATTCGGGAGCCTAATCCCCCTCACAAGGTCCAAGACCTGTCTATACAAAGAACATGGCTAACTGCCTCAACAAATTACAAAAGGTTTATATTTATAGGCTCCTTTCCTGCCTTCTCCACTGTTCCACCGTTCGGCTCTTTCACCCTCCATTCCCTTAGCCGAACAGTCCTTCATCTCCATTACCCAACCGTTCGGCTCCTTCCTATTCTCCTACCGTTCGACTACTTCACTCTTATTCTCCTACCGTTCGGCTCCTTCACTCTTATTCTCCTGCTGTTCATCTCCTTCACTCTTATTCTCCTATTGTTAGGCTCCTTCACTCTTATTCCCCTACCGCTCAGACCCCATTCCTTTACCGTTTGGTACTTGTCTTCCTCCTCCTTTCATAGACTCTCCAACTCCTAACATGTCTTGTAGAACAAATAACAAATAAACAAAAGTATGCACCCCGTAATCTTTGCATGCAATGTTATGTAAACCTAAAGTGCTGTAAAATCTGAGTGTTAAATTGGCGAATTTTCTTTGTAAATTTTACACTATTGTGAAGTTATCTCACTTTAAGGAAAGCCTAGTTTTCATATCCTCTTACATATTCATTGTAATCAATTAGCATTTTAATTTGTTGTAGCCGGGAGTAGCAACTATAAATACTCATGAAAGCTAGGAGTTACTTAGTGACAAATTATACTTATGTTCGTTATCATTGGAGTAGATAGAGGGAATAGTCAGAAGTGCTTTGTGTACACTTGAAACCAGAAGTGATTGTGAGAATACTTGTGTAATCAGTTGGATTATAGTAGAACCCCTTAAAAACCTTAGGAAAACTAGACATTACTTAAATTGAGTGGACCAGTTTAGAAAGTAAGTCTTCATTGATACTTCTATTAGAAATTTATACTGCACTTCTCATCTTTGCCCAAGTTTTTCAAAATCATTTCTAAAAGCTTTTCTAACCAGTAGACACGAGCACCAAACTGTCTACCAACTTTTGTCTTTTGAAATGAGTTGTAAAATGGTTTTAAGTGCTCTATTCAACTTCTCATTCTAGAACTAACCTGTTATTTCATTTCCAATCTAGCATCAAATATTTTTTTCTTCAACACTTGCCTATGCAAGTTGGAACAACATACACAGCAGTTTTACCTTTAGAACAGAACATATGCGCACAAAACCCTTTCCATACAGTGCATAAGCAAGTGTAAGCATGACTCAAGTACAGTAGAATACTCAAAAAGCCCAAAGAAATATTCATTTATTCCAGTTATTGTTCATTCCCCTTTTTCTTTTTCTAGAATGTTGGACATTTCAAGAAATTTTTGGCAAAGTGTCATTAGAGCTTGTGTAGAAGGAAAGAGTTTTATTCAAAGAGGTGATTTGTCATCAAAAAAGATGTTGGGTGTCCATGAATCACCATCTTATCCTAATCTTCTAAAACTTTGCATAACAAACTTTGGCTTCACTAATTTCTTTTAGAAGATTCTGGAACATTATGCTGATATTTTGGATCAGGAAAACTTTTCAACAGGCTACAGGTGATTACCATTTCATTATCTGATTCTTGATTTGGTTTAGAACAAACTTGTTGAGTAGTTCTTACATCCCTAGTTTTGGTTCCACAGCAACTCATCTATTAATTATTTTCTGAATCATTTGATTTACACATTGATTGAACTTCTTTAGGAATCTTCAAACCACTTTTGTAACTCCATTACACATTTTTTTTATTATGTTGACTTTCTCAATGAAAATCATATATTTATAATTCATCAACAATTCCGTATTAAGATTTCATTATGGATCAAGCATTTACCAAATTGAAACCTTTGGTCCAACAAAATGGCTAAATGTTTCTTGAGTTTGAAATTCTTTTCTTTATTTTATGTGATTTCTTATCTTCTATGCGTTTATAGTTTTCCTTCTCTAAATATGCAAGCTTAGGAAAAACAAATGAGTATCTTTATGATAACCATTGTAGGGAAAACATTTTGTATCCATTTGTGTTTGAGAATGTTTCGTTAAACACTACTGGTTTTTCATCATTTGCATTTTAGATGTTTCTTCACCGTTCTGATACATTTAACTTGGGTAGCATTTTCTTTTTTTATTCCGGTCATATTTCTTTATCCTGACCAGAAGTTGAATAAGTGGTAGAAATATATTATTGTTTCAATCCCTACCTCCTTAACCTTCAAACTTATCCCTAAAGTTGGGCTATGGTCAAGTTGGGACAGTTTCAAAGGGAACGGTTGTCTGATCCAATTAATTGAGACCAGAACATCTGAGATGGATTTTAGGAGTTTCTTCAACTAACCTGACTTGGTCCTACAGGGTGGGTCACTCTAGTTAGCTCAGATTTAGTTTCATGTATTTACTTTTTAGTGCAGTTTTGATCCTCTCTTTGGGTAACGTAGTACAACATTCTCCAGTGCTAGCTTCCTCACAAGAAAGCGGTGTCTTTTGTATGTTTTATGGCATTTCGACCCAAAATGGAACTTAGGTCGTTGCCTAGTTTCGACCCAGGTTTGGTTTTGGGTTGAAATGTCATAAGAGATGCAAAAGACGCAAGCTTTTTTTGTGTGGGGAAGCTAGCGAAGGGAGAGTGTGGTACTAGGCTATCGAAAGACATGATCAAAACTGCACCAAAACACAACGGCTATATTAGACGTCGGTTAATGCAATGTTGGACATCTATAGTGAAATTAGACGTCGGTGATTGACATTTTCGACCTTTATATATACCCGTAGACGTCGGTTAGTGCATAGACCGACGTCTATATAGTCCAATTACACGTCGATTTTGGCATAGTCTGACGTCTATATAGACGTTGGGGATGGCGTGAACTGACGTCTATTTGGTTATATGGAATTTCGACGTCCCATTGACGTCACTCGTATAGATGTCGGTTGGGAAAGTGACGCTAAAAGTCCAAATTAACAGACGTTAAACAACATTTCTGCACTAGTGTCAAACCCGTAATTAAAAATAAATTCCCTAACTAATGATGAAATTACAAGATTTTAATATGTAAATAATAACTATCAAATAATCCATGTCTATGATGTTTTTGTTTTGTTTTAATTTACTTTTCAAATGACAATTGTCTTCAACTTCTTGTCTAAAATATCTTCAAGTGCTTTCCCCTGCTAATTGGTTGATAGAACCACCTTTGAGTATTACTACTAATTTCTTTAGAAAAATTGTTTGAGTACTTATTTTATTGATCTCTTGCAACAATAATTTTAACAACTTGTCACTAAATATTTTTTTTCAACATAGTTTCAAGTACAACCTTCTATTAGAATATCATTGAGACATTTTCAATTGACAAATCCATATTTTTCATTATTCGAAAACTTCAATAGCTTAATTAAAATTTATAAATGAGGCCAAAACAAGTTTGGATTTTTTTTTTATCTATTAAACACTTTATCTCTGTCTAATAAGCACTAACACATAAAAAAAAATAGTTAACAGAAAAGAATACAAACATGAAGGAAATAGACCAAGATTAATGCAAAAAAAAAAGCTAAGCAAACAAAAAGCGGGTAAATAAAAAAAGTCATAATTGAAATTCATAAAAGAATTCCACCAAATAAAATCTTCATTGAGTCACATTCACTATGAACACAAATGTTAACCTTCCTGTAAATATTTGAATATTAAAAGTGAAAGAGGTGAATGATGACTATATTTAAGGATTTATGTATGTGCAAATATCACATATACAACAAAACATTTATGTAAAAAAAGGAAAAGCCTTATTTTCCAACCAAGAGGGGTGAATTGGTTTGTACTCAAAAATTTGTTCTTTTCTAAACCTTTGGAAAATATTTAACACTTTCTTAAAATGCAAGCAAATAAAGAATATAATGCAATAAAAGAGATAAGGGATAGAAAGACAAACACCAAGTTTTTATACTAGTTCGGCCCCAATGCATACATCCAGTTTCCTTTCAATCAACCTAAGATTGAAAGTCACTTCACTGTATAGATTGAGTTACACAGCAAGAATTATGGAGACTCTCTCTCAATGCAATCTCCTCTCCAACTCCAAATCTAATATAGAAAACAAAAACACAGAAAGAACAATCCTCTTTCTGTAGAAACTCTTAAAGACACCCCTTAAAGAAACCAAAACCTAATGTTCTCTTCGTGGCTACTGGCAACAGGGAAGCCACAATCCATAGATTGCAAAATTAACACTGATCTTGGTTTAGAATACCTTAAATTGTGGATGATGATCAACCAATGAAAGAACACAACAATTCCTTCAAGAACCCTTTGAATCTTCCAAACTAAACGCTTCTTAATTCTTGGAGAAAGAACACCTTTGCAATTTTTTATCTCAACAAATTTTTTCAGATTATAACAGATGATAGATCAGAAAGTTTTTTTATGCAGAGAGTTATGCATCAATATATAGTTTTCTCAAGTCTGAGACAGTTTAGTCGATTACAAAACTAATGTAATCGGTTAAGCAATTTTCACTACTATACCAGAATTATATCAAAACACATTTAACAAATTATATAATTAATGTAACCGATTTCACAATTAATGTAAGTCAAAACAATTCAAAATATGTCCGTTATGGTAGTTAAGACTTAACAAGAAAATAGTTTTCAGTGCACAGGGTTTAACCGATTAATAAAATAGTGT
The DNA here is from genome assembly GCA_027742785.1 of Vigna reflexopilosa. Lineage (NCBI taxonomy): Eukaryota > Viridiplantae > Streptophyta > Magnoliopsida > Fabales > Fabaceae > Vigna > Vigna reflexopilosa. The sequence continues at coordinate 8,783,535 of CM050929.1, read as the reverse complement.
AATCGGTTAAGTATTAAACTTAACCAAATTTGAAAACATTTACAGCTGAAAACACATTACTACACTCAACAATCAGGTGTTAGCCAAGCCACGAGTTTTAATCAATTATCCTTATAATGTAATCGATTAAAACTTGCAGTTTGCTCTTTGCTAATATCTGATGAATCTAACTAATTACATAAACACTGTAATCGATTACTTCATACAAATATGCATTGTGCAAAGTGTTTATCATATAAAACAATGATTATGCATACCACATATAAACTTATGTATAACCATAATAAGTAGGCAAACCAAGCAGTTCAAGCACAAACAAGCATATAAACACCGCTAAACATTTCAATTGTTGTGCAAGAAACTATTAAAACATTTATGTTGTTGTCATCATCTAAAAAACACAAGGGTTTAGTTTGGGTTTAGCTTTCACATAGCTCCCCCTATCAACAATCTCCCCGTTTTTTGATGATGCACAACCAGAAACTATTTTTCCAGTTACTTCTCCCCCTTTGGGCATTAGCAAAAAAGATACCAAGTAACAGGAAAATAAGTGCATGAAAGTGATACACCGATAAAAATTATTACAGGCCATTTGCAAAAATTAATGATCCCCCTTTCACAATGTAGTAGCTCTTTTGAAACAGTTCAAACAATTGATTTAATCTAGTATCAAAGCAAAAAATAAATAAATGCATTGATTTAGTCCAATATCAGAGAAAAAAACTTAATGCATCATAATACAATTAATGTATAAATTCATGAAATGTCATAATGTATACTGAGTTGAAGAGAATGTAACAAGCAGTATTAGATTTATTAACATGTATCAGAGTGAAAATAATGCTTGATGCCATTATACAATAATGTGCAGTATTCAAAATACTCAATTTTTATATGCAACAAATACGAAGTAAGAAGTATTATGAATGCTTGAAATTACTTAATAGCAAAATGAATGTTTAAGTATAAACGATTATGTAACAATAAGTAAAATTTTTGAACATGATGCCATGTAATGATTTTCGAATCAGGTTTGAACAATATGCAGTAGTTTTAATCCAATAAATGAATGAAGAGAGGTTATAGGATGTTAGCAGACATGAGTGAGCACAAAGTGAGTATAGAACCATGTATGTTGATAGTTAATCGATTTCAATCAGAATCCAATCGATTTCATGTTGAACAGGTGTTAATTGATTACATAGTTAGAGTTATCGGTTTAGTATTATGCTTATGATCATTTTGCACAATTATGATCATTTCAACCTGTCAATATAAAAAACAATACCTACAAAACACAACTTTCTCAACATTGCTGAGTGTTAGTCCAATGATATAGTAGTTGTGAGGGCATATGAGATATCGAGTAAGTATGAACATGCAATGATGTATATAACAGTGAAAAAACATATTGCATTCATACATAGGGATTATCCAATCCTATTTTATACAACTGTGATCAAGTATTCCAAGTTCATTTCTTATAGTATAAAATCTCTCTTTAGCAAGCGGTTTTGTAAAAATGTCAGCCCACTGATGTAATGTATCAACAAATTCAATTTTTATTTCCCCTTTCAAGATATGATCCCTTATAAAGTGGTGCCTTATTTCAATATGTTTAGTTTTAGAATGTAGAGTTGGATTTTTGGTTAGATTTATGGCACTTGTATTGTCACACTTCAAAAGTACATGATTTAAGTAGTCTTCCAACTGACTCTTTATCCAAAGAGACTGAGCACAACAACTTCCTGCTGCAATGTACTCGGCTTCAGTGGTGGACAGTGCCACACAAGCCTATTTTTTTGAATTCCAAGAGATTAGTGAACCACCTAAAAGATGACATATGCCACTAGTTCTTTTCCTATCTAGTTTACAACCACCAAAAGTTGAATAACTGTATTCCTCAAGGAACAAATTTGCACCGCTAGGGTACCATAATCCAAGACTTCTAGTTCCTTTTAGATAGTTTAAAATTCTAAAATTCTTTTAACAACTGTAAGATGTGATTCTTTTGGATTAGACTGAAACCTAGCACATAGGCAAACATTATGCATTATGTTAGGACGACTAACAGTAAGATAGAGTAAAGAACCAATTATACCTCTGTACATCTTTTGATCAACATCTTTATCTTTCTCATCATGGTCAAGATAGTAGTTGGTTTCCACAGGTGTGGCTGCTTCTTTGCATTCATTCATCTTAAACTTCTTTAGAAGATCATTACAATATTTTGATTAATGTATAAAGATACCATTTTCTTCTTATTTGACATGTAGTACAAGGAAGTAATTCAGTTCTCCCATCATGGACATTTCGAATTCCTCCTTCATAGTCTTTGAAAAATTCTTGCATAGGAGTGGATTAATAGAACCAAAAATAATGTCATCAACATATGTTTGTACATATAATTGATCTTTTCCAGATTTTTTGATAAAAAGAGTTGAGTCAACTTTACCCCTTAGGAAATCTTTCTTGATTAGACTCTCACTCAACCTTTCATACTAGGATCTTGGTGCCTGCTTCAGTCCATACAGTGCCTTTTTGATTTTGAACACATGATCTGCGAATTCAAAGTCCTGGAAGCCAAGGGGTGTTCAACAAACAGTTCTTTGATGTAGCCATTCAAGAAGGCATTTTTCACATCTATCAGGTATAACTTGAATTTCATCATTGATGCAATAGTTAGGAGAATTCTGATAGCTTCCAATCTTGCCACAAGACCATATGTTTTATCATAATCGATTCCTTCCTCCTCGCAGTACCCTTTGGCGACTAATCTAGCCTTGTTCTTAATAATTTCTCCATAATCATCCATCTTGTTGCGAAATACCCATTTAGTTTCAATGACTTATTGAGTTGTTTTCCTTGGAACAAGTTCCCATACATTATTTCTCTTGAATTGATTCAACTCATCTTGCATTGCCATGAACCAGTTCTCATCAGATAGTGTATCATCTATGTTCTTGGACTTAATTTGTGATACAAAAGCTAATTCATATAGAATTGGTTGAGCTGTTTTCTAGTAGATACACCTCTAGAGATGTCACCAATGATGTTGCTTGTGGACATGTTTTTAGGAGTCTTCCATTCCTTAACTAGCTCAGTTTTGGGAGAATCCTCAATGATCTCTAGATTCTGATTCACTTAAGTCTCTACACTTTCATGTTCTTCCCCTATAGAGTCACCTGTATCTATACAATTTCAGGAACGCATTTTATTAGTAGAATAGTCAATATGTTCATCAAATGCAACATGTATAGATTCTTCAATGCATAAGGTTCTTTTATTATATACTTTATAGGATTTGCTAGTAAGGGAGTAACCAATGAAAACAACCTCATCAGCTTTTGAGTCAAATTTAACAAGATTATCTTTACCATTGTTGAGCACAAAGCACTTACTACCAAAGATGTTAGGAAAACAGGTAGGCTTCTTTAAACACCAAGAGGGGGGTGAATTGGTGATGTTTCAAAATCGTGTTCTTTTTGCAATCTTGCAGTCAAAGTATAAAGCTTTTCAAAGTTTCTTGAAATGCAAGCAATCAGAAAATGTATGCAGCGGAAAAAACGTAGTTAACTGCGTAACAGATATAGTCGACTAGAATTTAAAGAGTGCAGGGATAGAGAAAATCAAACACTGGTTTATACTGGTTCGACCAACAATGCCTACATCCAATATCCTTCCAACCCAAGAAGCAAATGCACTATAATGGTTGCGGTTTTTACAATAAGGAATTTATAGAAGCCACACGCAAAAATATAAATCTCCTCTTTAACCCAAAACCAAAATATACCTGCAATACAAAAACCAGACTTGCAGCAAGAATCCCCTCTTCTGCAATCTGAACCCACGTCGAACAATCCTCAACGTGTCACCCCTGTATCACAACAGGTCCAATTCCAGCAATCTTCACAGGATGCCAAGCCTACGCAAGGTGTAGCAGTCTTCACATGATGCCAAGCCTACGATGATCAATGCAGAAGAACCTTCCTTGTGCAGATAATGATCAACAAATGAAAGCACAGAAAATCTCCTCTATGAATCTCGTTCAAGAAAGATCACCACCGTCTTCTTGAATAATTCTTGGAGCTAAGAGCAATCTGAAATAGAAATGAAATTGTCAGTTTATCAAAAGTCTTGGAACGTAATCGTGTTCAGCCAATTTATAGATTTCTGTTAGACAGACAGATGCTTAGCCGAATCCGCTACTAATTCAGTCGACTGTATTATGATAGTTATAACATTTCAGCCAACATAGTAGCCTCTGGTCAACAAATAACAGAATACATTCAATACAGTTGACCAAGTCATAAATGCTCAACTAACTTTCAAAAATATAGCCGTTGGAGCGTGCATTCAAACAAAATTTCAAATCTAACAATAGATCCATTCGAATGTGACTAAGACATAGTCGACTGACACATGTCAAAAACACTTTGAAATTCTTTTCAACCCAAAATATCACTTAGCACTGATTCTCAAATCTGTACAAAGATTTTAGCATAGTCGAACCGATTAGCAATGTAGTCGACTGTACTGTAACTTTGTCACACAGTTATAAGTTTATAAAAGTGCTTGTGATTTTTCACTCAAACAGTTGTGCAACAAAACATATAACAATGTATTTCTCATTGCACATAATCAAGTAAGCATGTTCCACATAATATATCAATCAATCAATCATAGGAAACTTACAATACCATGTATCAAACATGTTCAGCAAATATCACAATTAATATAACACAACAACATGTAACACAACAACATTTATGCAGTTATTAAGCAAAGTGTTGTCATCATCAAAAACCAGATTGATATAGAGTTTTGTGTTGCCAATGGTGCCTGAAATTTATAATAACTTAACTATTATATATTAAAATCACATATGGAACTTTATTATGCTAACAAAGTTCACTTACCCGGATATATAAGGCAACCATATATTTTCTTGCCGCTTGCAAAACTTCTCATGAGATTTGTGTTGATCTGATCAAAATGATTTGTTTCATGAATGGATTGGGGATCAATGAATCCATAATCATCATAGTACCCCTGGTTGTTACTGATCCCACACATATACCTGAAATCAAAAAATAACTTTGATATAAGTATACTTGATATATAAATCAATTTTATATATAAATAATTGCTCATAGACTTACATCATCCATAGTTGAATAATTGTAATATTCAACTCTTGTGTTCCCGACGTAAGCTTTCTGACATCTTAGCTATGGAGGTATAATGGGACCTCAGAGGCTCTCCCAAATACATTAGCATCATATTCAACCTCCAAAGGCTTATCTTCAAGGATGTCAGCAAGTAGCTGCAATAAACCAAGAGGATCATCCTCAGATAGAAGAATCTTCTCCTGTGCATGCGTTTGTTGTTACATGGAAAAATAAGATAAGTTTTGACATCAATAATATGTAAACTTTAAAATTGAGAAGTGTAAAGTAGAATTCCATATTGGGGGTCAGAAACTGAACCAACCAAATGCTTAAGCCAAGCGATAAAAGACTGGAATGCATGTTCCATAGTGAAAATCTCATTTGTGGGCAGAGGAACTGAGGCATCTGGTATGATCATTTCGTCTACTGAGACCTTCACCTCATCCTCTGATAGCTCCATACCATGAACAATAATCGCTGCCTTAAACACTGTTCCACGAGCTACCAGGACCGTCTCAGTATCGTCAAAAATGTATAGCAGACTTGGACTAGCATCGTCCATGTCATCCCCTGGGACGACTGGTGCTGAACAACTTCCTTTCAAACTTCTCCCTGTCACTAAAAAATTCATCCCTGAGCTCTAACCTGAGTTGTGATCTAAGCTTTGTGTTGAGTTGTGTCCTAATCTCCTCTGTAAGGTCCGCTCGAAGCTTTTTCGTGATCTCTTGTGTCAGCCTTTGTTCTTGTGCTTCATTGTATGCATATGAAGTCTGACGAGAAGAGGGCCCAAAATAATCTCGAATTCCTACTCCAGGTCCAGCAGCACGTACACGTCCAGGGTGCTCAGGTCGTCCAATTGCAGCGGTAAGAATATCCTGGCGGCCCTCTGGAGTGAATTGACCTTGGGAGCTCTGCTCAACCAAGCAGTCTTGTAACATTACAAAAAACCATTATTCTTTAAAAAGTTCAATGTAATATGTATAATGAAATTATTATTATTTTAGGAATAATGATAACTTACAATTCTTTCAGAAATTTCCCGTGCAGTGTCAGAAGAGAAAGTGTCTGATGGTTTCATACGAGCCAACTTCCATTTCTCATGCCTAGAAGGTGGAGAAGGAGACTGAGGAGGGCTACCACCCTGAGATGGTGGTCTAGCATCTGCCTTTTGCTTGAGGATTTTCTCCTCAAGCTTCCTATACCCACCAAGAGATAATAGGTGGGGGTTTTGGTTTTGAGCACTTGTTTGTTGTGCTTTGCTTCTTTTTACCTGTCACATATGTTTAATTAATAAGTTCATATGATATATATTTGTTAATGAGGAATTGAATAATATCAACTATACTAACCTACCATTCCTCTGTTTTCCGACTCTCTACAAAGAGTTGTCAAGTCTCCTCATCAATGGTCTTATATGTATTACATGGAGACTTATCTTTTTTGCTTCCATAAATATATCTTGAGGTCAACTTACTTTTAAAATTTCGGAAGTTTTTAGCAACAGTTGATAAACACTTATTTCTAAGTGTTGTGACATTTGAAATGTCAAATGTCAGTTGAAATAAACATAATAAAGTTGTATCAGTACAAAATTATCAATATAAACAAACTATAATTCAAATGATATTAACTAACTTACCAATATGTCGTTCCATATAATGTTCCGATCAACCTCGGACACATGGTCAAAAGATGGAGTAAGAATGTTAATCTTGTCACGTGCCACTACTCCAAGCTATGATCGGAAGTCATAGCATTGGGGCTAGTTGCCACACCCATGATCAAAAGTTGTTTCATCCTGGTGGGTGTTAAGTCCCTGGCAAGTGTACCAGATCGTTATCAAGTAATATAAAATGGGTAAGTCCAAGTATCGTTTCCCAAAGGACTCTTAGGCCTTAACTTTCGTGTAACCTAATTGCGTAAGACTTCAGAAAAGAATTAAATTTAGGTTTTTGAATGCAAAAACAAAAGTAAACATGCAAATGCAGTGAATCAAGTGGCAAGGAAAAACTATGGATGAATGGAGTTGTTGGGGTTTACATTTTCATCTTATCCACCCTCTTATATCTACTTTTCTTATCTAATTTGCTTATTTATCATATTGTCATGCAAACTTTCTTGGTCTACCCTTAACCCAATCTCTTGGTGAAAAGAGTCTATTACTAATTACCGGCTTGCTATCTCTAGCCTCCCCTAGTAACTAATAATGCATGATAAACGGAAGCAAAATACAATTGATCGTCCTACCCCTATCTCTAGGCGGTATTAGAATAATCAAGTAATTCCCCCAGTTCATGACATTACTGTACGTCTCCGTATCAATAAAGATAAACAACATTTACCGAATGAGTTAAACAATAAAAACATTAAGCAAAGGTAAGGAACCCAACAATTGATAAAGATAAGCACATGCAAGCATATAAAGAAGATAAGAATTTCAATATAAGAGAGTTTCAAAAGATTACATTGTTCCCCAACAACCTAGGGTTTAGTTCACCATGGACATGGTGAATCTAGATGAAAAATGATGAAAGAATGGAAGAATAAACCCTAAATTTGGTAGATTGGAGCCTAAGCATCCAAGGAACCTCCTCCAAGGTGTGTAGAACAGCTCTGGACGTTTCTCTCTGCCAAAAGATTACATTTTGAATCGCACTGGGTCTATTTATAGCACAAAAAGATAATAGAATCCAAGCAAAATAAAAACAGATAACCACTCAGCGCCTAATTAAACCACTCAGAGGTTTCCCTCTGATCGTTGGACCGCTTAGCGGTCTATTTTACCGCTCAGCGGTTTGCTTCTAATCGCTCTGACCGCTCAGCGGTCCATTCTGACCCGCAGCGGTTCACTTGACTCTTCTTTTCATTCTCTTCTTCATCTTTCATGAGTCTAAGTCCGTCCTAATTCACTTCCATCTTCAAATCTCATCAAAACCCTGCAAAACAATGCAAAAACAAGCATAATATCTCTAAAACCAACTTTTGACTCTCACATGACTCAACTAACTATTTTAATTGATTTTAAGCTCATTCTAAGCCATAAAAGGGTGTGTTTTAATATTAAATTTAAGTATGAAAATAACGGTTTTTAGACCGTTATGACAACGCCAAACTTAGAACTTTGCTTGTCCTTAAGGAAACAAAACAAAACTTGCCTTTCACTTTTTCATCAAATAGTTGAACAGTTTTCAAAAATCCTTTTCCTCACAACAATTTATTATTCAATTTAGATTTTCAGTGGAATCCAATCAGGATGAATGCATGCTTTCAATTCAATCAGTTCACATAAGCACATATTTCCCAACAGATGTTTCATTTATGAATGATCAATCCACTAAGCATAGATGTAAACATGGACTTCAACAATTCTCACTAAGCAAGTGTTTCACTCAATCACTCAAGTGTTTAAAAGGTCACTCCACTCTCAGTTATTCACATGTCACATAAAACAAAATTGCCCTTCATCTAAAACAATCAACATTCTCACATGCAAATGACATCACAAGGACTTTTCCAAGGCTTATAATGAGGCTGAGCTAACAAGAAAAATTGGTTTTTCTGGATCACAAAATTCGTTAAGTTAAGAGAGCTATTTTACATTCAAATTTCAAGCACACTCTCTTTTTCACCAATCTCACTCATCCCCAACTTCTTCCCTTTTCTTTTATTTTTACATTGAGCTCATTTTACATGCTTTTTCTTTTCTTCTTTTTCTTTTCTCATGCATTTTTATTTTTCAATGCTTGAACTCAATGCTTTTTCTTTTGCCTTTCTTTTTCTTTTCCCCAAACAACCCCAAACTTGAACCTTTTCAACACATACTTATTAATCTCAACCCAACTCAAGGTAAATAATTTCACATCAAGGGTTTTCATCCTGTTTAAGGCCAATGTTCAAAAAGGGTATAACAATTAAAACATTTTGGGCAAAGATTTGGCTAAGTAAGGGCTTCCAAAAATGGCCTTGATCATACAACATCAACAAGCAATTCAATCAATTATCAAGTTTCAAGTAATATCATTCATGTTTCCCTGTGAATAGTACATATATCAGTGAACACTCTAGAGCTCAATACCTCACACAACATGCTTTCTCACACATCATTCATGCATCCTTGATTAGCATCATAATCACAATCATAAACCACTGCACATCTGTTCACACAGTTAGTGAACCATTCACCTGGATATCAACATACACACATTCTCAATTATCAACCACATTCAGCCATCATCATTGAATAACTTGTCATGCAATAATATCAAACCATCATCAGAATCAGTGTACAAGCTAAGCATAGACACAAAAATAAAATTCTCCTAAAATAAAAGTACAAAAGTAAAATAAAAATCCTTGTCTTAGTGCTGGCATCCATCAGTAGATGCCCTCAGCGCAAGTCATCATCTGAGTCATACTCATCACCAGCCTCAACATCCTCAAAATCATCATCATCGTCATCATCTTTTCCTAGTGCTCCAGCTGCTCCAGACCCACTGCCCTGTGCCTGCTCCTGAGGCCAAGCCATCACACTATGGAACTCGTCCATAGTCCACTTGTGCACTGGTGGCATGTCATACAGTCCTATGATCATCTCAACAGTGGCCACCTGTCCTTTGTGGAGAGACTCCATCCTCGCCTCCATCATGGACATGTACATGTCCCTCATCTGGAAAGGCTCAACATGTTGTGCCAGTGCATCTATATGCGCATCATCCTGCTGTGCTGCTGCCCTCCTAGGACGTCTCTTAGGAACTGCTCCGGCTGGCTCATCACCTTGACAGAACTGACGATAATAGGAGGCCTCAATAGCCCTCCTCGTTCTCTCATAGGGTGGAACTGCAGTGTCCACTTCGGCCTACTGGCACAAGTATGTGATCAGGGACGGATGTCCTAGTGGTGTCCTACTACTCACAGTAGTAGCGCAGCTCTGAATCTCGTCAGCAATAACCTTACCAACGTTAACATCCATCTGTCTCAACATGCAGTAGATGACAAGAATCTGATGCATCGTGATGTCTGAGACATGAGAGCATGGTTGTATGTTGGCATGAGTGAATGTCATCCAGTACTTTGCTAGGGGAGTGAAGTCAGCCCTGATGAAGTTGACTGGCGCTCCATTAGGGTTCCTCTGAAAGTGTCTCCCAGGGATACACATCACCCTCTCGATCTCCTCATAATCCTTGTGCTCCCCTATAAAAGCAGCATACCTCCACTTCTATCCTGGCCACTCAGTCCTCAGGAAAGTGTTGATGGTGTCGGGGTCGTATCTGATAATCTGCCCCCTCACGTAACTCATATACCTCACAGCTGATACTCCTCCTCTGGACAAGGCGTTGGCATAAAACTCCTTCACCAGCTCAATGCTAGCTGATGCAGGATATGTGGTCAATCTCTCCCAGCCTCGCCTCTCTATCTCCAGTCCAAACTTTGGAGCTAAGTCAGGGATGTACATAGCTTTCCTCTCCATCAGTAAACGTCTCTCCTGTACAGTTGCATAATGCTCCTCATGCTTCTTAGAAAGGAACTTAGAAGAATCAAATTTCCTTGTTCCCCATAAACTTCAATCTCCTTGAGGATGACATTCCTGTATCAAATAAATCCAATAACAACACAAAAATTCGTCATTAGAGGTTAGTACATCATCAATTAAATTTCCAGAACACGCACAGTCCAGTATTGAGGGAAAAATAGGGCCCCTTAGCGTCCAATCATCCAAAAATCAAAAACCCCCATTTTGTTGAATTCCGCTCAACGGTTAGGGAGACCGCTCAGCGGTTTTCAACTGGGTTTTTCAAAAACCTTTTTTCAAAAACCCTAATCTCCACTCTAACACCTATTTTACCATTCCAGATCAATTTCATGCACTTCAATCGGTTCAAACAGTTTCTATTTCATCAAATCATGCATAGAAATCAAAAGCCCTAATTTATCATGTTCCTAAGCATGTTTTTCAACAAATTCCAATTAGAAACCCTAAGAATGAAATTGCACAACTTACTTGAGTGGAGATTTAAGATGCTTGCTAGACTTGCTCCTAATTGATGATGAATGTCCTTTCCAATGCACAACCCTCTACCAAAAACCCCAAACTTTGACAAGATAATGGTAGAAAAGTGATATTTTGGTGAGTGGGTGATGAGAAAGTGGGGAAATCTCTTTAGAAAGCTCTTAAAAGTGAAAGAGAAGTGTTAGGGCTTAGGGAGACCGCTTAAGTGAACTGCAAAGAAGAGGTTTTAAAGTGCAAAACCTAAAAACCGCTCAGCTTTTAACAAAGTCGAGACCAAGTTACGCCACAACCGCTCAGCGGTTTGCTGTAATTTCCTCTTCCTCTTGTTTGCTTGCTTTTGAGCAGTCTAACCTTGTAGCACTTAATTTCGACCTTCAATTTTTCAATCACATGTTTTTCCCCTCTCAAATGAAACATTCAAACATGCAATGCACTTAACACAGAGTTAAAAATAGATATAATCAACTGGGTTGCCTTCCAGGTAGCGCTTGTTTAACGTCACGATTTTGACCCAAACATGTTTAACACTCATCAGTAAGTGCATATCTTTCCAACACCCTTTAGTAGGTGTGCCTACTAGTATCCTTCAGTAGATACATATAAAATTTTAGCATCCCTCAGTAGATGCTACCCAAAAGTGTTTAAAAATCCAAAAGGTTACATGTCTAAAATCAAATAAAACTAAAACTAAAAATGTTTTACATAAATAGTATTAAATCAAATATCATCAAGTTCTTCTGTCCCGGTTGGGGTCTTCATCTACCCAACTCATCAGCTGCCTTCTATCCACTCTTCTAATGGCTTTGGTATATGGTCTTCTAATTTCCACCACTCCATCTTCTTTGACCTTATTCACAATCCACTTTCTATTCTTGAATTTTACCTATGAACCACGTGGAAGTAATGTATCTTCTGAGTGGAATGTTTCTCCTTTATCAACCTCTTCATCTTTAGGTACCTGTAAAACATTACAACTGTTAGTGTCAGTACCTGTTGTGCTATATTCATCATCTAATGCAGCTTCTCTTCTTGACTTTTTATATCTGGCTCTCTTTTTAACTCTAACATTATTTTCTTTAGAGCCAGTATGCAAAAGTACATTCTCTTTGTCTCTCATCATGATTCTTCCATCATAGACACTGATAAGCATCTTCGAAGTAGCCATGAAAGGCCTTCCAAGAATCATTGGAATCCTCTCTTCATCTTCCATTCCCATGACTATAAAGTCCACCGAAAATTCTAACTGCTCCACACGCACAACCACATTCTCCACCATACCAAGTGGCTTTTTAGTGGAACCATCGCCACCGTCACAGTAAGATTAGACGGTTTTAATGTTAGCCCTCCAATTTTTCTCAAGAAACGCTTGGGCATCACATTAATGCTACATCCAGAATCTATCATTGCTCCTCCTACATCAACATCATTCACAACACATGAAAGAGTCAAACAACCTGGATCTTTTACCTTGGGCGGATAATTCTTCTTTAGAGGTTGAATATCAAATTCCTGCTCCTCTTCATCTTCATCTAATTCTATTATATCTCAAGGATAATATTTTATCCTTTTAGAATATGCAGGAATCTATTGAATTATTGAAGGCATTACAGTCACCTGGTTGAAAACTTCTCTAATCTGCCTATTGTGACTGAATCTTACTTCCTCTTCTTCCTCACCTTCACTATTATCTAGCTCAATAATTTCTTTTTCCTCCTCTTCATCTTCACTACTACTAATTTCCACAACTTCCCTTTCAGCTTTCCTTTTGCTCTTAATAATAACAGCTTTGCATTCCTCTTTAGGGTTAACATCAGTATTAGCCCTAAATTGGTTCTTCTTAGTGGTTTCTACCCTTTTTGACAGCTGACCAATTTTCATCTCCAGGGATCTGAAACTAGCTTGGTCACTTGCATGATTAGACTCATGCACCTTCAGGAATTTGTCAAATCTATCATTTAGGTCTTTGACAACCTCGGTCAAATGAGTAACCTGCTGCCACACGGGTGAAGGTTGTTGCGGCCTGAAGCCTCTTGTTTGCCTTGATCGATTGTTCTGTGGTTTTCCAATACTAGGATGGTTCTTCCAACCTTGGCTAGGATTGCCTTGGTTGAAGTTCCCTTGCCTATACTGGAGTTGATTTCCCATATAATTAGCTTCATGTTGCATCTCCTCAAGCAAAGCACATTGACCATTGATATGGTCACCACCACAAAAATCACAAAGTTGTTGTGTTTGGGAGACATTACGAATCTCCTTTGGAAGTTGTGAGAGGATCTTTGTCAAGCTGTCTAGCTTTTGAGTCAGAAGATGATTTTGAGCTAGCATGGCATCATCTGCAGGCAAGTGCAAGACTCCTCTCTTTTGTGTAGGTGCGCCCCTTTCACTGTAAGTTTCCTGCTCATTAGCAGCCATACTCTCTATCAAGTCATAGGCTTCATCTTCAGTCTTCTGTTTGATATTACCTCCAGCTGAGGCATCCATCATCATCTTAGACTGCATGTTCAGACCACCTAGGTAAGCAAGAACTAAGGTTGTCTTGTCAAACCCGTGAACTGGTGTCTTCCTTAGTAGGCCTTTGAATATTTCCCATGCTTGACCTAGAGTCTCTTCCATGCCTTGCTTGAATGATGAGATTTCCAGTCTTCCCTGAGTAACTTTGGACTGTGGAAAATATTTATTGACAAACTTTGTAGCCACAGTTTCCCATGTTGTGAATGTTCCTTCAGGAAAGGAATTAAGCCACGTCTTAGTCGCGCCTCCCAATGAGAATGGGAACAAACTAAGCTTTACTCTCTCATCTGATACACCTGCCATCTTCACAGTGTTGCAGATTTCACTAAATGTTGTCAAATGGTCATATGGGTTCTCATTTGACAAGCCGTGAAACGGGTTGCTTTGCACTAGGTGTATAAGTGTTGGATTCATCACCATGTTCGTTGTCTGGTCCATAGGCATGGCTATTCTGTTAAAGTGGAAAGGGCCAACAGCATTAGATTGGTATGCAAGAGTGCGTCTTGGAGGAGGTTGTTCAGCCATCTCCTCTGTTCTTCGAACTGGTGAAGGTGATAGTATTCTATTAGGAGAAGGGAACAAATCCCTAGATGAGCGTCTGACTCTCCTTCTTCCCCTTGTGTAACTTAAGCCTTCAAGAAAAGGTAGTGTATTTTTCTTGCTCCTAGTATGTCTAGTCTCCTGCATGCATAAGAAACACAAACCCCAGTAGCACTTTTATATAAAAATAACCAAAAACAAAACAAAATAAAATATATACAATCAAGTCAATGTTAATCAGTTTACACTACTAGATAAGTTAAACCACGAGTCCCAGGCAACGGCGCCAAAAACTTGTTAAGTCCCTGGCAAGTGTACCAAATCGTTATCAAGTAATATAAAATGGGTAAGTCCAAGTATCGTTTCCCAAAGGACCCTTAGGCCTTAACTTTTGTGTAACCTAATTGCGTAAGACTTGAGAAAAGAATTAAATTTAGGTTTTTGAATGCAAAAACAAAAGTAAACATGCAAATGCAGTGAATCAATTAGCAAGGAAAAACTATGGATGAATGGAGTTGTTGGGGTTTACAATTTCATCTTATCCACCCTCTTATATCTACTTTTCTTATCTAATTTGCTTATTTATCATATTGTCATGCAAACTTTCTTGGTCTACCATTAACCCAATCTCTTGGCGAAAAGAGTCTATTACTAATTACCGGCTTGCTATCTTTAGCCTCCCCTAGTAACTAATAATGCATGATAAACGGAAGCAAAATACAATTGATCGTCCTACCCCTATCTCTAGGCGGTATTAGCATAATCAAGGAATTCCCCCCAGTTCTTTACATTACTGTACGTTTCCGTATCAATAAAGACAAACAACATTTACCGAATGAGTTAAACGATAAAAGCATTAAGCAAAGGTAAGGAACCCAACAATTGATAAAGATAAGCATATGCAAGCATATATAGAAGATAAGAATTTCAATATAAGAGAGTTTCAAAAGATTACATTGTTCCCCAACAAGCTAGGGTTTAGTTCACCATGGACATGGTGAATCTAGATGAAAAATGATGAAAGAATGGAAGAATAAACCCTAAATTTAGTATATTGGAGCCTAAGCATCAAAGGAACCTCTTCCAAGGTGTGTAGAATAGCTCTAGACGTTTCTTTCTGCCAAAACATTACATTTTGAATCACACTGGGTCTATTTATAGCCCATAAAGATAACAGAATCCAAGCAAAATAAAAACAGATAACCGCTCAGCGCCTAATTAAACCGCTCAGCGGTTTCCCTTTATTCGTTTGACCGCTCAGCGGTCTATTTTACCGCTCAACGGTTTGCCTCTAATCGCTCTGACTGCTCAGCAGTCCATTCTGACGCTCAGCGGTTCACTTGACTCTTCTTTTCATCCTTTTCTTCATCTTTCATGAGTCTAAGTCCGTCCTAATTCACTTCCATCTTCAATTCTCATCAAAACCCTGCAAAACAATGCAAAAACAAGCATAATATCTCTAAAACCAACTTTTGACTCTCACATGACTCAACTAACTGTTTTACTTGATTTTAAGCTCATTTTAAGCCATAAAGAGTGTGTTTTGATATTAAATTTAAGTATGAAAATAATGGTTTTTAGACCGTTATCAGTGGGTCCTCTTGTGGATCTGGAAGGGGGAGCCTCATCCCCTGAAGAATGTGGATGATCAGCCATATATTTGTCAAAATAAATAACAACATGAAATATTAATAAAAGACTTCTGTAATATCATATAATTTAACAAAACATGTAATAGTAATCATAGGAAATATATAAAAGGAAAACTTATGTGATATTAATAAAATACTTATACAGAAATTGGAATTTCATACATAAAGATATGGATTCATCATATGTATATTCCCTCATCATGATCTGACCGAATTGCATGTACATCGTCGACAACTAGAGATTGGTCATCCAAATTTGTTGTAGTTTGAAATGAATGGTTGTCAGCAATATGAATATTAATCAGATTGTCTTCGTTAATTTCAATTTGTTTTTTATCTTGAAGAGCGACATACCAATGGTCAGACGCAGGATCTTTGACATAAAAAACCTGAGATGCTTGATGTACCATAATAAACGGTTCGTCTCGGTATCCCACCTTTCGAAAATCAACCAATGTCATACCCGATTCATCTATTTTCACACCACTCTTATTGTCAAACCACTTACATTTGAACAATGGAACAAAAAACTTGGTGTAATCAACCTCCCATATCTCTTCTATTATACCATAATATCTCATTGATCCAAGTACAGGAGATTGATCTTTTGATGTGGAAAATTGAAGCGACTCAGCTTCTAAACTAACTCCACTATTTTGTACTGTGCTTTTATCATCCAAAGTCTTCGTATAGAATGTGCAATTATTGACTTCATAACTTGTACAACACACGACATCAAACTTCAAACCTTTTGCAAGCCACAATAAAGTTTGAGAAGAATGTGGCTCTTTGTCAAACTTCTTGGATGTTTTCCCAAATACATGATGTATTCTATTAACTTTTTCAAGAATTTGAAGGCCAGTAAGTGGATTTGGTGCTTCGTCCTTCTCTTGATATCCATTAAATGCTTTTTTTAACCTTCGATATGGATGATTACGTTTTAGAAATCTCCGATGATGCAGATACACCGTCTTTCTTCCATGTTTCAATTGATGAGCTGCAGCGTTTTCTTCACAGATAGGACATGTTTTATGACCCTTGACACTGTATCCTAACAAATTACCATAAGATGGAAAGTCATTAATGGAGCAAAATAACATTGCACGCATCACAAAAGTTTCATAAGCGAATGCATCAAATATTTCAACCCCATCAACCCACAAAAACTTCAAGTCTTCAACTAGTGGGCTTAGATAAACATCTATGTCATTTCCAGGCTGCTTTGGACCAGATATCATCATAGACAACATCATGTACTTCCTCTTCATGCACAATGCAGGAGATAAGTTGTAAACTATCAATATAACTGGCCAACAGCTGTGATTGGTACTCAGATTACCAAATGGGTTCATTCCATCAGTGGCTAAACCAAGCCTAAGATTTCTACACTCTTTACCAAATTGGGGGAATTGTTGATCAATATTTTTCCATTGCTTTGAATCAGCTGGATGACGAAGCTGCCCGTCAATTTTTCTCTCATCTGCATGCCATCTAAGGTTTTTAGCATCTTTGGGATTCACAAACAAACATTTAAGTCTGGACACTATTGGAAAGTACCAAACTACTTTCAAAGCAGATCCATTTTTTTCTATCTGACCATTATCTTCACTATTATTTTTTGACTTGTATCGTGATAAGCCACATTTTGGACACTTTGTCAAAAATTCAAACTCTTTCCTATATAAAATGTTGTCATTGGGACAAGCATGTATCCTTTTATACTCCATACCCATTGGACAAAGAATTTTCTTCGCATCATAATTACGAGTGGGTAGTGTATTTTCATCTGGCAACATTCCATTCAACAACGTCAACAATTCTGTAAAACTCTTATCAGTCCATCCATTGCTCGCCTTCAAATTCATGAGCCTTAACACCGCTGACAAACATGTGAACTTAGTTGAACCGACATACAAAGGTGTTTCCACATCAGTCGACATCGTCTCATACACATGAGCTTTGGCAAAATTTTCTGCGCCAACATCGCGGATCATGTCCTCTAACTTGTCTTCATCCGGTCGATCTTCTTCCATGGTGGAATCAATAACATTTTCAGTTTGGGAGTCAGTCGGAAAGTGCATTTCTTCGTCGTGCCATATCCATGTTCTATAGCATCTTAGGAAACCATCACATATAAGATGTTCTCTAATTTGGGTTGCATTCAACTTTCTCCCATTCAAACAGTTCACACAAGGACATCTAAACTTCACTTCTTCATCACTTGTACCCTCATTACGTTGTGCAAATTGTATAAATTCCTCTACCCCTCTCTCGTACTCAACACTAATGCGTGGTAAATTAATCCAATTTCGATCAATTCCTAAATATCAATAAATTACAATAATAAAATTTTCTGATATTCCCCATTAGCAGGGGAATAGGCCGCGGTTGCTGAGAGAACCGCAACCTATTCCCCTTCTAATTTTTTACAAAAGTTGACTAAGGGCTAATCAGGGGGGAATGTCAGAAGTTGCAGTAGGGAATAGGTCGCGATTCTGTGAGTAACCGTAGCCTATTCCCCTGCCAATTTATTGCAGAGGCTGACCTAATGGGGAATGTCAGAAGGTTGCAGGAGAATAGACCGCGGTTGCTCAAACAACTGCGGCATATTCTCCTGCAACCTTCTGACATTCCATAAAAGGTAGTTGGGATTCAGAACGTCTGGGAATAGACCGTGGTTCTCTGAGAAACCGCGGTCTATTCCCCTCCCAATTTTTCGTTTTTCTGACGTGGCAAGTTTGACAGGGGCATATGCCACGGTTCATAGGAGAACCACGACCTATAATTTCGAGTTATTTTCAAAAATGTCACCGCGCAGTATTATGCTGCGGTTTCTAATGAACCGTGGCATAATGTACACTGTAAAAAGCCAATTTTTTACTAATGTACCTGTGTTATTCTCATTTATAAGTTACTAGATATTGCATCTTTATTGACAATTCTTTGGTTTCTTGGAAAATGAAGAAACAACACACGACATCCAAATCTTCTTTTAAATTCGCGTATAAGACTCTAGCCTTTTCACTACTTATGAGTTACAATGATTAATTTACTTCCTATGTGGTCTACAAATTCTTGTCTAAAGGAACATCTCCTCTATTTTTATAATTTATAACTCATTTTATATTGATACTAATTCAATCTTTCATAAGCTCACAGAATTCATTTAAAACCATGATATTTTAATAATTTTTTTTAACAATTTTTTTATAATAGATTATGTGTCATTATTTTATTGATTCGTATATTTGAAACAAATCAATCATAATACAAACAATTATAAAAAAATTATCAAAAAAAGTTATTAAAGATATATTTTTTTATCCAAAAAATATGATCATCTTATCCACAAGAAAGCTCAATCGAGTCCTAACCAGTTGCTACCCGTTTCTTCGTCCAATTACTAACATATTTACCAAAGCTTTTCCTCCTTGCCTATTCTCGATTTAATTTATCCGAGATATTCACACATCTCCAACTTGCACATGATAAAGGAGAGGATACTGAATGCTTTCTTCATCCAATCCATTCCTCAACCATTAACATTTTTTCTAACATATTCTTTTTCTCTTATATTGACTGTAAAAGTCAATAAATTATAGATTATATTAATTGTATATCGTACTAATTTGTCTTTATCCGTTCTTTATTTTTGTCTTTTTAGTGTCGTTATTATCGCTTATCCAAAAGAACAAAATGTCATGTCTCGTTTTATATATATATATATTAAATTTAAATAAGTTCAGATATTTATTTTTAATCTAAAACACAATTATAACACCCTTCCAATAAGCTAATAAACAGTGTAATGAGGTGACGAATAGATAAGGTAATTCTTTTATATATAAGTGAATAAAGTTCCAAAAGTAACAAGCAAACGAGGGTGCTTTAAAAATCTAAAGATAATACGCTAACAAGGTGACAAGTGCCACCATTTAAGTGTGTTTTTATTAAAACATTTATCATACTATAGAAATTTAAGAATTTTCATGATTTTACTCCATCATGTTACATATTAAAATAAATAAAAAATACCTGTGACTTTCTGGTTTCAATTTTAATACTGATCATTATCCAATGTTTTCTACCATGTTAAGACTTACATTTTGCATTTCAATTGTATAATCATGAGTCAGTATCAATCAAAGATAAAGAACCTAGATTTGCATGTGTATCAAATTGAATATCGCTTCAAGGTGGTTGTTCCACAAATTATAATAAATTGATTCATTAATATAACGTGTGTACTAGGTGTACTAAATATAATTCATGCATATCATATCAAACGCACATATTTCTCCATTTATCAGTCTCTTTTTCTCTCTTTCAAATAATTATTTTATAAAAGTACAATTAAGATTAATCGAATTAAATGTATTAACGTTATCGTACTTGAAAAAATATTGGAAATAAAATAGAAACATGTGTTTTAATCTCTTCTGATTATGCACATCAAAATTTTCTATTTTTAATATACTATGTCGGTGGTATACTTTAAATCCATATAAGAATGAATTAAAAAAAATCTTTTGTGCCACATGAATGGATGGATGTAATAGCAAAACATTTGTTCTTGACTGAACATTTTCTTATTATTGCGATTTGGTTTTAAATATTTCTTTGGTGTATTTGGTTGCTAAGCCATTTAGGGCATTAGATATTGGATGAAGAAGGTAAGAGGAAATAATAGGTTTGTTTGTAGAATTGAGAAGGTACGCTATAGATACGTTATGTTGAATATAAAAAAATTAGCTATAATATTCTTTGTGACACATAAAGAAATATATTTAGGTATAATCTTCTTTGTAACACATAAAGAAATATATTTATAACGAAGAATAATACAAGTATATATGATAATCAAATATAAATATGTTAAATAATATTACAGTTTAAAACAAAACTCATAACTATCTTAACTGTTTTACTATTACAGTTAGACATTTTTTCATTTGCTGATATATATTTCTATGTACTTTCATTTGTTGACTAATGAGAAATACAATAAACTCGTTTCTCTCCCTCTCGACCTTCTGTTAAATTCTCTGCATAATATTGTAGTCTTGCCATCTTAGACAACAAATAGAAGATATTGTTAAAAACAATATCTATCAATATTAAATAATAGTAAAATTTTACGTTTTCCTAATTAACATAAAACATAATATATCTAATATTTTCATTCAAGTTGGTGCATATAAATTGTATGTATTAAGTTGGTTACAAATATAATCAATTCTCACTCTCCTTAAAGACTTAGTGAAAATATATGCTAACTAATTATCTAAGTTAATGAATTTAATCTTGATGCCTGCAGATATAATCTTTTTTCAAATGAAATGATAGTCAATCTCAATGTGTTTGATCATTTCTTGAAATACTGGATTAGAACTGACATGAATTACTTCCCTTTCTTTATCTAGGTCATTTCTTTAATTTAGTAGTTTAAATAAATGATTACTTCTCTTTCTTTTTTAATTTCATTATTGTGGTTAATATTTTTTAGATGAACTTATTTCATTCTTGTAGTGTGAGTGTGCTATATGTTAGAATGAAGTTTCTCTTGTAAAATAGGGTTTAACTAAGTTTTAAGATTTGTAAGATTCAATATCTTAATCTTTCGAATTTTCTCTCTTCTTTTTCTAGGTGTGTTGCAAATACTTGAAAGATATAGATATTAGTTTCATTGGTTTCAAAGATATGTAATTCTTTTATAAAAGTAAATCACTATAAGTTTTGTATCTCTCATTTGATTTATTCTTATTGGTATTTTTTTTTATCTTTTCAAATATTGAAAGAAATTCTAATAGTACATGGTAAAACTAGTTTACAAACATTATTCATTCGATTTAGTTAAAATTAATCACCAGTTTTGTAAAATTTATTTTTAATGCATTCTCTCTTTTGAACCTAGTTGTATTATTTCTAACAACATGAACTATTCAAATCTTTCTTGTTTATCGATCTTTACATGGATCTGTGTGCATTGCATATATATATATTGTGTGTGACTTAATTTCAGTATAAAAATTACATATATTTAATCATGAATAGTTCACAAATTCCATCAAAATCAAGAATAGAATCGTTTAACTCATGCCAATCGTTTAAGAACCTCTTCAACTAAATTACAGTGAGTCAATTTTGTTATGAATCATACACAATAAATTATGTAGTTCCATACATAACATTCTTATTGAAAAAATCAATATAATCAAATATATACAATCTATATATATAATGAATGCTTAAATTAAGTCTTTAACATAATTCTTATAGAAGTGATTTTAATCCTACATTCACATTTAAGCAAATTGTGGGACTTAATGCATTTTGAATGCACCTATGATTTGCATTTTTAAAATAACACTTATGTCACTGTCCTTATGATAATAAAAAAATCTGCAGCTTTCTTATATTATTTCAATCAATCGAATATACTTATAATTTATATCATTTCTATTTTTTTTCTCAATTCAAACAATTTTTTTTTTTCATTTTCTCACTCATTCTCCCTCCCCTACTGGATTTCTTAAAAAAATAAAAATAAAGCATACACACTCAAATTAATTATCAATTTAGCTCTTCTGAGTTGTATGAGTTTAACTTCCATATTCATCTATTTGCTTACTGATAAATGATGAAATTTGCTTTTATTTTCTTATATTGTTGAATCACAATGGAATTATATTCCTTATCTCAAAATAGTTTTCCCACATTGCCCTTCATGCTAAAGATGTCACTCCTTTTTCATTTCTAGTGCTCAAATTTCCATCCCTTAGACGTCAGTTAAGCAGTGATCCGACGTAAATTAATGATCGGTGACACTTTCGTAAATAAGTTGTCAATATAGATGTCAGTTAAGAGGGGTCCCGACGTCTATAATATTATAGACGTCGGTGCCCTTATAACCGATGTCTATAGGCCCTCATATACGTCGGCTCCCCCGAATAGACGCCAAAACTAAACGAAAAAGTTATTAAAAAATAATTTTTTATTCTATTTAAACGTCTGTTATGGGGGAACCGACTTCGAAAGCACTTTAGACTACAGTTATTTGGGGAACCGACGTCTAAACCCTAAACCCAAAAATTTAAAAACTCACTTTTTGGGTCTATATAGACGTCTGATCCCGCTACTCCGACTTTTAAAGCACTTTAGACGTCTGTTATTGGGGGAACCGACGTCTAAACCCTAAACCCAAAAATTTAACAAGTCATTTTTTGGCTCCATATAGACGTTTGATCCCGCCACCCGACTTCTAAAGCACTTTAGACGTCTGTTATTGGGGGAACTGACGTCTAAACCCTAAACCCAAAAATTTAAAAACACTTTTTGGCTCCATATAGACGTCTGATCCCGCCACTCCGACTTCTAAAGCACTTTAGACGTCAGTTATTAGGGGAACCGACGTCTAAACCCTAAACCCAAAAATTTAAAAAGTCATTTTTTGGCTTTATATAGACGTCTGATCCCGCCGCTCCGACTTATAAAGCACTTTAGACGTCTGTTATTGGGGGAACCGACCTCTAAACCCTAAACCCAAAAATTTAAAAAGTCACTTTTTGACTCCATATAGACGTCTGATCCCGCCACTCCGACTTCTAAAGCACTTTAGACGTCAGTTATTAGGGGAACCGACGTCTAAACCCTAAACCCAAAAATTTAAAAAGTCATTTTTTGGCTTTATATAGACGTCTGATCCCGCCGCTCCGACTTATAAAGCACTTTAGACGTCTGTTATTGGGGGAACCGACCTCTAAACCCTAAACCCAAAAATTTAAAAAGTCACTTTTTGACTCCATTTAGACGTCTGTTATGGGGGAAACCGACTTCTAAATCCTTTTAGACGTCTGTTATAGGGGAACCGACTTCTAAATGTCGGCATTAAAACACTGTGATCGCGACACAATCGTTACGCGCACTCATTGTTCATCATCTTCGTCGCGTTTTCTCTCTACGAGTTACGCTTTTTAGGTTCATTTTCTCACTTTTGCACCGTTTTAAATTAGTTTTACTCCGATTACAACACTGTTTGATGCATTATCTTTCATTTGAACCAATTAATTGTTGGTTACGCGCACTCATTGTTCATCATCTTCGTCGCGTTTTCTCTCTATGGGTTACACTTTTCAGGTTCGTTTCCTCACTTTTGCACCGTTTTAAATTAGTTTTACTCCGGTTACATCACTCTTTGATGCATTATCTTTCATTTGAACCGATTAAAATGCGTTTTCGTTGGGTTTTGGTGCAGTTATTCTCGTGTCCTTGGGCGGCGTTCTTTGGCGGCGATTTCTTGTGTTTTGCACTCTCCAATTCCCTCCACTACATTTTTAAAACCATCCAATAAAAAAAATATACAATGCATTCTCTTCAACTAAAAAATAAAGTTGTAAACTCAAATCACCATCAGTCAGGAGCAACCTCAGAGACGTCTGACCTGTATGGATCAAACGTCTATATAGACGTCGGACCTAAAGGGTCAGGCGTCTCATTAACATCACCCGTATAGACGTCGGACAAAGATCAGACGTTAAAATCTCAAAATAATAGACGTCTAAAGTCCTTTCTGCACTAGTGAGATGACTGTTTATTTAATGGTGTTTGTACATAATGTGAAAGCTCTGAAATCCATTCTAGACAAAATCTTGACACTTTTTGGATATTTTCTTAGGAATAAACTGTGCCATTATGACACCATCACAACTGTTTAATAAGATAATATCACCTTACCACAATGAAATGGAAGAATATATTGACACAACTTTTAGTTCAAAAAAGAAAAGTTCAAACGAATTGAGATATGAGAACTCACCACAAGGCAAAAACATTATAAAGACTTATAGAAGTACTTGTACTTTGATTTACTGATAAAATTGTCACATTAGTAATGAGATTCAAACTTAATTCTTTA
This sequence comes from Vigna reflexopilosa, assembly GCA_027742785.1. Classification (NCBI taxonomy): domain Eukaryota; kingdom Viridiplantae; phylum Streptophyta; class Magnoliopsida; order Fabales; family Fabaceae; genus Vigna; species Vigna reflexopilosa. The sequence goes on along the minus strand of CM050929.1, from coordinate 8,758,740 downwards.
TAAAATAATGAGTTTGGTACTAATCAATCAAACCAAAATTAATATTTATTTCACACTATTATTAAAATGAAAAAAAAAATGTTTATGTAGCTTTTAGTAGAATTCCCATATATCTTATTTTCAAAATATATAAAAATACACTTCGAAAATTATAATTTCCAAAATACACAAAAAGGCTTCCATAGTTTAATTTTGAATTATGAAGACTAAAACTTGTTATGTAAAAATTTTATAAAAATAATTCAATTAAATTCTTAATTTTTATTTGGTTCAATTTATTCTTTTAGTTTCATTTAATTGACGTTTGATTTTTATTAAAATTTATACATTAAATCACTTTATTTTAAAAGCCTAAATATTCAAATTATTTTGTTTTTTAAGTAGAGTAATTTCATGTATAAATTCTAATGAAAATCCAAACCTTAATATAACAAAAAAGACTTAATTTGATCATTTTTAAAAATTAGATGACTAAATTGAACCAAATAAAATTAAAGATCTCATTGAATTTTTTATAAAAAAGGAAAAAGAAATTAGCAAATTAGTGGTATTATCTACTTTGGAACTTGTCCTTCATCAAGACTTCGTTCTTAAAAAACGCCCCAAAAAGTGAAAGGAAAAAGAGTATTTAAATTACCTTAAACCTCGATTCTTAAATGATTTGGAACTATTAAATGTGGCTTAAGAAAACAACGATTTGTCTTAGAACCTCTTTATCAATCCCATTATAAGCATCAATGTTCTGATTTCAAGTCCGATGATCAAACAAAGAAGAGCTTGATGCAAAAACACCTAAGTTTAGGAAAGATCTTTGTTCTTCTTTTTTAGTCATAAGCTTTAAATTTGCTTGGGTCTAGATTGCTTACGTGGGTAATTTATACGCTAAAATATATACGTTTTATTACTCTAATTTCATATATGACATAGATTGTTTTGAGAAATGGATAATATGTTTTTCTTCACTTCTTTTAATCACATATTATATCAATTCTTATAAAATTTATTGTTGTTTAAATTTATTTTACATCAGTCCTCAACCAAATATAAAAAAATGTTAAACTTATTATATCATAGTATCTATATTTATTCTAAAATCAATGTAATTTATCATAAATAACCGATATAAAAAATAATTTTTACATTAGTATTAACAATAACTTATCCTAATTACAAACTAAAGTTACACTAAACAAAATATTCAAAACAAAAAAATCCTAACAAGACATACGAATTTAAATAATATAAAAATATTATCATTTAAAAAAAAAAACAATTTGCGTAGGTGAATGTTTAAACTTGGGGAGCTTGCTTGAAAACGCGTAGATATAATTGTGAAAATTTTAAATTATGATATTATGGAAATATAAAATTACCAAATTGTAAATTTTTAACTTTTAAAATTTTATTTTTATAGTTTTATAATTTTATATTTCATAATTTTATGGTTACATACTTTTTTATTTTATATTTTATATTTTATAATTTTATATATTTAATTAAATTTAATAAAATTTTCATTAATTACTGTACATTTTTTAGATAGATCTCGTCGTGATTTTTTATAACAAAATATTTTCATTAATATATGGTTTATTAAAAAATTCTAACTTTCTCACTCACTTAAGAGTTAAAGAATTTTTTGATGATACATTTTTCTTTAAACAGCGAGAAGGTCTTTTCCAGTCAATAAAAACAATTAAACCATTATTAATATCTTATTGCTTGTTCGCAATCCTACATTTAATATCCGAATAAGAATAGTTACAAAACATCCTATTTATTCTAAAGGTTAAACACATTTAATTCACCAAATTATTTAAAAAAATTATATTTTATCTTTAAATTAAATTATATAATTAATTTGCCTTTTCTTATGTGAAAATTGATATTTTCCCAACAAACACCACAGGGAGTGTTTCGTATATGATAAACAAAATTTTAATTTTTATTAAAAAAGTATTTTACATATATTTTATAAATGTAAGGAAAAAATAAATATATAATTTAGTTTATGAACACAACACAATATTTTAAAACAATTTAAAGATAAAAACACATATTTAACCATATATTATTCTAATTGATTCATTAATTTAGTTGTGTTTTATTAAATTGTAACTGTTTTACAAAATTAAGATAATAGAGTTTAGTCAATCAGGCATATAGAATGAATTAATACAGTGGTGACAACGGAACATCTGCTGCAGAGAAAATTTAATAATGTTAAGATTCATATGGCGGAGTTTATATATATATATATATATATATATATATATATATATATATATATATATATATATATATATGTATATATATATATATGTATTGTACCAGATGGTTATCAAGTAATATAAACGGTAAGTTCGAGTATCGTTTTCTAAAAGACTTTTAGGCCATATCTTTCATGTAAATTGATTTTATAAAACTTAAGTAAAAGATATAATTTTGGAATGCAAAACGAAAATAAACATACAAATGGAAGTGATTCAATTGGCAAGAAAAAAATATGGATGAATAGAGTTGTCGGGGTTTACAATTTCATCTTATCCACCCTCTTATATCTACTCTTCTTATCTTATTCGCTTTATTATCTAATTGTCATGCAAACTTTCTTAGTGTACCCTAAACTCAATCTCTTGGCGAAAAGAGCCTATTACTAATTACTGGCTTGCTATCTCTAGCCTCCCCTAGTAACTAATAATGCATGATAAACAGAAGCAAAATACAATTGATCGTCCTACCCCTATCTTTAGGCGGTATTAGCTTAATCAAGGAATTCTTCCCAGTTCATGACATTATCATACGTCTCCGTATCAATAAAGACAAACAACATTTACCGAATGAGTTAAACAATAAAAGCATTAAGCAAAGGTAAGGAACCCAACAATTGATAATATAAGCATATGCAAGCATATAAAGAAAATAAGAATTTCAATAAAAGAGAGTTTCAAAAGATTACATTGTTCCCCAACAAGCTAGATGGAAAGAATGGAAAAGATGAAAGAATAAACCTTAGAATTGATAAGTTGGAGCCTATGCATCCAAGAAACCGCCTCCAAGGAGTGTAGAAGTGCTCTGGAAGTCTCTCCTTGCCAAAAGAATACCTTTTGAATCGCACTGGGTCTATTTATAGACCAAAAAGATAATAGAATCCAAGCAAAATAAAAACAGATAACTGCTCAGCGCCTAATTAAACGCTCAGCGGTTTTCCTCTAATCGTTGGATCGCTCAGCGGTCTATTTTACCTCTCAGTGGTCTATTTTACCACTCAACAGTCTATTTTACCGCTCAGCGGTTTGCCTCTAATCGCTCTGACCGCTCAACGGTCATTTCTGTCGCTCAGCGCCACCGTTCAGCGCTCAGCTACCACTTAGCGGTAGCTACTGGCGCTCAGGCACTGCTCAGGTGCCTCTCGGTCGCTACAGGTCTTTTCTGCAGTCCAACCATTTGATACTTCAACTCTTCTTCCAAATCATTCCAAAAACCTTCAAAATCAAGGGAAACCAAGCATAAAACCAAGAAAACCAACTTTGACTCTCTTATTCGCTAACTTAAGAAAAAGGCATGATTTCAAGCTAATTCTAAGCCATAAAGGGTATGATTTAATATCAAAATTAAGTATGAAAATAATTGTTTTTCAACCGTTATCAGTGGGTGCTAGGAGTTTAGATTTCTCCTAATTGTTTGAGCATTGTCCACTAATCTTTTGTCTCTAACCAAGTATATCATGCCATTTAGTATTTTAAACTTTCAAAAGAATGATTTTGGATGAATGTTGATGAAATAGCTTGATTTTGATGATTGGTACTGTCTATGCATGATTTGCCACTGTTTGGACCGATTATATTGTGCTAATTGTGGTTGTAACTGAGTAGAAACTGGATTAGAATGAGAAAATGCTACAAAAGCCACGCTTGACAGCGTCGCTCGCCGTTCAAGCGCCCCTGAGGGGTGCCCAAGCGCGACGCGACAATGGCCATTTTTTGTTTTTCTGCTGCTTGTTGTTTTGTTCAATGCAGGGGGTACTGAGAGCTCTCTATTTTGCGCTTAGCCTATATATGAAAAGAAATTTGATTACTGATGACTTCTGTGTCTGTTTTATGAATCTCTGTGTGCAAGAATGGCATCCTCTTCAGGAAGAAGAATTAAGACTCTTGGTAACAAGGAAAGAGGAACCAAGAGGAAAGAAAATGAGCAGTTCTACTCTGTCAAAACTGCAGCTTATGAGAGGTACTTCCCTACTGTAGAGGGAAGGAGATTGTTGATGGTGAGGAAAGTGGCCAACATACCATCCTTAGCCCCTCAGTTTGAAAGAGAGCTTAATAATAGAGACTTGGGCCACTTGGCAACCTACCCCGCTCTTGCCAACACTATCATCGTCAAAGAATTTTACACAAATGCAAAGGCATTGGGGGCAGAGCCTGAGACGTACTTTAGCTACGTAAGGGGTAAGAAGATTGCTTTTGATGCTGACACCATTAATTGTTTTTTAGGTGTTGAGTGGGAAGGAGAGCAGTGCCAATTTGCACTATCTATGCTGGAGGGAATTGATTTTGATGTGGAGAGGACAGTATGTGTGCTTGGAGGGCACTTTTAGAGAAACAGATCTGGGGCACCCATTCACATCATAAGACCCCACCTGGCACCTCTAGCAAAATACTAGATGGCTTTCTCTCATGCCAACATCCAGCCATGCTCCCATGTCTCGGACATCACTGTCCAGAGAGCCACCTTCCTTTACTGCGTTCTCATGGGTCTCAACATCAACATAGGGCAGGTTATAGCCGATGAGATCCAGAATTGTGTCTGTGCTATAAGCAACAAGGCACCCCTGGGACATCCTTCCTTGATCACTGCTGGGGCAAATCGGCAAGTGTACCGAGTCGCACAAGTAATATAAAATGGTAAGACCAAGTATCATATCCCAGAGGACTCTCGGCGCTGAACAGTTGTGTGAAAACAAGATTAATTAAGACTTAGAAAATAAAAGAGATCAATGGTGTTGATTGCAAAAAGAGTAAAATAAAGCAAAGTAAAATTGATCATTGGCAAAGTAAAATGGAGGTTGATTTAATATGAGATGATTATGTTGTTGGGGTTTGATTTCACCAAGTTTCCTCTCATGTATATAAGAATTCTTCTTTTTATGCATTAATGTTAGCGTCCCTCACTAAAACACTTAAACCCGGTCCCTGGTAAATAAGCCTGTCCCTAATTACCAGTTCATGCAATTCCTAGCATTCCTAGTAAGAAGATGTGAAGATCAAGAGGTTAAGACGACTAAGACTCATACCCTCATCCTTGAGCAATATAAACCTTAGGAGTAATTCAACAAGGACCTGAATTGAAAGGAACCTCCCGGCACTCATGCAACTCACAGATAATGCTATTGTATAAGCAAGAATAAAACAGATGAATTACTCTAACAATTAATGGAAAAAGCATATGAAATTAAGAATCAATTCAAATAAATGAGAGTTTACAAGGTTACATTATTCCCCAACAACAAATAGAAATTAGTTCCCCATAGACATGGGGAACCTATGAACAATGGAAGGAAAGAAGAAGATGGAAGATCTAGAATTGGCTAAGAGTGTATTGGAGTGCTCTTCTCTGCCACGGATGCAAAACCTAGAGTCCCAGGGTCCTTTAAATAGTGTCAGAGGCATCCTAGAGTGCGGCCCGGTCCAAAAGAATCAAATCAAAGCAGAAACAAGGCCTGGTCCACGAAAGTTGACGCTTGGGCGCCAGTTTCCAGCGCCTGGGCTACGAGCGTCTGTCGCCCGATCGTCGGGTCCGTCGCCCGGGCGACGAGCGGTGATTTCTGCTTGCAATTTCCACGCTTTCTATCGCCTGGGCTTTGGGTCTTCTCCCTTTTTGATGCCTTTTTGACCCCTTTTTAGCTCCAACTTCATGGCTTTTCACTCCTTCTTCCTTTATTACTTCAATCTCTGTTAAAACAAGGGGAATTCGTTAGGAAATAGTTAAAATCAACCTCAACTCTCTTATTCACACAATTTACTGAAAACATATGAGTTCAAGCAAGTTTCTAAGTCAAAAAGGGTGCTTTTAGTATCAAAATCATATAGCAAATAACGGTATTTTAATCCGTTATCAATCACCCATCTTTGTGAGACTACAGGTGTTGATATATCTACACCACCTTTGGAACTTCCAAGAAAGGAGTTGGACGCTGCCTACTTCATCCATTACTGTGCAACGGAGGAGCCAGGTGATAACGGTCCAAAAACCGTTATCTTTACACTTGATTTTGATACTAAACACACCCTTTATGCTTAGAAACTAGCTTGGAATCGTGTAATTTGCTTAAGTTAGGGAATAAGAGAGTCAAAGATGTTTTTCTTTGTTTTATGCTTGGTTTTCCTAAGTTTTGGCAGGATTTAACATGAATTGAATGAAGGAAGCTGAAGTAGTGAAGAGTTGGACCCAAGAGAAGAAGGAAAAATGTTAAAATCAAGAATCACAGCCAGCGCTCGGCGTTATCCTAGTGCTGAGTGCCAGCTTAGTGGAGTAGGCCCCTGGAGGACGCTTAAGCGCCAACACTGAGGGGAGAATCAAAGAGCCATAGCCAGCACTTAGCGCTACCTACCGCTGAGCGCCAGTTCTTCTGAAGATACCACTGTTTCTCGCTTGGGCATTAGCGTTGAGGGGAATTTCTAAGTGTCGTACCTACCGCTGAGTGGTGGCCAGCGTTGAGCGCCAGTCTTCTAGGCTTGGGCCAATTTCTGCTTATTTTTAAGAGTTTATAAATAGATTTGTGCGACCTAGAGGTTTTATCTTTTGGCAGAAGAGACGTAGAAACACTCTTTTCACCCCTTGGAGGCGGATTTTGGATGCGGGAGCTCCAATATACAAGTTCTAGGGTTTATCTTTTCATTCTTTTCATTAATTTCATCTAGTTTCACCATGATTATGGTGAACTAAACCTCCATTTTTGTTGGCGAAACGATGTAATCCTTTTATACTCTCATATATTGAATTGATGTTTTATTCATATGCTTTATTTCATTAATTGTTAAAGTTTTTCCTCTATACTCTATGCTTGCATTGTTTAATTCATTCAATTGCATGATTATTGATTTTAGCTACATGGACACATATGGGTAGATCTAGACATGGGAAAATTCTTTCGGGAGCAATATTGCCTAGACACAGGGATAAAAGGACAAATTGCCTTTAAGCTTCTACGCAAATGTAATGCATGATAAATTTCTAGGGAGATTAGACATAGTAAACTAGTAATTAAGAGTAGGCTATTTTAACCAAGACATTGGGATTAGGGTAAATTAGAAAGTGGCATTGACATTAATGAAAAAGTAGAATTCGTAGATATATGAGAGTGGATTAGGATAAGTCGAAAACCCCAACAACACAATTCATCCATATCATTCAACTACCAATTGATGAACTTTTTCATGTGCATGTTTAATTTTCATTGTAGCATTTACAAACACCAATTTTCGTTATTCAAGTCTGATATAATCAACAAATCACATCAAATTCTAGGCCTATGAGTCTCTTGGGAAAACGATACTTGGTCTTACCACTTATTATTACTTGATACGATTTGGTACACTTGCCGAGGTCATAACAAGTTTTTGGCACCATTACCGGGGACTCGTGGTTTAACTATTCTAGTAGTGTGATTATTGATTAACTTGGACTTGATTTTTTTTATGTTTATTTTTGTTTGTTCTAATAAATGTTTTCTAGGGTTTTGTGCCTAATGTTTGCAGGATGCAATTTGAACAAGAATTTAACTATATGGGCACTCAATTCTGTTAGGAAAACAGGTAGGCTTCTTTAAACACTAAGAAGGGGGTGAATTGGTGATGTTTCAAAATCGTGTTCTTTTCGCAATCTTGCAGTTAAAGTATAAAGCTTTTCAAAGTTTCTTGAAATGCAAGCAATCATAAAATGTATGCAGCGGAAAAACGTAGTTGACTGCGTAACAGATATAGTCTACTGGAATTTAAAGAGTGCAGGGATAGAGAAAATGAAACACTGGTTTATACTAGTTCGGCCAACAATGCCTACATCCAGTGTCCTTCCAAGTCAGGAAGCAAATGCACTATAATGGTTGTGGTTTTTACAACAAGGAATTTATAGAAGCCTCACGCAAAAATATAAATCTCCTCTCTAACCCAAAACTAAAATATAGCTGCAGAAAACCAAAAACCAGACTTGCAGCAAGAATCCCCTCTTCTGCAATCTAAACCCACGTCGAACAATCTTCAACGTGTCACCCCTGTATCACAACAGGTCCAATTTCAGCAATCTTCACAGGATGCCAAGTCTACGTAAAGTGTAGCAGTCTTCACAGGATGCTAAGCCAAGGATTTTGTGATCTAGAAAAACCAATTCTTCTTGTTAGCCCAACCATGTTACAAGCCATGAAAAACCCTTGTGATGACATTTGTGTGCAAGTATGACTGATTGTGGTAAATGAAAGGCAATTTTGTTCTATGTGACATGTGGATAGTAAAGGGAAGGAGTGACCTCTTAAAACACTTGAGTGATTGAGTGAAACACTTTGCCTAGTGAGGACTGATTCCATGAATTCATGATTACATCTGTGCTTAGCTAATTGATCATTCATGACGATAGCATCTGTTGGGAAGTATGTGATTGTGTGAACACCATGATGAGTTGTACCACGAAATCCACCAGGAACATCAAATTGGCCACTTGTACCATGACATCTTCTATCACATCATAGGGTCTTTTAGGGGATCCATCTGCCATGAGGAGGGACATCTTTGCTGGCTTAACTTCCAAATCACCAACCTTTTTTAGAACAATTAGGGGCATTAAGTTGATGCTGGACCCCAAATCAATCAAGGCTTTCCCTATTTTGTGATTTCCAATGTTGCAGGGAATAGTAAAACTTCCTGGGTCTTATACCTTTGGAGGAAGAGTCCTTTGTAAGATCACGCTGCAGTCCCCTTGTTCTTCAAGTGTCTCCTCTTTTAAATTTTTCTTTTCGAGGAGCTTCTTCAAAAATTCTTTATATTCAGGGATCTGCTGCAAAGCCTCTGTCATAGGAACTTCTATCCCCAATTCTTTGGAGATCTCTTCTACACACCCTGCTTTTATTTTTCTTATAGCATGTTCTTCAGGAAGCTGGATAAGTTTTTCAATTTTTTTATTTTCTTCTTTTTTTCTCTCAATCTCTCCTTTCTCCTCAATCTCAAAAAAATTTTCACTCAAAAATTCTTTTTTGCTCTTTTTTTTTTCAAACTCACTCAACCTTTCTTTTTCTTTTCTCTCAATTTTTTCATTTCACTTTTCTTCTTTTTCACTCTCTTTTTCTTTCTCATCCTCCATCCTTACTATGGCCTTGCATTATTCTTTGGGGTTAACTTCAGTATTAGCCCCAAAATTTTTATAAACCTTCTCTTCTATTTGTTTAACTAACTATCCCATCTGTATCTCCAAGTTTCTGATGGCAGTTGATAACGGTTGAAAAATAGTTATTTTCATACCTAATTTGATATTAAATCATACCCTTTATGGCTTAGAATTAGCTTGAAATCATGCCTTTTTCTTAAGTTAGAGAATAAGAGAGTCAAATTTGGTTTTCTTGGTTTTATGCTTGGTTTCCCTTGATTTTGAAGGTTTTTGGAATGATTTGGAAGAAGAGTTGAAGTATCAAATGGTTGGAGTGCTGAAAAATCAACCAAAATGTAGAAAAGTCAACCAGAGTATAGAAAAACAAAGTGCTGAAAAGATCCGCTGGGGCTGAGCAGCACCAGAGCGGCATCTGAGCGCCAGTCACCAGCGTTGAGCGGAAAAACTGACCGCTCAGCGGTTCTGCGATTAGGGGAAAACCGTTGAGCAGTGAAATAGACCGCTGAGCGGTGGCACAATTAAGGGGAAACCGCTCAGCGGTTAAATTAGGTGTTGAGCGGTTATCTGTTTTTATTTTGATAAGATTATGTTATCTTTTTGGGCTATAAATAGACCTAATGCGATTCAGAACTCATTCTTTTGGCAGAGAAAGACGTCCAGAGCTATTCTACACACTTTGGAAGAGATTCCTTGGATGCTTAAGCTCCAACTTATCAATTCTAGGGTTTATTCTTTCATCTTTTCCATTCTTTTCATCTAGTTTCACCATGTTCAAGGTGAACTAAACCCTTTGTTGTTGGGGATCAATGTAATCTTTTGAAACTCTCTTATATTGAAATTCTTATCTTCTTTATATGCTTGCATATGCTTATCTTTATCAATTGTTGGGTTCCTTACCTTTGCTTAATGTTTTTATCGTTTAACTCATTTGGTAAATATTGTTTGTCTTTATTGATACGGGAACATACAATAATGTCATGAACTGGGGGAATTCCTTGATTATGCTAATACCGCCTAGGGATAGGGGTAGGACGATCAATTGTATTTTGCTTCCGTTTATCATGCATTATTAGTTACTAGGGGAGGCTAGGGATAACAAGCCGGTAATTAGTAATAGGCTCTTTTCGCCAAAGAATTGGGTTAAGGGTAGATTAAGAAAGTTTGCATGACAATATGATAAATAAGCGAATTAGATAAGAAGAGTAGATATAAGAGGGTGGATAAGATGAAATTGTAAACCCCAACAACTCCATTCATCCATATCTTTTTCTAGCCAATTGAATCAATTGCATTTGCATGTTTATTTTCGTTTTTTGCATTCATACTCCAAAATTATATCTTTTTCTCAAGTCTTATGATATCAATTTACACGAAAGTTAAGGCCTAAGAGTCCTTTAGGAAACGATACTTGGACTTACCCATTTTATATTACTTGATAACGATCTGGTACACTTGTCAGAGACTTAACAACAGCTTCTGTGCTTTTTTGGTTAGACTGGGTTGTCAGCATGAATTGATGGAGAGTCTTTTCAAGCTTTGTAGTTATGTCTGATAAAGAGGGTTGTTGTTGCCACTGTTGTTGCTATTGTGGTGGCCTATTGAATTGTCCACCAGTTTGTCCAAATTGACCCTGTCCATTACTTGGGTGAAATCTCCACCCTTGATTGTAATTATTGGAGCGGAACTGGTTGTAGTTGCCCATGTAATTAACTTCTTCATTAAGACTCTCGGGCACTGCACATTGACCATTAATATGGTCACCACCACATAACTCACAGAGCTGTTGTTGAACATGTGCCATGTTCTGATGTTCCTTTTGTGGCTGCATCACCTTCTGGGTTAGGATCTCCAATTATTGAGTGATGATCTTATTTTGGGCAAGCAAGGCATCATAGGGCTGTAATTGAAAAACTCCTTTAGGTTGGGCAGAAGCTCCTCTTTCACTATGCATCTCATTGAAATTTGCAGCCATGTTTTCAATTAGTTCATAAGCCTTGCATTTGATATTGCCTCCAGCTGAGGCATCTAGCATCAATTTGGTTTGTGACCCAAGGCCTCCAAGAAAAAGAATGACCATCGTTCCTTCATCAAAACCATGGATAGGCGTCTTTCTCAGTAGACTTTTGTATCTATCCCATGCCTGCCCCCAAGGTTTCCTCCATGCCTTGTCTAAAAGAAGAAATCTCTTGCTTCCCTTTGTTGATCTTTGAAGGTGGGAAGTATTTGTTGAGGAATTTCGCCACCACATCATCCCACTGAGTGAAGTTGTTTTCAGGAAAAGAGGTTAACCATAATTTAGCATTACCTCCAAGAGAGAAGGGGAATAGGCTCAGTTTGATAGCCTCATCAAGGAACCCATTTCTTTTCACAGTGTTGCAGATCTCATTGAAGGTTCTCAAGTGCTCATATGGACTTTCATGAGATAGCCCATTGAATTGGTTGCTCTTTACAAGTTGAATCAAAGCAAGTTTCATATCCATATTTGCAGCGTTGACCCTTGGCTTTGCGATACTGTTAAAATGATGAGGGCCAACAACTGTTGTGTAATCTGCCAAGGTGCATTTGGTCTCCGCACCTTCTCTTTCAACATTTTGGGAGGCCATTGAAATTTTCTCTAGAGAAGGTTCCCTAGGTACTCTAGTTACTCTTGGCCTCCTGCTAGTCTCAAGCCCTTCCAGAAGAGGTTCAAAATTTTTGTTGCTCCTGGTTCTAACACAATCCTGCATAAACAAAACAAGAATCCTAGAAAATATTGTTAGCATAAGGGTATAAGAATAAATATGGAAACTAGGGATTTGAAAGATAAAAATAAAAATGGGAAATTAAAATTGATGGCATAAAATAAAAATAAAATAAAGTCAAAATCAATCAAGAATCACACAAATAGAACAACTTAAACCGTGAGTCCCCGAGAACGGCGCCAAAAACTTGTTGGGACAAATCGGCAAGTGTACCGAGTCGCACAAGTAATATAAAATGGTAAGACCAAGTATCATATCCCAGAGGACTCTCGGCGCTGAACAATTGTGTGAAAACAAGATTAATTGAGACTGAAAATAAAAGAGATCATGGATTTGTATTGCAAAAAGAATAAAATAAAGCAAAGTAAAATTGATCAGTGACAAAAGAGCATAGAGGTGAATGGAGGTTGATTTAATATGAGATGGATATGTTGCTGGGGTTTGATTTCACCAAGTTCCCTCTCATATATATAAGAATTCTTATTTTATGCATTAATGCCAACGTCCCTCACTAAAACACTTAAACCCGATGTCTCGGTAAATAAGCCTGTCCCTAATTACTAGTTCATACAATTCCTAGCATTCCTGGTAAAAAGATGTGAAGATCAAGAGGTTAAGACGACTAAGACCCATACCCTCATATCTGCGCAATATATAGGAGTAATTTAAAAAGGACCTGAATTGAAAGGAACCTGTCGGCACTCATGCAACTCACAGATCATGTTATTGTATAAGCAAGCAATAAGAACAGATAAATTACTCTAACAATTAATGGAAAAAGCATATGAAATTAAGAATCAATTCAAATACATGAGAGTTTACAAGGTTACATCATTCCCCAACAACAAATAGAAATTAGTTCCCCATAGATATGGGGGAACTCTATGAATAATGGAAGAAAAGAAGAAGATGGAAGACTAAGAATTGGCTAAGAGTGTATTGGAGTGCTCTTCTCTGCCAGGGATGCAAAACCTAGAGCCCCAGGGTCCTTTAAATACTGTCAGACGCGTCCCAAAGTGCGGCCCGGTCTGAAAGAATTAAATCAGAGCAGAATCAGGGCCCTATCCACGTGAAATCACCCTCAAGCATCGCAGAGAGCTCGCCTAAGCGTGAATTGGGGTTCATGTGAGGCTTGGGCGTCAGTTTTGGACGCCCATGCTTCGAGCATCTGTCGCCTGGGTGTCGGGGCCGTCGCCCGGGCGACCAACGGTGATTTTAGGCTTGCTGTTTTCTCGTTCCTATCGCCTAGGCTTCAGGTTTTCCCTCTTCTTGGTGCCTTTTTGTCCCCTTTTAAGGTTCATCTTCTGTACTTTTCACTCCTTCTTCCAATATTCCTTAGATCTCTGTCAAAACAAGGGGAATTTGTTAGAAAACTGTTGAAATCAACCTCAACTCTCTTATTCACACAATTTATTGAAAACATATGAGTCCAAGCAAGTTTCTAAGTGAAAAAGGGTGCTTTTGGTATCAAAATCACATAGCAAATAACGGTGTTTCAAACCGTTATCAACAATTCATCCATATCATTCAACTGCCAATTGATCAACTTTTGCATGTGCATGTTTAATTTTCGTTATAGCATTTACACACACCAATTTTCGTTATTCAAGTCTTATATAATCAACAAATCACATGAAAGTCTAGGCGTATGAGTCTCTTAGGAAAAAGATACTTGGTCTTACCACTTATTATTACTTGATACGATTCAGTACACTTGTCGAGGTCATAACACTAGGCCAACCCATGCCACCACCACAACAACCCAGGGTGCATAGGAGAGCACCACCGCTAGCTCAGGGACCTGCTCATGAGGCAACCCCATTCCACATGAGAGACATTTATATGTCCATGATGGAGGCATGGATGAAGGCTCTTTACAGAGGCCAGATAGCAGCTGTCGAGATGATCAGCAGATTGTATGATCCTCCCGAGGTGCGGCACCGCATGTCCATGGACGAGTTCAGAGCCCGCATGGCGTGGCCAGAGGAGGAGGAGGCAGAAGATGAGGATGAGAAAGCTGAGGAAGAGGAGGACTCTGATGATGAGTGATGATTTGTATGGGGCATCTACTGATGGATGCCACTTTTATTCTCGATAGGACCTATGTTATTTTTTTATTGTTTTTATTGCTTCGAGTGTTGAACTTTAATTTATTTTTGCTTTCATTGATTTTCTTTATTTTGTCTTTGATTGTAGTGTTTTATTATTGTACTCTGCTTGCATGAATTGAACTGCTTTGATTCAATTGTGTTGTGTTTTGTGATGAGTATTACTCTTTTATGCTTTAGTGTTTTGATTGATGTTGAGATCATGCACGATGTGATGAGATACAGGTGATGGCTCAACGTGTATGAAACACGTGCTTGAGGTAAAATTTGATTGAGAAACTCAACAGGTTATTTTTCTGAATTCTGGGACTTGAGAATTTACCTGTGTGAGTTTTGGGCTTCAGAGTTGTTATGAATAATTGCTATTACTTTGAAAGCATGAATGATTTTGCCCAAATTTTCTGTGATTAAACTACTTGCCTGCACGTTTCATATGATCAAGGCCATCTTTTGTTATCCCTTATTCTTTTAGCCTTTACATGATTTCTTTGATCACTGAAAAAAGAATAATTTGTTTTAACCTTTGAACCTTGAACCTTATGCATGTGTTGAAAACCCATTTGTAAAATCCTTACCTTGAGTTCAGTTGAGAACATTTGATGAGGTATTGACAAAGGTTCAAGTTTGGGGTTGCTGAAAAGTTGAGAAAGGAAAAAAAAAAGCATTGAGCTAATCATTGAATACTTGAAAAGCAAAAGCAAAAGAAAAATAAAAATGAAAAGAAAAGAAAAGAAAAGCTCAATGAAAGGGAAAGTTGGGAAAAGGGAAGAGAGTTTGTGCTTGAATGATGAAATCATAAATGTCTCTCTTAACTCAAGGAATTTTGCTGACCAGAAAAACCAATTTCCTTCTTAGCCCAGCCAAGTTACAAGCCAGGAAAAGCCCTTGTGATGACAACTAGCTTGTGAGTATGTTTGATTGAGGTTAAATGAAAGGCAAAATTAATTTGTGTGACATTGTGATAGCAGAGTGAAACACCTCACTATACACTTTTGAGTTGAGTGATACACTTTTGAGTGCTTGAGTGAAACACTTTCCTTGGTGAGGAATAGTTCTTTGAATTTCTAATTACATCTTTGCTTGGTTGATTGATCATTCTTAAGGATAGCATCTATTGAAGCACATGAGCATCACATTGATTTTGATTGAATTATAGCATCTGCACATCTTGACTGACATCCTTATGTTGAGCTGACAAAAGTGATTTCTTGTCCTAGAAGGAAAAGTTTTGAAAAATGTTGAGTCATTGCAGTGACTGTTCTGAAAAGTTGAGTTACAATCTGTTTTGCTTGAGGACAAGCAAAGTTTTAAGTTTGGGGTTGTGATAATGGTTGAAAATACCGTTATCTGTGATGTAATTTTGATACTAAAAACATCCTTTTCTGCTTAGAAACTTCCTTGAACTCATAATTTTCTGTTAATTTGTTTGAATAAGTTGGGGTTGAATTTGATGAGTTATGACCAATTTCCCTTGTTTTGGCAGGAAATGAGATAAATACAGAAAGCGGAAACAAAGTGCCAAGAAGATGGAGCTCATAAAGGGCTGAAAAAGCATCACAAAGGAGGGAAGCACGAAGCTTGGGCGCCCTATTTGAGGGCTTAAGCGCAGAAGAGTGTTGCTCACTGCCTGGGCGCCCCTTTTGGGCACTTGAGCGTCGAAGACACGAAGCTTGGGCGCCCTTCTAGAGGCTTGAGCGCCAAGGAGTGCCGCTTACCGCTCGGGCGCCCTAAGTGGGGCGCTTGAGTGCCAGCGACTTGGGTCGGACTTCGTTTCTATTTTGTTTTCTCCCTATTTAAAGGACCCAGGCACCCTAGGTTTTGTATCTTTGGTAGAAAGGAGCGCAACAACACACTCTTTCACCCTCCGGAGCCGGATTTGGATGCGGGAGCGTCCATTTTCTACTTTTAGGGTTTTCCTATCTCATTCTTCTCCATTGTTCATTTAGTTTCTCCTTGTCTATGGGGAACTAATTTCTATTTATTGTTGGGAGATGATGTAACCTTGTGAACTCTCACGTATTTGAATTGATTCTTAATAATATAAGTTTTTTCATTAATTGTTAGAGTAATTCATCTGTTTCAATGCTTGTTTTGTTTAACTCATTCAATAGCATGATTTATGAATTGCATGAGTGCCGTGAGGTTCCTTACAATTCAGGTTCTTGTTGAATTACTCCCAAGAGTAATATATCTCAAGGATGAGGGTATGAGTCTAGGTCGTCTTAAAGCTCTTGATCTTCACATCTTATTACTAGGAATGTTAGGAATTGTATGAATTGGTAATTTGGGATAGGCTTATTTCGCCGAGGGTTCGGGTTTAAGTGATTTAGTGAGTGACGTTGACATTAATGCAAAAAGAATAATTCTTACATACATGAGAGGGAACTTGGTGAAATCTAAGCCCAACAACATACTCATCTCATATTAAAACAACATTCGTTCATCATTGTGCTACTCTGCTATTGATCAATTGCATTCATATTTAATTTTCTACTTTTGCATTTGAAACCAATGATCTCGTTTTATTTAAGTCTTAATTAATTGGGTTATCACACAATTGTCTAGTGCTGAGAGTCTCTTAGGACACAATACTTGGTCTTACCATTCTATATTACTTGTGAGACTTGGTACACTTGCCTATCCAGCAAACATGTCTCTGAAAACTCTCGTTGTGACATCTGAAAATAAGCTCTTACATAGAAGTCAGGGGATAAGAATCGATCAAAGTGTGTGCTTGAAATCATGAAACCATCCTTCTCTCTCATATATATATATATATATATATATATATATATATATATATTCACTTAGATAAGAGTAACGAAAGTATGAGCTTTATTAGGATCTATATTTTATACTACAGACATAGGGAAAGGAACATCATTCAATTCTCCTGGCAATAGAGCTTTTACTTTCAAAGTTTTCTTCACAGGCAAATGAGCTTTAGGATCAAAGATCTCATTAATAAGACTAGTGTATAACAAAAAATTTGGTTTCTTAACATAACCACATCCCCCATTGGCTTTGAACATTTCTTGCATCAACCAGAGAGACATCTTGCATATCCCTGTCATGGAATGGAACCACGCACAATGAAAACTGATTAGTGGACATCTTGCATGACCCTAATATCATTTAGTCAAGAACACACTACATCATGTTACATTTCAATATAACTTAAAGTAATTTTGAATAAGAAAAGTTTTTCCTAACTTTCAAAGAGCAAAAGTGCTAGTTAGACTTCAAATGTTTAGTGTAGTATCTTGTTATTTATTCTGTTATTCATACAACTCGTTATATTCCATGCATCCACCCGATCAATGGGTTATAATTTGTTGAGGCAATACAGAGTGCCTTTTGGATACACTCTCAGTATATTCTGTTGAGTAAACCTGCCAACAACCATGAAAGTAATACTTCTCTTTTTTATTTGCAAATAAACAAAACATCCTACAATGAATTTGTTTCAAAGTAGAATAGAATAGAGGGGCCTTGGATATGTTTCAGTTTACAACGAATAGGAAAACCATTAAGTATGTCACCTAAAAATTGACGACACATGGACAATAAAAAATCAGTGAAATGTCATAATAGCAGTCATGTTTTCCTAAGATTCAGTAACTCTTATTTAGGAATCAGTGCCTTGGAAAAATAAAAATTTTAGCTTTTGTACATTTTGATGAAGATCGAAGCTTCAGTTGAGTAACATTACAGTGCTTCAAATGAAACCAAATCCAAAGCTTATTTAATGTGAAATTCAAACCTTGAGGCTCTTTTGCATGAGAGATTAACATTCTAGTTGAATTTTCCTTTCGGGTTAAAGTCATGAAACTAATTTAATCAAAGGGAAAGAAACGTTGTTTGATGTGTGTCTTGATTGCAGATGGGGTTCATTTGGCAATGGAGAAGAAAGGTATGAAGAATTGGAGAATCAAATTGCTTACAACTTAGGTCGAAGGACATGGGCCAACTAGGTTGACTCAACTGTTGATCCAAACAAAACCAGAGTTTTCTTCACAACCATGTCTCCAACACACACAAGGTCTTACCTTTAAAGCTTTATCTTAATTTCTTCATGTTTTAGGCTCCAAATCTGAACCTTGAAGCAATGATTTGAACACAAGCAAGTCACAGTTTTTTGAAATGAATGTGTGATGTTTGCAGAAGTGCAGACTAGGGCAACAAAGATGGTGTGAAATGTTTCAATGAGACAAAGCCAATAGGGAAAAGGAAGCATTGGGAAAGTGGATCTAGTAAGGAGACGATGAGGGTGGTTGAAAAAGTGGCGAAGAGAATGAAAGTGACAGTAACATTCATCGTCCTATACCCTAAATTCTAAATTCTAAAACCTTAAAATAGATGTGTGTCAGAATACACATACGCTTATTCGTATGTTTTATACTGAAAGTGGAGGAAAATTATTGAGTGAGGAGGAAAAGGCAAATCCAAGAAATGCAGATTGCATTCATTGGTGCTTGCCAGGTGTTCCAGATACTTCGAATCAAATATTTTTGGCAATGTTCTAACAAATAAGTTCAAGTCTATTATGCACATGCATGAATATTTTTTTCTTCTGATATGAAAATGTCTTCTACTAGTATGGGAAATTGGTGTGTGAACTTAACTTGGTCAATCTTAATTTTCCTAAATAATAAATGGAAAATACAATCAAATTAAAATTATTATTATTATTATTATTATTATATAAATAAAAAGTGAGATGAAAACTTTATTTTATAAACTAGTGTTATAAAATTGTTGGTTTTAAATTTTAAATAAATAATTAAATATATTTTTAGTTTCTTGATTTTTAATAAAATTAAAATTAGTTTATATTCAATAGATCAATTTAGTCTTTTATTTTTATAAATATATGTATTTAATTTTTTTAATAAATTTTATTAAATTTATTTGACATTTTAAATGTATTATATTACTCAATTAAGAAATTATTTCTGTTTCAATGTTAACTAAGTTATATATTTAAAATGTCAACTAAATTAAAAAAAACTAAATCTACACGTTTATAAAAATAAGAAAGTAAATTACTTTAAAACTTTTAAGAAAAATTAATTTCAAATTTTACATAAGGTTAAAAAACTTAAAAACATATTTAATACTTAAATTACAAAAGAATTAAAAAATGTTAAGTCAATAACGTTTAGTAATTGATAATGATAAAATGTGCTTATAAGCATAAGAAGTTGTTTTTCCTCTCTCACTTTTCTTAAATTGTTATAATGAAAAACAAATAAGTGTAGAAACAACAAAGTTCTCTATAAACATAACAACACTCCAGTTTATAAAAAAATAAAACTAATAATAAGTTCATATCTCCTTTCAATAGGTTTTTAACATCCTATATTTAGAGTTGTTTAGTTATTTGATAACAAGTTTACATTGTATTTTTGTACATTGGTTTGTTTGTCCATGTTTCTTGTTAATTTTTTTTTTCTTTTTATTAAAATTTTCTAACAATGACAAATAATTAATGCTTTTGAGAATATGAAAATAACTAAAATGTCAAAATCTAATATGAGTTTATAAAAAAAAAATAATTATTAATTTATATATTAATGTGTATATTAATTTTGAACTCAATAATTTTTATATAAATATTTATTTATGAAATTTATTTATATTTATTTAAATTTAAAATCTTATTTAAAAGATTTAAATTTATTATCAAATAAATGTTAAATTATAAGCTGGAAAAAAAAATTAGAACTTGAGAGAGTAAAAAGCTTAGAATTTATAAAAACAAAATAGAATTTAAAAGGTGAATCATATGGTTTTTATAAAGTGGAGAAGTTATATAATTATTTTTAAGTTGAGAAATTCAATAATTTCTTTTAATTGAGAGATTGTCCGATAGATATTTTGTTAAATAATTAAATTATTATAATTAACTAAAAAGCTAAATAATATTTTTATTATCCAATATAACAGTTTTATATTGTTCAGAAGTTGAGATATTGTTTAAATACTATTTTTTTTATTTCTATTTTTGGAAACTTTTTTAAACACAACGGAATTTTATACTCTAAAATATATTTCAAATGAAAAGTGATTCATCTTAATAATATCGTTAGATTTGAAATCAAATATTAATACCTACCATAAAATCAAAAACACTTGAAATTGGAACATATATAATTAAAAGTAACATTAAACAAAAATAAAATATCTCTTTATATAATATAATATAAATATGTATATAAACTGAGCGAATATCATAGATTTAATCATTCAAATTTCATTAACAAAACTTAACATAAAAAATTAATACTTGCCGACAAAAATATTAAGTTAGACCGCAATAACAAACACTTTAAATATTTAATACATTTATTTGGTAGCCATTTCTTAAACTATTTCAATAAATGTAATTTATAGAAAAAATCATGTTTATTACAAATAAATATATGAATACAAAATCCATGATTTAAAAATTTATGTAAAAAGAAATGTGTCTGACTAATTGATACTAAATAGCCCTTTAATTATATTTGTTAAAATTTAATTTCTGAGAATGTGTAAAAAATCAGTATAACATAAAAACAAATTTTAATAATCTCAACTCCTTAAAATATTAGTTCAGAAGTTTTCTTTTTATTGTTTCAATTTGCTTCCGATATCCATGCTATTATTTATGTTAAGAAAATCATGTCACTGAATTTTTTATTGGGCTGAACTCTGAACCAAATCCAAGCCCATTATTCAACTTTTGGGCCTGTGTACTCGGAAATTAGGATTTTACCACCATAATGATGGAAACCCTGGTTCACGTTGAATTCCGCTATATATTTATAACAATCCTCTGTTCGTGCTCTGTTCCCAATCTCTTCAGATGATTTGGTTTTTGTTTTCTCTTTTGTTACTTAACTCGTACTTTTTTTTATTCGTTATCTAATTGATTTTCTTAAAAGTGAAAGATTATGAAATTTTACTATTCAGTGTATGGTTTTACAAATCGAGGTTGATTTCTGGAAATTGATGCCACAGCCAATGATGTCTGTCGTAGGCTTGTAATGATATGTGAAATGATTAACTTCCAAACACTAAGACACTGAGGCTTTATTGATTTTATTATTGATTGTTTCTTAACCATGGTGATGATTGATTTTATTTAAACTATTAGGTTTAGGATTTTACAATGTTAATGTACTTATCATGAATTTATTCAAGGTTCTGAAGTTCGAATTTTCTATTGTTTTGTTATTTTTATTTTTAAGATTTGCTTTGTTCCCAGCCTCCACCTGTATAATCTTTTGGTGAGATGTTTGCTATGTGTCATTCTCTGCCATTTTAATTGGGGATGTTTCAAAATGAACACGAGTAACAACATGGTTATGATTTTCGTATTCTCTAGATCATGTGATTAAGTATGAAAAAGAGTTATTTTCAGCAAAATATGTTTGATTTTGAATGAAGTTATAAAACTATTAATTTCTAATCTTATTGTTTTAAACATTTGGAGCAACTTTGCACTCGGTCCTAACAAAAATTTCACAATTACCTCACTGCATATCAGTTTTTGAGAATATCATTATTGTCTCGAAATTCTTTTTATCAGTCAAATTTATTGTGTAACGAGTATCTTGTCCATTTTAATACTTTGTTTAAGGATTAATTAATCTTGGAGTTTATTTTTCTTGTTTAGAGGCATTCACACATAATATCCAGAACAATTTTAAAGTTGCTTAGAAGGTATGAGTAGTCCTTTATAAAAGTAGTCTTCAATTTCTCCTTTACAATATTTTAAAGATTATTGATTCATTTGTATTATTGTTAGTTTGGTTGGGATAATTTTTTCATCAAACTCTTCTTCTACACTTGTTATTGTTTTTGACTCCAAAACGCCTGAGCCACTGATTGGTTTCACTTTTTTTTTACAATATTTCTTTAATTTCTTTAATGTTTTAATGATATGACTCATCATTAATTATTATTATTATTATTTTTGTGTATATTATTAGGAGTGTGAAAATAAGTTTTGGTTTGTGAGTCAGCTCATTAAAATGGATAGAATTAGGTTGGAATTTTTAACTCATTAATCTTTTCGATGTGGTTCGTTTAACCCATTAAATTGGTGGATTAGCTTGTCTCCGATCTACTAGGCTTTTTTTTATAAATTCAAAAAATAAAATAAAATAACTAAATTGTTAAGATAAAATTGTCTATAAAACTAAGATGTCTAAATGTTTTTATATATTTTGAAATTTAACAAAACAACATTAAACGAAATAAAATATGAATAGGTTATCATTAGAATATTGGAATAACTTAAACATAGGTGATAAGTTAAATACTTTCAAAATCTAGTAACCTAGGACAGAATAAGAAAAACACTTAGGCATAAACTAGATGAGACACTAAACGATTTCCTAAGTTAAAGCTTCAATGAGAAAGTCTTGCTAAACACAAAAGATATATTGTACCAAACAATAATCAATCAAAACTCTCAAGATAAGAATGTAAAAGTGTCAAGATAATGTTTTTTGTAAGCCAATAGAAAGTCTCAATCAATATTCAAAAAACATGTGGAAGACAATTCGCTAAACGCTCTTGTGGAAGAAAGTAGAATCTTAAAGCATTCACAATAGATTAGACGATACCATGAACTAAACCATGAACTTCGTCCAACGATGAAGTCTCATTCAATGTTTGGTATGTTAGTAAAAAGTTTAAATGATAAAATGTTACTCAAACGGTATAAAATGTAAAAAGCACTTTGTTGTTTAACATTCAAAAACAACAAAAGTTATAAGAAAAAAGACATATCGATTTTATTTTTTGCAGATAACCTACTACCTACTTCATCTGATACATATCATTAGTGGACATTAGAAACAAGGAAGATATTCACAGAATGTTCTCTCCATCAGAAGTTTGTCAAAGCAGTGCAACGAAATGATTAGCGTGAACAATAAACCAAGAGGGAGGTGAATTAGTTTCTTATTGTAAATGTGTGCCTTTAATAATTGTTTCTTAATTTTAATTTCCTTAGCAAATAATTAAAACAAATATAAAGAGTAAGGAAGAGAGAAAATTGTAGATATAATTTTATATTGGTTCAGATCACAGGATACTATGTTCAATAGCTAATGTCAAACGGAGATTAACATTTCACTATCACAAAACCAATAAACTATTATAATCACACAGAAAGACAAATGAAACTCACTTCTCCTGAAGGTCACAAGGGATGAACACCTCCTCCGAATGCTTCACAAACGATGAATACTTCCTTTGAATCATCACAAAAGATGATAGGCTTCACTCAACAACAACGACATCACTCAATCACAATCCCAGTGAAAGTTCTCGCTCTATGCCAACACCAAGGTTTCAAAGCCAAAGCACAAGGGTTACACAAACCCTAGATCACACTTATCACAAAACAAAACAATCATATATGTTTTCGTGTGTTAGAATGAGACTTTAAAATCAATATATAAAGACCTCACTCAAGGATATCTCCAAAATTCATTATTAGTTTTTTTCTCGCGTGATAATCGACTATCCACTTATGGTAATCGATTATGAATTTAATGAATGCACAACGAAAAACATGCCTAAACACTCCAACTGCTAGTCATGATAATCGATTATGGTAAGTCATAATCGATTATCATAAGCTGGTAATCGATTATTCCAGAGAAAAAAAATGAGTTTTTAGCAACCTTTAAAAACCTCTATGTGATAATCTATTATCTTAAGTGTTAATCGATTATTGTGAAGTTTTTGTGATTCCAAAAGGAATTCTAAAGCATACAATACATGAAGTCAATAACAAATAAGGCCCTATACATAAAGCTTACTTATTACGAAAGCTTTAACACATAAAACAAGTCTTCATGAAGGTTTTCTTGCAACTTGAACACTTGAGACATGATTTGGGCATCATCAAAACTTCTATCTTCATGATTTTGCTAACAAAGTCGTGCTAGATAAATAGTACAACCTACTTTTATCAAAGTACTAAAAAAGCAAGCTTGCTCTGACAAATTTACTTTAACCAGTGGTTGCTTCACACGACAAGACTAAGAAGACACAAGAAAAAAAAGGAAAAACTCAGTCTAACAAACATCTTTTGAGAAGCCTTTAAATAGAAGATGATTTGAAGAAAGAATCAAGAGAATAGCTTACGAAGAGAAAAACACAAAAGAGCTTAAGAACTCAAAGAGGATATCTAAAAAGAAAAGGCTCAAGTGTAGAAATACTCTCTTTTTTGTAATATAAGCTTACTATTTGTAGGTAGAGAGAAAAACACCTAGCGAGTTTGTAGATTGAATTGTATTGAACATATATCTTCTCTGTGAGAGTAATCGTCTAACGACTTTTGAGTAATCATATTAATTGCAATTCTAAAGAAAATTCAAGCCCTTGTTCAACAAAATAACGTTTATAAAGTAAGTGTCGATTAGCTTACGAGGATCATCCATATCACGATCAATATGTTAGCCTCGAAAAAATATACAGAAACATTATTCTACCCACTTCTAGTGTTTCCTGCGACTTCATCATCATCATCATACAATTCCTTAAACATTTCAAAACTAAACATTTTAGTTTCAACCATGGACAATAAGACATGTCTCCTAGTTAAGGCATCAACTACAACATTTTCCCCACCTTGTTTATGCTTAATAACATAAGGAAATAATGTATTTAAGGGATTCATAATCACTATGAACTACAAATTCCTTATAAAGGAAATAATGTTGTCAAGTATGCAAAGCTCTCACTAAGGCATATAACTTCTTGTCATAAGTGGGATTGTTTCTCATTGCCACTTTCAACTTTTTACTAAAATAAACTATAGGATGTCCTTCTTGCAAGAGAACATCTCATATGCTCATATATGAAGCATCACATTGTAAAATAGAAGATGACACACACTAATTGGACTTTGTAATTCTGTGTATTTCATTGATGAATATCGTAGGTCTTAAATAACTACAGGGTTAGAAGATAAATATAGTAACCCTAATATTTTGAGCATAAAATCAGTAATAATGATAGAATCAGAGCAGAGCAGATTGTCACAATAATTAAAAACGGTAACATGGTAATCAAGTACCAAATAAACTGACTTAAATGAAATTACTAAACTACCGTAAATTTAAGTTTATCCAACAAAACTCCCCCATAAACTTAACTTTTCCATCCTTTATCCCTGCATCTTGGCTTTTTATGTGTATCATCCCACATTAGTCTTGCTTCTTCTAATCAAATTTGGGTTCTTCATTTTTTTCATAATTGATTTCTCCATTGTTTTGATTGACTTCCTAATTACCTTTATCGATGTTATTTGCATTATAGTCGTCCTCTTCTTGACCCTGATTGACTTGTCTTTAACATTTATTGATCTGTTCTCTGCTTTGGTCGTCTTTCTAATAACCTTGCTACCACCACTGTTCACTACAGCTTCAACTCTTTTATATTTTTTCTTCACAACTATCCCAATACTTGTTATTTATAATTCTTCCTTCAATATCGTTGTTTTCAAAATTCAACTTGTTAGTGGCTTCTTCACCATGATAATGGCTCTCCTTAATAGCATATGTAGGTTCTTTATTCAGAGTATTTTATGTCAACTTCCTCCATGTTTGGTTTTCTACGTTGAAAATCTTCACTATTTCTTGAAGCATTCAGTTGAGCTTCCCTAAACATTGTACCTCCTCATCTTTTTCTTTGATTTTCTTACCCACGACCTCTAATATCATTTTCAAGAACATATTTTATTGCCTCACTCACTGCACCTCGAGATCCAACATCTTTTTGTGCTTTATCCTTGCCATTTCTAATGCTTGGTTCGTCACACTCATCATCATGACCTCTAGCATATTTTCCAAGCTCTGCATCACCACAACCATTTCTGTCAAGCTCTACATCACCACAACAATTTCTGTCAAGCTCTGCATCATCATGGTTGTGTTGTCCTTGCATTCTACCGAGCTACTCACGTTCTCCACCAACATTATTAAGCTATACACATGTGCCAACTTTGTCGAGCTTTACACTTCCTTAGCCATCATTTTTGAGTTGAACCCATGCTCCTCTAAAGTGACTTCATCATTGATCGAGCTATTCTTGTCCATCGTCGAACTCTGCACATCTCTTGTTGGACTATTTGAGCTCTCAAACTTTTCTGCCATGCTTTATACACTCTCCAAGCATCCTGATACGCTATCGTTGAAGCTATCAAATTAATACTACTTTTCAAGACAACTTCAGTATTAGCAAGTAGTATTCAAGAAAGTAGATAGGGTTAAAGTAACCCTGAGTCGTTTCCCAATGAACACGAAATTGCTTTTCAATATTTGACTCTTATGAATGCTATGCAATGCTCAATAATAAAAGTGAGAAACTATGCTAATGAAGTTAATGTTTGAAGAATGTTGAAGAACAAATAGGAAACTTAAAAATAATTATAATGAAATAGGCTAATTTCACTGCTTTTTCAAGATAGATTCATCATCGGCTATCCACAGATTATTGTTCAATTGATTATTGTTCGGATTTCAAATTAATTGAAGTACATTCCCAATTAATTTGAGGGCGATCTTACAATTAATCAAAGTAGATTCTCAATCAAATGAAAGACCTTTCTAGATTATTCACAATGAATTCAGCCAAAGTACATTCTTAATCAAATCATATTGTGTTTAATCATGTCTATTCTTAAATCTCTAAACCAAATTAAAAGCTAATTAATCAAAGTAATTTCTCAATTAATTATAGTTGAAATTATTACCACCAACCAAAGTACATTCTCAATTGATAGCAAAAACCCGTTTAATCATATGAAAGTTCATAAATTCAATCAAAGTAGATTCTCAGTCAAACCTAGACACCCTTGAACTCATATGATTAATATGCATGTAGATTCAAACACCTTATGATGCAAAAATCATTGCTTTTAATATGATTGAGAGATTAAAGACATAAAAGAAGAATAACTCAAATCAATAATCAAAAGAAACAAATACATTAATTCAACTTAACCTCAGAATCCATAATGAAATTACAGTGGAATAGCCCTAGAAGCTTAACACTCCATGAATGGAGTGAAACACATGATGCAATAAAAGTGAGAGGAGTGGTGGATGATGGCTTCCAGGGGAGGAGTATGAGAATGAATGAAGTATGATTTCTGCCTCTCTTGGGTCTCTTTACATAGGTTTGATTGGGCTTGGACTTTGAATCTTCTGTTGACAAAATCTTTTATCTTATATCTAATATCTTCCAAATATTCAACAAATTTAATCAGTTTATGACAATATTTAATAATATCTTTCCTAGATTCAAAAAGTTTTGGCAAATATTATCTTTTGAAATATCTAACAGATTTAAACTTTCCCAAAATTACATTTCAACCCTTTCTATTTTATTCAAAATTGTATAAAAGTCAAGAATTTTCCTCTGATTGCCCTTTAACCATCTCTTTCTTTTCAAAATTGCGTAGGAGCCCTGAGTTGACCAGATTAGACCATCTTTGACCATTTAATTTAATGCTTTAAATGAATAAAATTATAATTCCAGCTGCACAAAGAAACATTAGAACATCCAAAATAATTTACGCAACTAAGAATCACATTTTAAGCATCTTTAACTCCCAAGCCCAATAAATCTAATCGTCACAAATTCACTTTAAATCAATCATTTAAGCACAAGAATCTCATCAAAAATTTGAATTTTAAAAAATAAATGTAGGCATAAATATGCACTCATCATATCCCAATAGGCTAACCAAGCTTGTCTTACACTTTACCAATTTATGTAGTCGTTGAACCATGCAAGACGTCTCAAGTTGCTTGTTCGAGCTTCCTTCCTATTTTCCTAGTCTCGGTGGGCTCTCCAACTACTCATCGTATGAGCTCTCCATTGCAGCCTCTTCTTCCTTTAAGCTTTCCACCGAGCTCTCAAACAACTCAAACGAGCTTCCCACTTGCTCTACCGAGTTGTCCTTTCTTTCCACCAGGCTCACTGGAGCTATTCACCTCCACCGAGCTCTATGTTTTCGAGCTCTCACTAGTGCAGAATCGACTTATAAAATCACCCATTAGACGTCAGTTATAGGTGGCAGCGACGTAAATTGTTGATCGGAGGCAATTGCGTAAATAAGTGAAGCCTAAAAACGTCTGTTAGGCAGGGGACCGACGTTTATAGTTTGATAGATGTCAGCGTCCCTAGAAATTGACGTCTATACATTTGACAAGTAAGTGAAAAGTCATTTCTTTCTGTCATATAGACGTCAGTGCCCCTCCTAACCGACGTCTATAGTCTAACCAGGTATGTGAAAAGTCATTCCTTTCCGCCAACTAGACATCGGTGCCCCTCCGACCCGACGTCTATAGTTTGACAGGTAGGTGAAAATTTAATTTTTCCACCATTTAGACGTTCGATCCCACCACCTGACGTCTATATGTGATTATAGACGTTAGGGCCCCAACTAAACGACGTCTATAGTCTGACCAGGTATGTGAAAAGTCATTCATTTTCGTCCACTAGACATCCTGTCGCACCAAGCCGACGTCTATATGTAACAAAAATATTAATTTTTAAATGGAATGGATGTCACATTAGTGAGGCACCCGACGTATATGCGATTATAGACGTCGGCTTTGTGGGCAACGTCTAATTTCTTGTTAAATTATTGTTGCGAACAAGTTGTTTGCGAACCAGCAGTTTGATCGTCTTCCTTTGTTTTTTCTCTCTGCTGCACTGCATTTCCAGGTGCGTTTGAAGTCCCGTGAACCATTTAAAGTTGTTTTTACTTCGTTTAATGTAATCTTTGATGTATTATCTTTCATTTGAACCAATTAAAATGAGTTTTTGTTGTGTTTTAGTGCAGTTTTTCTTGTGTCTTTGGGTAGCGTGGTGCACCTTCTCCCTTTGCTAGTTTCCTTGTAAGAAAAACTTATGTTTTTTTGGATCTCTTATGGCATTCCAACCTGAAGTCGAACCTGGGTCCTTGCATAGTGCCATTCCCACAGCCACCACTGAAAAGGAATACGGTGAGAATACGGTGTCACTGTATTCTCACCATATTCCATATTCTCATTGTATTCTTTTTCAGTGGCAGTCGGTGTGACACCCGGGCACTGACGAGGACGGGGAGTGATCGTCAGTGCAAGAGGCACAAACAATGAGCGGCTCTTGGCAGGCTTCCAGTGGAAAGGGCACATGGACGAATCGAACATACACCGAAATGAGAGGGATTTAGAGACTGTATAGGTATGGGACTATATGGTTGAAGGATAGCTTAAAGGAATTAATTTGGCTACTCATATCAACAAATGCATTTGCTTTTCGGCAGCCTGACCCATAAGAACTCCATGGTTAAGCGTGCTTAGCCTGGAGTAATTTAGGGATAGGTGACCATCTGGGAAGTTTTCCCGAAAAGTGTGCGAGTGAGGACAAAGCACATTGGAAAGTCTCGTGTTGATGTGTGGGGGTAGTCAATATTCCCTGTAAGTTGTCGGAGCGATACAAATGGTATCAGAAGTATGAGACTATATGGTTGAAGGATAGCTTAAAGGAATTAATTTGGCTACTCATATCAATAAATGCATTTGCTTTTCGGTAGCCTAACCCATAAGAACTCCATGGTTAAGCATGCTTAGCCTAGAGTAATTTAGGGATGGGTGACCTTCTGGGAAGTTTTTAGGAAGGAAGTCCTCCTTGAAGGTATTAGTTTTTTTTAGAAGAGAATAAAATGGTGCTAAGTTTGGAAGGAAGGATTTTCTTATTGAGGTGTGGGTTGTTTTTATTTTTCTCTTTATAAATTGAAATGGTTGTGAGAGTGGGCTTCGGTCGTCGGCTCCCCTGTCATCAAGTCACCAACTTCCTTGACCTTCCGGCACTGGGCAGGCGTCAGCCCCCATACATGGTCTTACGACTTTGCGGAGACTTGTGTTTTTGGTAAACAATCGCCCGGGCCTGGTCACTACGACCCCCTTTGTGAGGAGGCACCCCTTCTCCCGAAGTTACGGGGCTATTTTGCCGAGTTCCTTAGAGAGAGTTGTCTCGCGCCCCTAGGTATTCTCTACCTACCCACCTGTGTCGATTTCGGGTACAGGTACCCATTTGTTGAAGGTCGTTCGAGCTTTTCCTGGGAGTATGGCATGGATTACTTCAGCTCTGTAGGGGGGGGGGTTAGGAAGGAAGTCCTCCGTGAAGGTATTAGTTTTTTTTAGAAGAGAAGAAAATGGTGCTAAGTTTGGAAGGAAGGATTTTCTTGTTGAGGTGTGGGTTATTTTTATTTTTCTCTTTATAAATTGAAATGGTTGTGAGAGTGGGGTGGGTCTCACTTTGAAATGAAAGAGAAATTATATGAAGAGTTTTGGCTTGTGTGTTTTGTGGTGAGGATACGTGAGACAGGAGTGGATTTTATTCTAGGTGGGTAAGGTTGGCACGCCGTAGGGACACGGGTTTTGTTATATTTCGTTGATTTCTAGTTGCTATTTTATATATACGTTTATATACATATATATTTGTATAAATTCATTTTGGATACTATTATAAATCTCGATACGTGTTGATAAAGTTATTAAATTGAGTGATGAGATTGTGACCTTTATGTAGTGGGTGTATATGGCGTATGAAATATTAGAATCATCTAACGACATGGTAAGTTGGTTTAGCCTGCAATTGTGATTTATTTAAAGTCAGAGCAACGAAGGTATGTTTTGGTGAAAGGCATGATTAATACATGAAGAATATGTATGGAATGACGTTTAAATCTGGTGAGTGTTGTATAATACATGTTGTGAAGAATAAGTGTGGATGACTTTTTCGGCCGTGTGATGCGGGAAAGAAATTCTCTTCGGCCGTGTGATGCGGGAAGATGATGTTTTGACAGTGATGACTCTTTCTACCGTGTCATGCGGGAAAGAAATTCTCTTCGGTCGTGTGATGCGAGAAGATGATGTTTTGATAGTGATGACTCTTTCGGCCGTGTGATGCAAGAAAGATATTCTCTTCGACCGTGTGATGCAGGAAGATGTTGTTTTGATAGTGATCACTCTTTCGGCCGTGTGATGCGGGAAAGAAATTCTCTTTGGCTATGTGATGCGTGAAGATGATGGTTTGGTAGTGATGACTTTTTTTTTTGGCCGTGTGATGTGGAAAAGAGGTTCTATTTAGCCGTGTGATGTGGAAAGGAGGTGCGTGAGATTCTTACTAAATTGGTTTATGAATGATGTATTTGTGCTGTTAATGCGATGATGAAATATGTTTATGATTAAACTATATACTCTGTAGTTATTACAATTATTATATATTGTGTTATGATACTTTTGGTTACTCACCCTTGCATGTTGTAGTTGTCGTTTCCACCTACGATGATCGTACTTGTACGGGAATAGTTGGCGTTGTAGATGAGGCCGGATCGAACTAGCTGACGAGAGTTGGGATTTTTGTTCAGGGATTTATTATTGTTTTCCATTACTGAAATTTTTTCAGACTTGGTTTTCTTATGTGAAAGTGATTATGGGAGATTTCTGTTTTGAACAGACAACGATTATTATTATTATGTTTTGCTTCCGTAATTTTAATCGAATAAAGTTCATTATCTTTCATAAATGTTTTATAGAAAAGTTTGAAAAAACAATTGCACCGTGACATCTCAAAATTTGGGGTGTTACAATGGGAGTAGACCTAGGCAACGACCCAAGTTCTTCTTTGGGTTGAAATGCCATAAGAGATGCAAAAGACGCAAATTTTTATTACAAGGAAACTAGTAAGGGAAGGAGGTGCTACTACGCTACCCAAAGACACGAGAAAAACTGCACCAAAACACAACGAACACTTCATATATGTTGGTTAATGTACTAACCGACGTCTATAGTGCCCATAGACGTCGGTTAATGCAATGTCTGACTGTTTTATAGACGTCGCACATGTCACTAAACCGACGTTTATAATGCCCTTAGACGTCAGTTAGTGCAATGACTGACGTCTTTATAGACGTCGCGCTTTTCACTGAACCGACGTCTATAGCGACGTCGCACTTGCAGAAATGCGACGTCCCATTAGCGTCACTCGTAAAGACGACGGTTAGGTAGGTGACGTCAAAAGCCAAAAATAACTGACGTCTAAAGCCCTTTCTGCACTAGTGTCTCTACCACAACTTTTGAGCTCTCCTTGCACAATGCTGAGCTCTCCATCCATAATGTCGGGCTCTATATTCTACGTAGTTGTGTGACCGACCTCTCCTTTCTACTCCACGAACTTGCCAAGTTCTCCTTGTGCCCAACTTCCAATCTCCTACTAAAATTCAGCTTGGTATCAATCAACTCGGTACCAACCAACTTAGCAAAATTTGGATCCAACTCAGTACATCCCTAAAACAAATTGGCACAACCCTAAAACAACTCAGCATAATCCAGAACAAGTTCAACATCTTGACGCAGCTCGATGTTTGGTGTCCAGCTCGACAGGTTAGCCTGGGAGCTCCTTGACATCAACAAAACTATTTATTTATCATCTTCCTCTACAAGGAGACTATTCATTTTCTTATTCTTCTCAATTTGGTAAAACTTCAAAATGTAGCCAGCCTTACCATAGTTGTAGCACTTCGCCGATCTGCACTCATTTGCATAGTGGTCGTCCTTGTCACACTTAAAACACTCCACTCCCCGATCGAAGTCCTTGGCTTTTCCCTTGTCCTCGACCATGCCAATTTTCTTGACCCATTTATTCTTCGCATCATCCTCTAAATCACCTTTTTCACATCCTACAGGACCTCAACCATGATTTTTTGAGTTCCTTCATTCACGTCAAGTTGTGCTTATAATGCTTGGTCAAAGGACTCTTACTTCTTCGTTCTTCTTTGTTTGTGGACCTCAAGTGACCCAACTAGCTCTTCATTGAGAATGCAAACAGGTCCTTGGACTTCTCAGTGGCACAAACTATGCTTTCAAAATCATTTGTTCATGATCTTAAAAGTTTCTCCACAACCCAATTGGCTGGCAACGGTTCTCCATTCTTGCCAAGTTGATTTACCACTGTCTCTACCCGAGTTATATACTCGAACCCTCGTTTTTTGTCCTCCACCTTTAAATTTTCAAACTTTTCCCAGTGAGTTTGAAGTCGTACTTGTCTAATGCGGTTGTCCCCTCTATATGCGATTTCAAGGAGATCTCACTAGCTTTTTCTATCTTCTCAAAGCCTAATTTGTTCACTACTCTGTACAATAGGTACAAAGTTGATTTGTCTTTCACTCGCGTCTTTCTCAATGCAACGATCTAGCCACAGTCTGCTCTTCCTCCACTACTTGTTCTTGGTACTCGTTCTCCACTACATCCCCACACGTTTTGGGATCCAAGAAGAGCCTCAATTTGAAGACTTTAATTATCATAATTGATTTTCTTTGACAATTGTGGTAGAGAGATACTGTTTGCTAGATTTTTCATCTCTCTCACTCTTTATTTTTCAAGCATTCAAGCACATTGTTTCACACACACACACACACTCTCTCTCTCTCTTTTCTCTCTCACTCAAACACTTAGGGCATAAAACTCCGATGCCAATTTGTAAAATAGAAGACAAAACACACACACACACAAACACACTTTATAATTGGACTTTTTAGTTCTATGTATTTCATTGATGAATATCATAGGCCTTAAATAACCGTTGAGCCATGAGAAAAATACTGGGACCCTAATGTTTTGAGCATAAAATCAGTAATAATGACGATCAAATCAAAGCAGATTGTGACAATAATTAAAAATAGTAGCATGGTAATCAAGTACCAAATAAAATGACTCAAATGAAATTACTAAACTACCGTAAATTTAAGTTTATCCAACACACACTCTATCTCAAAAGATTTTTCAAAATTTGGTAAAACTAAGATAGGTGTATGTGTGAGTTTGTGTTTCAAAAGCCTCTTATTGTTCCTCTCCCCACTTAAACCTCACATCATTCTTAACAAATTCATTCTATGGTGCTAAAATACTTGACAAACCTCCTAAAGAAATTAGCCAACCCATGAAAACTTTTCACCTCACTTACATTCTTAAGAGTGGGTCACTCTCTAATGACCTTGATTTTTTGTTCATGAACTTGCACGATTTTAGAGCTAACTACTAACCCTAAAAAAACAACCTCATTTGTACAAAAATGAATTTTTCTATAATGGCATATAGTTTATGCTTCTTAAACACTTCTAAAACTCCCCTTAAGTGCCCCATGTCTGAATGAAGTGTTTTACTATATACTAAGATGTCATTAAAATACACAACAAAAGGCATACCAATAAAATTCCTCAACACATGATTCATCATTGTCATAAAAATATTAGGTGCATTGTGTTGAGATTGTTTATAAGGGAAGCACTGGTTTAGCTAAGCCTTAATCTCACAGTATTTCTGGTTTTTGATGATGACAACACATTATTAATAACACATGCATTGACATGTGTTACATGTTCAAATCGTTATTGTGTATGTATTCTTGAAGAACATGTTTGTGTTGATTCTGTATATGTATGCATATTCACTGTCTTTTTCACATGGATATCATATGTGATTGCATTACATATGTTTCAGAAAAGAAAACCACATGCACTTCGTTGAAGTTATATTGTGTGGCAAAACTTCAAGTTTTAAGTCGACTTCATTATGAAGTAAGTCGATTAAAACTAGTGACTTTGCACAAATTATCTAAAATAATGTTGTGGGTAATTTTGCAAAGGAAAGATTTTAAAAACTGTATTGAAATGTTAAAGTCGACTATATGTGTAGGCAATTCAACTTAGTTAGTTATGTTTTGAAATTCTGTTAATGCTTGTGAACTATAACGACTATATTTTGATTATGTGTTCAAGCATTTATTGTAAGTCAACTGAATTAATTGTGTAATCAATTTGGTTGGTCTGACTGCTACTATTTGTTTTAACTGTCATAAGTGTCTGGTTATAGTCGACTGTATTAGTAGTTAAGTCGACTACAGGAGCGTCTATTTCATAGAAAACTATAAATAGATGTGATTCTGTAATTCACAGAGACTTTGGTTATCTGACTTTTTCATTCTATTGTTTTAGATTTCGTACTCTGTGAATAGCTCCAAGAACTCATCAAGAAGACCGTGGAGATCTGTCTTGCATAGTTACTTGACGAGTAAGGCTGTGCTGATTGAAAAAGTTTGATTATACTGCACATTGAGGTGTACTAGAAACGTGATCATCTACTTCTCTCAATCTTTGGAAGATTTGGCTACCCTATTGTGACTACAGGAAGAGGACGTGTTACGTTCTAAGATAACTTTGAGGATTGTTCAAAGTTGACAAAGACTGTAGGAGAGGGGATATCTTGTTGTTGTTCTTGGGTTGTTGGATGCCTATATTTTGGTTAGAGGGTTAGAAAGGTGTTTTATATTTTGACGTGGAGGTCTCTATAGAAACCTTGACTGTAAAAACCTTGACTGTTATAGTGCATTTGCTTCCGGGTACAGGAAGGACACTAGATGTAGGCAGGTTGGCCGAACCAGTATAAAAACTGTGTTTGATTTTCTCTATCCCTGAACTATTTCCTTTAAGTCGACTTTACTTTCTGCGTAGTCAACTTTATTTCTGCTGCACTGAATTATCTTTTTCCTTGAGATTCAAGAAACTTTTGAAAGGTTTATACTTTGCGAAAAAGATTTGTAAAAGACTCTGATTTTTGAACCTCACCAATTCACCCCCCTCTCTTGGTGTTGAAACTATGTCATTCTTTTCCAATAATTGGCACCAAAGTTGTTTTTAATAAGATATTTGAAAAACTAGTCGACTTCTGCTTTCTTTGAATCGACTATATTGCTGGAAATGGCTTCTAGTTTTCAAACCTTTGGTGAAGGTGCATCTACAAACAGACCACCACTGTTTGCGGGTGAAAACTATCCTTTTTGGAAAACTCGAATGCAAATTTTTCTTGAATCCTTGGATAGAGGTATTTGGGATGCAATAGTAAATGGTCCTTTTGAGCCAACTTCACATTGTCAATGGAAAAACTGTTTTGAAAATTTTTTCTGAATGGTCTCAAGATGAAAATAGAAAAGCACAGCATGATGTTAAAGCTAGAAATGTTATTGCCTGTGCAGTTGATGAATTTTTCAGTATATCTCAATGCAAAACTGCTAAGGAAATATGGGATGTGTTGGAAGTTACACATGAAAGCACTAGTGAAGTCAAGAGAGTCAGAAAGAATTCTTTGATTTAAGAGTACGAAATTTTTAGAATGAAGACTGGTGAAACAATATATGAAGTTCAGAAAAGGTTCACTGTCATTGTGAACCATTTAATGGCTCTTGGAAAAGTTTTTGACAAAGAGGAGATAAACATCAAAATTCTCAATAGTCTGCACAGAAACTAGCAACCAAAAGTCACAACAATCTCTGAATCCAAAGATTTAACTAGCATGAACATGGCTACCTTGTTCGGGAAGCTAAGAGAGCACGAGCTAGAACTTGTAAGATTGAAAGATGAGGAAGAGATTGAAGAGAAGAAGTCCATAGCATTGAAAGTAAAAAAGCAAGAAAGCCTCAAAGATCGCACAATCAGAGGATGATTCAAATGCTGAAATGGACAACAACAAAATGATGTCCATGGTGGTAAGAAAATTTAATCGACTTGTGAAAAATAATAGTCAACTTAATAACCATGCAGCTGATAGCAAAGCAAAAAAAAGCTTTCAGATCAAATGCAATTCAATGTTATGAATGCGACAAAGAATGACACATCAAGCCGAATTGTCTAGATCTGAAGCCAAAGCAGAAAGCCAACAAAAGGTTCCCTCAGGACAAGAACAGAAAGCAAAAAGAAGCTTACATTGCTTGGGAAAATAGTGATTCAGATTCATCAAGTGATGAAGATCTTGATCGAGAAGAGGAATCAAACATTTGCTTCACGGTTGGAACATCATTGGCAGATTATAAAAGTGACACAGAGTTTGAGCAAGACCCAATTGAGGTGAAATATGACCTATTGCTGGATGTTTTTCAAGAGATACATGTTGAAGCATTGTGACTGTAGTATAAGGTTAATCGACTAAACTCGAAGAGAAAGGATTATGAGTATAGAATTAATAATCTTGTCAATGATAATGAAAAATTACAAAAGGAATTAGATGCCGCTTTATTATCTGCCAAAACTGTTATAATTAAGACTATTACAGTTGAAAAGAAATGTGAAAAATGTCTTACTCATGTGGAACAAATAGATTATGAGGATCAAGACTGTGGGGAACAAGAGGAAGGAATCAAAGTTGGAACAGCTAAAGCTCCAACTATGGAGGAAGATGATGAGGACGATGATTTTTAAGATGTAGAAGAAGGAGATGAGGAGAAGGGATAGCATCTACTGATGGATGTTATCTATAGTAGGACATGATTTTTCTATCTTTTGTTTTTGTATTTTGAATTTATTTGTTTCTGTTAAGTAGCGTAGAATTGATGTACTTGGTTGGACACTATATCTGATGCAGTGATTTGATATTGATATTTTTGCATGATGGGTATTGCTTGATGATGCTTTGATATTGATGATGTTGAGATTGCACAATATGCTGATATACAAGTGGTGGTTCACAAGCTATGTGAACAGATGCATTGTGGTTTTGTGATTGTGATTATGATGCTAAGCAAGATATTTGTTTGGATGATTGGAATAAGCTTGCGTGAGGTTTTTGAGCTCCAGAGTTCTTATTGATATATTTGCTATCTACTTGAAAGCATGAATGATTTTTCCTGAGTTTCTGTGATTGATTAAATTGCATGTATGTGTCACATGATCAAGGCCGTTTTTGAAAAGCCCTTTTCTAAGCCAAAAATTTCGTCCCATTTGAAAAAGGAACATCTTATGTTCTACCCTTTTTGAACCTAAGCCTTAAAGAGGATGTGAAAACCCTTGCTTTGAAAATCTTTGCCTTGAGATAGGTTGAGAAATATTTTGCGGTATTGTTAAAGGTTCAAGTTTGGGGTTGTTGGGAGAATTGAAAGGCAAAAGAAAAGCATTGAGCTAATGTGTTGAAAGAAAAACCATGAGAAAAGATAGAAAAGAAAAGAAAAGCATGAAAGATAAGCTCAATGCGAAAGAAAAAGAAAAAGGGAAAAGTTGGGAATAAGTGAAATTGGTGAAAGAGAGTGGGTGCTTGAACTATGGATGTTGAAGAACTCTCTTAACTCAAGGATTTTGTAATCTAGAAAGACCAATTTTTCTTGTTTGCCCAGCCTCATTATAAGCTTTGAAAAGTCCTTGTGATGGCATGTATGAGTGAGAATGTTGATTGTAATAGATGAAAGGCAATTTTGTTCTATGTGACATGTGGATAGTAGAGGGAAGGAGTGACCTCCTGAAAATCTTGAGTGATTGAGTGAAACACTTTGCCTGGAAAGGATTTCTGAAATTCATGATTACATCTGTGCTTAGTTGATTGATCATTCAAAAGGATAACATCTCTTGAAGAGTATGTGATTATGTGAACATTATGTCAGTTGGAATGAAATGAAACATGTGTTGATGACGGTTTGAAACACTGTTATTAGCTATGTGATTTTGATACTAAAAGCACCCTTTTTCACTTAGAAACTTGCTTGGACTCATGTGTTTTCAATAAATTGTGTGAATAAGAGAGTTGAAGTTGATTTCAACAATTTTCTAACAAATTCCCCTTATTTTGGCAGAGATTGAAGGAGTATTGGAAGAAGAAGTGAAAAGTATGGAAGATGGAGCTCAAAAGGGGTCAAAAGGGCACCAAGAAGAGGGAAAACCCGAAGCCCAGGCCACAAGAACGAGTAAACAACGCGAAGCATATCATCGTTGCTCGCCCGGACAACGGCCCTGACGCCCTGGTGACGGACGCTCGAAGCTTGGGCGTCCAAATCGGACGCCCAAGCCCAACATGTTCTTCAAATATCGCCCAGGCGAGCTTCCTGTGACGCCTGGGCGATACATGACCTGGATCGAGCCCTGTTTCTGCTCTGTTTTGATTCTTTCGGACCGGGCCGCACTTTGGGACGTGTCTGACAGTATTTAAAGGACCCTGGGGCTCTAGGTTTTGCATCCCTGGCAAAAGAGAGCATAGCACTACACTCCTAGCCAATTCTTAGTCTTCCATTCTTTTCTTTTCTTCCATTATTCATAGAGTTCCCCCATGTCTATGGGGAACTAATTTCTATTTGTTGTTGAGGAATGATGTAACCTTGTAAACTCTCATGTATTTGAATTGATTCTTAATTCTATATGTTTTTTCATTAATTGTTAGAGTAATTTATCTGTTCTTATTGCTTGCTTATACAATAGCATGATCTGTGAATTGCATGAGTACTGGGAGGTTCCTTTCAATTCAGGTCCTTGTTGAATTACTCCTAAGGGTTATATTGCTCAGGGATGAGGATATGAGTCTTAGTCGTCTTAACATCTTGATCTTCACATCTTTTTACCAGGAATCCTAGGAATCGTATGAACTGGTAATTAGGGACAGGCTTATTTACCGAGGGATCGGGTTTAAGTGATTTAGTGAGGGACGTTGGCATTAATGAATAAAGAAGAATTCTTATATACATGAGAGTGAACTTGGTGAAAGCTAACCCCAACAACATACCCATCTCATATAAATTAACCCCCACTCATCTCTGTGCTCTTTTGCCACTGATCAATTTTATTTTGTTTTATTTTATTATTTTGAAATAAAAACCCATGATCTCTTTTACTCTAAGTCTTAATTAATCTTGTTTTCACACAACTGTTCAGCGCCGAGAGTCCTCTGGGATACGATACTTGGTCTTACCATTTTATATTACTTGTGCGACTCGGTACACTTGCCGATTTGCCCCAAGAAGTTTTTGGCGTCGTTGTCGGGGACTCACATTTTAAGCTATTCTATTTTTGTGATTCTTGATTAATTTGGACTTTATTTTATTTTTATTTTATTTTCTTATTTTAGTTTTCCCCATTTTTATTTTTATTTTTCAATTCCTAAATTTTAATTTTTTTTATACTAACAATCTCTCTAAGAATTTTTGTGTAGGATGCAGGGAGTTCAAGGAAATTTCAACCACTGATGGGGATCTCACTCAAGCATAAACCAATCTCAATTTGAGCAAGAAGGTGGACTATTTAATAGACCACCACAAGCTAGCAGCACTACAAAGCTTGAAGAGACTCTCCAACAGTTCTTGAAGGAATCTCTCTCATTTAAGAAAAGCATTCAGGCCTCATCACAAAATATAGAGGCACATTGTAGGTTCATAGGTCAGAGGCTGAATGATATCAAAAACAACAAGAGGTCTCGAATGGATTGCAAGGCAGTTGCTACTAGAAGTGGCAGAGTGTTAAATAAGAGGAAAGAAAAAGAGAGGTTAGGAGAATATGAGAGAGAAGAACAAGAAAAAAGAGAGAGATTGAGAGAAAAAGAAAAATATGAAAAAGAGAGTGAGAGGAGAGAAAAAGAAACAATTAGTGAGGAAGAGAATGAGAGAAAAAAGAAAGAAGTTTTTGAAAAATCCCTTCCTTACCCACAAAACTACTCTAGGAAGGAAAAAGAAAAGCAGTTTAGGCGCTTCATGGAGATCTTCAAGAAATTGGAGATCAACATACCTTTCTTAGAAGCCTTGCAGTGATAACAAATTAAAATACCGTTATTTGCTATATGATTTTGATACTAAAAGCACGCTTTTTGACTTAGAAACTTGCTTGAACTCATATGTTTTCAGTAAATTGTGTGAATAAGAGAGTTGAGGTTGATTTTAACTGTTTTCTAACAAATTCCCCTTGTTTTAATAGAAATTGAAGTAATAAAGGAAGAAGAAGTGAAAAGCCAAGAAGTTGGAGCTCAAAAGGGGTCAAAAAGGCATCAAAAAGGGAGAAGACCCGAAGCCCAGGCGACAGAAGACGTGGAATTTACGAGCAGGAGTCACCGCTCGTCGCCCGGGCGATGGACCCGACGCCTGGGCGACAGACGCTCGAAGTCCAGGCGCTGAAAACTGGCGCCCAAGCATCGACTTTCGTGGACTAGGCCTTGTTTTTGCTCTGATTTGATTCCAATACACTCTTAGCCTACTCTAATTCTTCCACCTTCTTATTTCCTTCCATTATTCATATAGTTCCCCCATGTCTATGGGGAACTAATTTCTATTTGTTGTTGGGGAATTATGTAACCTTGTAAACTCTCATGTATTTGAATTGATTCTTAATTTCATATGCTTTTTCCATTAATTGTTAGAGTAATTTATCTGTTCTTATTCTTGCTTATACAATAGCATTATCTGTGATTTGCATGAGTGCCGGGAGGTTTCTTGTAATTCAGGTCCTTGTTAAATTACTCCTAAGGGTTATATTGCTCAGGGATGAGGGTATGAGTCTTAGTCGTCTTAACCTCTTGATCTTCACATTTTTTTACTAGGAATGCTAAGAATTGCATGAACTGGTAATTACGGACAGACTTATTTACCGAGGGATCGGGTTTAAGTGTTTTAGTGAGGGACGTTAACATTAATGCATAAAAAGAAAAATTCTTATATACATGAGAGGGAACTTGGTGAAATCAAACCCCAACAGCATAATCATCTCATATTAAATCAACCTCCATTTACCTATGTGCTCATTTTCCAGTGATCAATTTACTTTGCTTTATTTTACTCTTTTTGCAATCAACACCATTGATCTCTTTTATTTTCAGTCTTAATTAATCTTGTTTTCACACAACTGTTCAGCGCCGAGAGTCCTCTGGGATACGATACTTGGTCCTACCATTTTATATTACTTGTGCGACTCGGTCCACTTGCCGATTTGCCCCAACAAGAAAATGCCTTCATATGCAAAATTTTTGAAGGAACTCCTCTCTAAAAAAAGAAAGTACATTG
The DNA here is from genome assembly GCA_027742785.1 of Vigna reflexopilosa. Classification (NCBI taxonomy): domain Eukaryota; kingdom Viridiplantae; phylum Streptophyta; class Magnoliopsida; order Fabales; family Fabaceae; genus Vigna; species Vigna reflexopilosa. The sequence goes on along the minus strand of CM050929.1, from coordinate 8,716,661 downwards.
AAGAGGAAACAATTGAAGTACAGGGAAACTGCAGCGCCATCATTCAAAAGTCAATTCCTCCCAAATTGAAGGATCCAGGAAGTTTCACTATCCCTTGCACTATAGGGAACATCTCTGTTGGGAAAGCACTAATTGATTTGGGAGCTAGTATCAATCTCATGCCACTTTCCATGTTTGAAAAAATCGAAGGCCTGGAACTTAAGTTTACCAGGATGACTCTCCAACTAGCAGACATATCTCTAAAATATCCTTATGGGGTAGCGGAGGACGTGTTGGTAAAAGTAGACAAGTTCCTATTTCCTGTTGATTTTGTTATCATGGAGATGGAAGAAGATGTGAATGTTCCTCTAATTCTTGGGAGACCTTTCATGAAGACTACAAGAGTTCTAATTGATGTGGAAAATGGCAAGCTAAAAGTGAGAGTGCAAGACGAAGAAGTGAATTTTGATGTCTTCCAAGCCATGTCTCATCCAAAAGATGATAAAGATTGTTTCCGTCTTGACACTCTTGACAAATTATGCATGATTCAAGAAAAGGAGGTATGTGATGTCCCCTCTCTAGAAGAAACTCCTGATGACAATTATGAAAAAGTGACTGGGGAAGGCTTGGATAACATTGAAGAATTAAAGGAGACCCCTTTATTGAACTCGGAGGAAAAAGTCAAGGAAAGAAAACCAAAGCTGAAAATGTTACCTCCTCACTTGAAATATGTGTTTTTAGAAGAAGGGGAAACAAGACAGTCATCATCAGTAATTCTCTCTCTCCCAAGGAAGCAGAAAAATTAATGGAAGTGCTCAAAGCCAACAAAAGAGTTATTCGATGGTCAATCTCAAATCTCAAAGGCATAAGCCCAACTTATTGCATGCATAAAATATTCATGTAAGATGACTACAAACCAGTGGCTCAACCGCAAAGAATATTAAATCCAGTGATGAAACAGGAAGTGAGAAAAGAAGTGCTAAAGCTACTTGAAGCTGGAATTATTTATCATATCTCTGATAGTACGTGGGTAAGCCCAGTACAGGTGCTACCAAAGAAAGGGGGAATGGCAATTATCTACAATGAAAAAAATGAACTCATTCCGACAAGGACTGTTACTGGATGGAGGATGTGTATTGATTACAAGAAGCTAAACAATGCTACAAGAAAAGATCTCTTTCCTCTTCCTTTCATGGATCAAATGTTGGAGAGATTGGCAAGGTCAAGCTTTCTATTGTTTTCTGGATGGATATTCAGGGTATAACCAAATTGTGGTGGATCCTAAAGACCAGGAAAAAATGGCTTTTACTTGTCTTTTTGGAATTTTTGCTTACAGAAAAATGCCATTTGGATTATGTAATGCCCCAGCCACTTTCCAGAGATGCATGCAGACAATTTTTTCAAACTTAATAGAAAAATGCATTGAGGTCTTCATGGATGATTTCTTAGTTTTTGGCAATTCCTTTCATCATTGTTTATCTAACCTGGATATTGTACTCAAAAGATGCACCCAATCCAACCTTGTTCTCAATTGGGAAAATTTTCATTTTATGGTAACGGAAGGTATTGTTTTGGGTCACAAAATTTCTTCCAAAGGAATTGAAGTGGACTGAGCCAAAGTAGAAGCCATTGAAAAACTTCCACCACCCACCAATGTGAAAGGAATTAGAAGCTTTCTGGGACATGCCGATTTTTATAGGAGGTTCATCAAAGATTTCTCAAAAATTGCAAAACTACTAAGCAACCTCCTTGTAAAGGACGCTCCTTTTGTGATGGATGAAGAGTGCCTTAAAGCCTTTGAGATCTTAAAAAAGAGATTAATTTATGCTCCTGTAATTGTAGCTCCTGATTGGAGTCAAAACTTTGAACTCATGTGTGATGCCAGTAATTATGCCATAGGAGCAGTTCTTGGTCAAAGAAGAGAGAAGGTCTTCCACACTATTTATTATGCAAGTAAAGTTTTAATTGAAGCCCAGTTGAACTATGCTACCATAGAGAAGGAGTTTCTTGCTATTATATATGCTTTGGAAAAATTTAGATCATATCTCATTGGGTCTAAGGTGATTGTCTACACTGCGGCTATAAAATATTTGCTAGCTAAACCAGATTCCAAACCACGATTGACCAGATGGGTGCTTTTACTGCAAGAACTTTATGTGGAAATCCATGACAAAAAGGGAAGTGAAAATGTTATTGTTGACCACTTATCCCGGCTGGTGAATGATGAAGTCACATGCAAAGAGACAAAAATTTTGGAGTCCTTCTCAGATGAGACACTTATGTATATTCAGCAAAGGCCGTGGTTTGCTGACATGGCCAATTTCAAAGCTGCAAGAGTCATCCCATAAGATCTCACCTGGCAACAAAGAAATTTTTTTTTGCATGATACTAAACAGTTTGTTTAGGATGATCCTTACCTCTTCAAAATTGGAGCAGATAATCTTCTGAGGCGCTGTGTGACTAAAGAAGAAGTGAAAGGAATTTTATGGCACTGTCATGACTCACCTTATGGGGGACATTTTAGCGGAGAAAGGACAGCCACAAAGGTACTGCAGTCAGGATTTTATTGGCCAACTCTTTTTAAAGATGCTCATAATCATGCCATGAACTGTGATAAATGTCAAAGGACAGGAACCATCTTCAGGCGCCATGAGATGCCACTACAAGGCATTCTGGAAGTTGAAGTTTTTTACTATTGGGGTATAGATTTTGTTGGACCGTTTCCACCATCCTTTAACAATGAATATATATTGGTGGTAGTTGATTATGTAAGCAAGTGGGTGGAAGCATTAGCTTGTCCTAAAAATGATGCCAACACTATCATTAAAATTTTGAAAAGACAAATCTTCTCTAGATTTGGAACACCCAGAGTGCTCATCAGTGATGGAGGATCTCACTTTTGCAACCACCAGCTTGCGAAAGTACTAAAACACTCTAGTGTGAGACATAAGGTGGCCACACCTTACCATCCTCAGACAAACGGGCAAGCTGAAGTTTCCAACAGAGAGATAAAGAGAATCCTGGAAAAGACAGTCACAACTTCAAGAAAGGATTGGTCTCAGAGGTTAGATGATGCCCTTTGGGCATACAGAACTGCAATGAAGACAGCCATTGGGTTGTCTCCCTTGCAAATGGTCTATGGAAAAGTCTATCACTTGCCCGTGGAGATGGAACACAGAGCATTATGGGCATTAAAATTCCTGAATTTTGATCTTGGAAACACTGCAGAAAAGAGAAGAAGGCAGATTATTGAGCTTGAGGAGATGAGGCTGCATGCCTATGAGTCTTCTAAAAATTAAAAAGAAAAGGTGAAGTATTACCATGATATGAAGTTGGTCAAAAGGGTCTTCACTCCAGGACAGCAGGTGCTGCTGTTCAACTCTCGACTGAAACTTTTCCCAGGAAAGTTGAAGTCCAAGTGGTTAGGCCCGTTCTTAATCAAAAATGTCCTTTCCCATGGAGCAATTGAGTTGACAGACCTAGTTGCTGAAGACCCACAAAGAAGCTGGATAGTCAATGGACAACGCCTTAAGCACTACTTGGGTGGTGAGGTGGAACGCCTCTCCACAGTCATGCAGCTGGTTGATGTGACATGAGCCTATTGGGTCAAGCTAGTGATGTTAAAGAAGCGCTTGCTGGGAGGCAACCCAGTGCTCTGAACATTTACTTTTCAATTTTTATTTTTTGTTTTAATGTGTGTTTTCTTTTATTTTATTATGCTATGCTTGAATGTACTGAACTGCTTTGATTCAACTGTGCTATGTTTTGTGTGATAAGCTTTCTTTTTGAAAATTCTAGTGTTTGATTGAATTTGAGATGATGCATGATGATAAATTTGTGAGACAGGTACTTGAAATAAAGTTTGATTAAAATACTAAGCAAGTTGTTTTTCTGAGTTTGAGAATTTGTGAGTTTACTTGTATGAGTTTTGAGCTTTAGAGTTGTTTTAAATAATTGTTGTCACTTTGGAAGCATGAATGATTTTGCCCAAATTTTCTGTGATTGAACTACTTGCTTGAAGGTTCCACATGATCAAGGCCATCTTTTGTTATCCCTTATTCTTTTGGCCTTCAAAATATTTTTGCCCACTGAAAAGAGAACAATTTGTTCTAACCTTTGAACCTTGAGCCTAATATATGTCTTGAAAAACCTTTTTGAAAAATCTGCACCTTGAGTTAAGTTGAGAACATTTGAGGAGGTACTGATAAAGGTTCAAGTTTGGGGTTACCAAGAAATAACCCACCTCTCTAGGCAGTGAGCAATCAAAAGAAAAAGCAAGAAAAAGGCAAAAAGAAAAGAAAATGTGAGAAAAAGAAAAATTCAAAAAGAAAAAGAAAAAGCTCACTGCAAGGGAAGGCTGGGAAAAAGAAAAGAGAGTTGTTCTTGAAAGATGAATTCATAAATGTCTCTCTTGACTCAAGGAACTTTGCTGACCAGAAAAACCAATTTCCTTCTTAGCCTAGCCAAGTTACAAACAATGAAAAGCCCATGTGATGATAACCTGCTTGTGAGTATGTTTGATTGTGGTTAAATGAAAGGGAAAATTAATTTGTGTGACATTGTGATAACAGAGAGAAACACCACACCATACACCTGTGAGTTGAGTGAGACAGTTTTGAATGCTTGAGAGATATTTTTGAGTGCTTGAGTGAAACACTTTCCCAGGTGAGAAATAGTTCTCTGAATTTCTTATTCCATCTCTGCTTGGTTCATTGAAAATGCATCACATTAAGCATGATTGAATTGAAGCATCTGCACATCTTGACTGAAATCTTATGCTGAAATTGATAAAACTGATTCCTTGTCTTGAAATTTTTTTTCTGAAAAAGGTTGAATCATTGTAGTGATTGTTCTGAAAAGATGAGTTGCATTTTGTTTCCTTGAGGACAAGAAAAGTTCTATGTTTGGGATTGTGATAACAGTTTGAAACACTGTTATTTGGTATGTTATATTGATACTAAAAATACCCTTTTTCACTTAGAAATTTGCTTGGACTCATGTGTTTTCAATAAATTGTGTGAATAACAGAGTTGAGGTTGATTTCAACAGTTTTCTAACAAATTCCCCTTGTTTTGGCAGAGATTGAAGGAATACTGGAAGAAGAATTGAAAATTATAGAAGATGGAGCTCAAAAGGGGTCAAAAAGGCACCAAGAAGAGGGAAAACCCGAAGCTCAGGCGACAAGAACGAGAAAATAGCGCGAAGCAGATCACAGCTGCTCGCCCGAGCGACGGACGCTCGAAGCTTGGGCGTCCAAATCTGACACCCAAGCCCAACATGCTCCTCAAATCTCACTCAGGCGAGCTCCCTACGACGCTTGGGCGATACATGACCTGGATCGGGCCCTGTTTCTACTCTATTTTGATTCTTTCGGACCGGGCCGTACTTTGAAACGTGTCTGACACTATTTAAAGGACCCTGGGGCTCTAGGTTTTGCATCCCTGGCAGAAGAGCGCATAGCAATACACTCCTAGCCAATTCTTAGTCTTCCATTCTTTTCTTTTCTTCCATTATTCATAGAGTTCCCCCATGTCTCTAGGGAACTAATTTCTATTTGTTGTTGAGGAATGATGTAACCTTGTAAATTATCACGTATTTGAATTGATTCTTAATTCTATATGCTTTTTCATTAATTGTTAGAGTAATTTATTTGTTCTTATTGCTTCCTTATACAATAGCATGATCTGTGAATTGCATGACTGCCGGGAGGTTCCTTTCAATTCAGGTCCTTGTTGAATTACTCCTAAGGGTTATATTGCTCAGGGATGAGGGTATAAGTCTTAGTCGTCTTAACCTCTTGATCTTCACATCTTTTTACCAGGAATGCTTGGAATTGTATGAATTGGTAATTAGGGACAGGCTTATTTACCGAGGGATCGGGTTTAAGTGATTTAGTGAGGGACGTTGGCATTAATGAATAAAGAAGAATTCTTATATACATGAGAGTGAACTTGGTGAAGGCTAACCCCAACAACATACCCATCTCATATAAATCAACCTCCATTCATCTATGTGTTCTTTTGCCACTAATCAAATTTATTTTGTTTTATTTTATTATTTTGCAATACAAACCTATGATCTCTTTTACTCTAAGTCTTAATTAATCTTGTTTTCACACAACTGTTTAGCGCCGAGAGTCCTCTGGGATACGATACTTGGTCTTACCATTTTATATTACTTATGCGACTCGGTACACTTGCCGATTTATCCCAACATGTGTGCATCTTGATAAAATTCCATTGAAAAGCTGAATTGAGTATTTACTTGTTGTGGGAAAATGAGTTTTAAATGTGTTGAACCATTTTGATGATAGGTGGAAAGATAAGTTTTGTTGTGTTTGCTTAAGGACAAGCAAAGTTCTAAGTTTGAGGTTGTGATAACGGTCTAAAAACTGTTATTTTTATACTTGAGATTGATATTAAAACACACCCTTTATGACTTAGAATGAGCTTAAAATCATGCAAAACACTTAAGTTAGGTTACAAGAGAGTCAAAGGTGGTTTTAGAAATATTATGCTTGGTTTTACATTATTTTGACAGGATTTAATGAGAATTGAAGGATGGAAAGTGAAGTAGGAAGGAGTTGGACTCAAGAAGGGTTGAAGAAAGGTACAAAAGAGGAGTCGCTCCCAATGCTGAGCGCCAATCTCAGCGTTGAGCGCCAGCTAAGTGGAATTCAATATGACAGTACGCTTAAGCGCCAACGCTGAGGGGAGAATGAAGAACCGTTGCCACTGCTGAGCGCCAGAATCCACCGCTAAGCATTAAGAACTTCAATTCAATACGGCAGGACGCTTGGGCATCAACGTTGAGTGATGCAGTGGAGTGTTGCACCTACCGCTGAGCGGTGAAAACCAGCGCTGAGAGCTGTAGTTGGGCTTGGGCCAAATTCTGTAATTTTTCATAGCTTATAAATAGACCCTCAGAACAATTCTAGGGTAATCTTTTGGCAGAGAAAGACAACAGAACACTTTCTACACTCCTTGGAGGAGGATTTTGGATGTTAAGGCTCCAATTCACCAATTCTAGGGTTTATTCTTTCATTCTTTCCATTAAATCCATATAGTTTCACCATGTCAATGGTGAACTAAACCCTTTGTTGTTGGGGAACGGTGTAATCTTTGTGAAACTCTCTTATATTGAAATTCTTATTTTATTCATATACTTGTATTATCAATAGTTTGGGTTTTCTTCTTTGTACTTTAAAGCTTGCATTGTTTAACTCATTCAGTGTCATGATCTTTGATTTTGTCGATATGGGAACGTACGGGAATCTAGAACTTAGAAGAATTCTCTTGATTATGAAATATTGCCTAGGAATAGGAATAGGACGATCAATTGCTTTAAGCTTCTGTTATTAATGCATTAGTAATTGCTAGGGAGACTAGGATAGTAAACTAGTAATTATGGTAATAGGCTCTTTTCGCCGAGGGATCGGGTTTAGAGTAATTTAGAAAGTTGCATGAACATTGATAATCAAGTGGAATATAATAGGAATAGTAGATATAGGAGAGTGGATCAAGATGAAATCGTAAACCCCAGCAACTCCATTCATTCATATCTTAATCTGTCAATTGATTCAGCTTTTGCATTTGCATGTTTAATTTAGTTTTTTCATTACAACATCAAATGATTATTCTTTCAAGTCATATGTGATCTATTCACATGGACGTCTAGGCCAAGAGTCCCTTGGGAAGCGATATCTGGACTTACCGTCTATTTATTACTTCATACGATCTAGTACACTTTCCAGGGTGTTAACAATGGGTACCTGCAACGAAAAATCTGAATTGTTTTGCAGGTTAGCAACATATGTTATAATGCGCAGTGAGAGCTCAAGGATGAAGTGACATGATAATTTCAACTTTCTTGAGTGTCTACAACTGGTAATAAAAATCATCTTACTACATCATGCATAAAACTTGTTTGACTGATGATGTATGTTTGTTTGAATGATTGTTTGATTGTTTAATGTGAAAATAATTTCTTTACGAGCTTTAATCGACTTGATTATGAGCACAATCGATTATTTGTTGTTGTATGTGTTTCTCTGTTTTTGAAAACTCTTTGTCATATAGTAGTCATCTTAGGATTTAATGAAATCGACTTTGTCTCTCTATTTTTGGGCTTTCCAAATTTGAAAATTTAAAATGGGCCTAGTTTTGAGTCAAAACTTGTCTCGCGCCTTAATTGTTTGTCCTGTCTACTTGTCTCTAGCACACTCTATTTGTGTATTTCCTTAAACCCTAAACTGGAATCAGTGAATCTTAGAGAGCATTGCTAATGATATCTTCATCACATTCATCAAGAAGGGGCAAAGGAAAAAGTATTGCTAGTTCAAGAGAAGCTAATGTTGGAGGCTGGATAAGCGATGATGAATCTCGAATGAGATTTGCTAATGGGAGCTCCAAAATTGTAGTCTCACTAAGATATTTTTACCTGAGTTTATTTGAAAGGGAAAATTTTCAATTTCCTGGATGGATTGAGACTCAAAATCTATCAACATTAATGCAAATAAAAGGTGAGTGGTACCCTGATATTGTAAGAGTATTCTACCATCACTTAAAGATCGTCAATGGTAATATCTGCTTAAGAGTAAAAGGCACTGACATCCATATTAACAATGATGTCTGGCAACAAACTACTGGGTTAAGGGCTGAAGGGATATTTTCTCATTTACCAAACTTTGAAGAAAATTGTTGGATAAAGAAAAAGGATCTCTATAGAGGGTGGCTCAGATTTCCTGTGAGTCGTACAAGAGAAAATCTTTATCTGCATGAGGACCTTAAAATGGAAGAAATGGTTTTAGCACATATACTTGCTGGGTGATTCTGCTGGGAAGGATGATGCAAGATGAAATGTCCACAAGGATGTCTATCTCTTGCATTCTATCAAGAATGACATTCCCACCAACTGACAACAGTGTGAATTTCTCTGCTGATCCGTTCCAGATAATTGTTGACAAGCTTAATCAGCTCGAGACAAAAGTTGATCGTATTCTGCAACAAGGAAAAGTTAAAGATACATCTGAAGATGACTCTATGGATTCCTATGAATAAGCACTGTGCCATGAGTCTTGTTTGTGTTTTGTCTTTGTTATCTTTTGAAAATGGCTTAGATTGCCATTTTGTCTGTCTTTTGCTGTTTTAATCAAAATGTAATATCTTTTAGAACATCAATGAAATCAGTCATTTATGATTTAATTCTATCTGCTTAATTTCTTGATTGAATCTGTTTGAATTGAACTTAAAATCGACTGTGTGATTGATGAAGTTGATTATGCACATGTTTACTGTTACATTGATTCTTTTGCATACTCACTTCTCTACTGTATAATTTCTTGCATTACTGTGATTCTAAATTGCTTGATCGTCAAAAGATCTTGAAAGGTTTTGCAGGAAACATTGCCTCTGGACTTACTACTGGAGTTACTACTCATGGAGAGCAATGCAAAATCGAATTCAAATATGGAACAATCGACTATCGGTTTAACTGGGTTATGAATTCCATTTACTGGAATTTGGTTATTTTGGTTTACTAATTCTATATCATATACTGTTTACTTTTAATATATCTCTGTTCTTTAAATTGATTGATATATTTGTGAGATTATATTGTGAGATTGTTGATGATTGCATCTACGCTTGATTGAATTATTTGCAATTCTGATTTTGATACAATTCTGATACATGCTTTTATATGCTCTGATATTTTTGAAAATTCCATTGTGCATCTGGGTTTTGAATTTAAAACATGGATAATGACAAGGGGAGCATTACATGATAGTCTAGATTTTCCACATGCCTACACTTTAGGGGGGGGGATTTTCTTTATCATTTGATTATCTGTGACAGGGAGAGCATCATTAATTGATTAATTTGTTTATGTTGATGCATCTCCATAAAACTGTTTTTCAGCACATCATTATCATAGATCATACCTTTTTTGCTAATGCACACAAACATGGTTGTTTATTAATCATGATTCTGCAACATAAAAAAAGGGGGAAATTGTTGAGATTGTTGATAAGGGAAGCACTGGTTTAGCTAAACCTTAATCTCATAGTATTTCTAGTTTTTTATGATGACAACACATTATTAATAACACATGTATTGATATGTGTTACATGTTCAAATCGTTACTGTGTATGTATTCTTGAAGAACATGTTTGTGTTGATTCTGTATATGTATGCATATTCACTGTCTTTTTCACATGGATATCATTTGTGATTGCATTACATATGTTTCAGAAAAGAAAACCACATGCACTTGGTTGAATTTAGTTAGTTATGTTTTGATATTCTGTTAATGCTTGTGAACTATAACGACTATATTTTGATTCTGTTTTCAAGCATTTATCTCAAGTCAACTGAATCAATTGTGTAATCAATTTGGTTGGTCTGACTGCTACTATTTGTTTTAACTGTCATAACTATCTGGTTACAGTCGACTACAAGAGCGTTTGTTTCATAGAAAATTATAAATATACGTGATTTTGTAATTCACAGAGACTTTGGTTGTTCTGACATTTTTATTCTATTGTTTCATATTTGATACTCTATGAATCTCTCCAAGAACTCATCAAGAAGATCGTGGAGATCTGTCTTGGATAGTTACTTGACGAGCAAGGTTGTGCTGATAGAAAAAGTTTGATCATACTACACATTGAGGTGTACTGGAAACATGATCATCTACTTCTCTCAATCTTTGGAAGATTGTGGTTGGCCTGTTATGACTACAGGAAGAGGACGTGTTGCGTTTTGGGATAACTTTGAGGATTATTCAAAGTTGACAAAGACTGCAGGAGAGGGGATATCTTACTGTTGTTCTTTGGGTGTTGTATGCCTATATTTTTGGTTAGAGGGTTAGAGAGGTGTTTTATATTTTGATGTGGAGATCTCTATAAAAACCTTGTTGTAAAAACCTTGATCGTTATAGTGCATTTGCTTCCGGGTACAAGAAGGACACTGGATGTAGGCAGTTTGGCCGAACCAGTATAAAAATTGTGTTTGATTTTCTCTATCCTAAACTCTTTACTTTAAGTCGACTTTACTTTTTGCGTAGTCAACTTTAGTTCCGCTGCATTGATTTATCTTTTTCCTTGAGATTCAAGAAACTTTTGAAAGGTTTATACTTTGCGAAAAAGATTTGAAAAAAACTCTGATTTTTGAACTTCACCAATTCACCCCCTCTTAGTGTTGAAACTAAGTCATTCTTTTTCCAACACATTGGTTAATCAAAAAGGCATAACCATCCATTCATAAAAACTAAATTTAATTTTGAAAACAATTTTCCATTCATCTCTCTCACCCTAATTTGGGGATAACATTTTTCAAATCTATCTTTGAAAAAAAACAAACTCAATGCATCTTGTCAGACAAATTATTAAGTCTAGGGATAAGATGCTACACTTGATGATAATATTATTGATGGTCACAGTCAACACACATCCTCCACGTTCAATCTTTCTTAGAAACAAGATAACCAACATGTTCGATCTTTCTTATAAACAATATATTCTTAGGAACAATATAACCCACGTGACACATGAGCTCAAGCTCCCTAACCTTTCCTTTCACATTTGTATTATTGTAGTATATTTATTTTTGTATGATTTCAGTATAATTTTCTATTATAATTTTCTAGTATAATTTTCTTTAACTAATAGTATTTAATAGTTATATCATTCCAACTAAATCTTTTCAGGTATAAATCATCAACATAAACAAATTGTTGGTGTATATGGTCTAAAACTATGATCACGTTTTTTATTTTCACTAAATATATATAACTTCTTTTCATAAGTACATAACTTAACTGCACATGTTATACTGTGTAAGAGATTAATCTAACTTTGTACATTCTCTATTCCAAACTACTAGAAACTAACTGCAAGAAAGGATGGACACCGGTATCTTTTTGTTAATGTATATATTTTCTTTGATGCAAAATAGGGTTCATATATAGAGTGTCACAATAAATTTATTCACAAAATATTTTGATAACAGCAAGTTATAAATTACATTCAAAACCAAAATTAGGAGCAGAATTAAGAGTAGTAACTTTTGACATTCAAATTCTTGCTGAGGAAAATTTCTCCATTAGATAATGAAGGTTACGAGTTGAATGCTTGACAAGAAAAATCAAAGAACAAAATTGGTTGAATTTGCCATTGCATGAGAGCTAAAGGAACTCTAGAATCCACCAAACAGTGAAACAAAAGCTAGAGTTTTACCATTTGATACGTGTCATTTGAGAAGCTACGTATGCATGCGTGTCTTCCTCCTCCTTCAGCCACGTGTGTGCCGCACGTGTCAATGCATGGCCACACCTTGTTTTCCATTTTTACCTGTTGTCAGCTTCTGGTTTTTCCCTCTGATAACAATGCATGGACATGTGCAACGAAACATAAACTATATCTCACATTAGAATCGCGTAGCTCCCTATATAAACCCTCAACCCTCTCTCTTCTTCTCACATAGCTTCCAAAACAAACCTAGTTAACGATAGAATCGCGTAGTGAGAAAGAGTGAGAAACATGGCAAGTCGTCAGCAGAACAAACAAGAGCTTGATGAGAGAGCAAGGCAGGGAGAGACTGTTGTTCCCGGTGGCACTGGTGGCAAGAGCGTTGAGGCTCAGCAACACCTTGCTGAAGGTTTATAATCAATTCATACAGACATTATACATTATACATTCTTCATCTTTTTCATACATGCATATGATAAAACATCACTTTCATCACAAGTTCACAACTACTAATGATACTTATCCTTGTTTTTCATCACCTTTTTCATATCATTCATTTCAAACACATTTATATTTCTTACTGGTGAAGCTTTTTCTGCATAACAAAATTTGAGTTTGGATTTTGGTGTTTGTTTATTTGTGATGAATATGATATGAAAGGAAGGAACAAGGGAGGGCAAACAAGGAAGGAACAACTAGGGAAAGAAGGGTACCAAGAAATGGGACGCAAAGGTGGGTTGAGCACCATGGATAAATCAGGAGAAGAACGTGCTAGAGAGGAAGGCATTGAAATTGATGAATCCAAGTTCAGGACTTCTGCCAATAAGGACAACGACATGTAACAAACACACACACATTAAAAGGCTTCACAACCTTAGAATGTGTTCTTATGCTAGCTTCAATATGAGTTTCGAGTCTTCTATAAGGGAGAATAGGTTATAAAGTGTTGTAGTAGGTCAAGGTGTCATGTGTGTCGTGAAATAAATTAGCTAGCATGTATGATGTTTTAGTATTTTAGGTTGTTTTAGCATGTATGATGTTTTAGTATTTTAGGTTGTTTTAGGCTTCCTTGTACTTGTATATGTGCCTCTTGAAATAATATATTTGATTACAATTTACCTTTCTTAGTCTCTGCATAATTGATTCTGTCATGATTAATTGATATATTCTTTCCTTATTTATAGATTCTAGGTATTCTGTATATTTTATATATTGTATGCTGATTACTCTTTCTAAATTAATGAAACGTGTTTGTTCTAATCCTTACATGGTATCAGCCTAATCTCGATCTTTCCTTATCCTTTCTTATTTTTTTTTCTTTCCTATGGCTAATACTGATGGTGCTTTTTCTTTTAACACCATGATTCACATGTTAAACATACGTCTCACTTTAACCAATTTCATTCTTTGACGTCGTCAGCTTCTTCTTCTTCTTGACGGACATGCCTTTTATGGTCATATTGATGGCTCAATCAAAGCTCCTCCTGCAAAATTGTCTGCTGATGATGGATCTTTTACGGTTCCTAATCAGCCTTTATCACGTGGAAACAACAAGATCAAATACTTGCAAGTCTTCTTCAAGCCTCCCTTACCAAAGAAACTCTAGCTGAGGTACTGCATTGTGACACCGCACAACAGATCTGGACTACTCTTGAATCCCTCTACGGTGGTGACTCCAAGCAACGAGAAATTGAGATCAGAGATCAATTGTTGCACCTCACAAAAGGCTCATCCACTTTTAAGGAGTTTTCTAAAATATTTTGAGGCTTATGTGATCAACTAAGCCTTATGGGAAGACCAGTGGACGATTTAGATAAATTACACTGGTTTTTATGGGGTTTAGGTCCCACTTTCACTAGCTTTGGTGCATCTCAATTAGCATGCGACCACTGTCTATTTTTCGTGATTCTCTTTCTGTTGTCGAGAGTTTTAAAATGTATTTACATGCTGTTGAATCCACTCCCTCTCAAGCTTCTTTTTATACCACTACTCAACGTCCCTCTCAATCATCCAATACACGTTTTCAATCTGGGTCGCGTTCTTTCTCAAATGGCAAAACAGGTCGTAGTTACCACAACTCAGGCTGTGGTGGTCGCGGTAGAGGACGTCGTCCTATCCATTGCCAAATCTGCAGAAGAGAAGGTCATTATGCCACATCTTGCCATCAACGTTATGAAGGTGGCCCACCTCAATCGGCAAATCTTGCTGAATCATTTGCAAATTCTTGCACTCTATCAAATTCAAATCAGTCTTATTGGTAACTTGATACTGGAGCTTCAGCACATATGACAACAAACTCATCTAATTTAGACTCAATTGAGCCTTATTCTGGTAATCACACAGTTACTTTTGAAAATGGTAATGCTCTCCCTATTTCCCATATTGGATCTCATCGTTTGACAAATACTTTAAACCTCTTTGATATTCTTGTTGTGCTTGGACTACAAAAGAATCTCATTTCAATTAGCAAACTTACACGTGACTTTCCTGTGGATGCTATATTTACTGACACATCTTTTCTGCTTCAGAAAAAGGGTACAAAGGAAATTCTAGCAAAAGGGAGGCGTGAACACAACTTATATGTCTTGGAGGATGGTCAAAATGCTTTTGTTTCTGTTTTAAATTCCAATAAGCTACGAGGATCCTTTGAATTGTGGCATTACCGTTTGGGTCATGTTAACTTTGATACTATTTTCCATTTAAGAAAAAGAGGTTTTTTGTCTTTATCTTCTATTTTACCAACTTCATCTATTTGTGGCTCTTTATTAATTAGCTAAAAGCAAAAGATTACCTTATTCCCTTAATGAGAAATGCGCATCGCATGTGTTGGATTTAGTTCATTGTGATTTATGGGGACCTGCTCCCATTTGTTCAAAATTTGGTTTTCGATATTATGTGATTTTTATTGATGACTATTCCAAATTCACTTGGTTATATCTAATGCGCCTGAAATCTGATTTTTATGTTATATTTTTCCAGTTCAAGAAATTTGTTGAAAATCAGTTCAATACATCTATAAAAACATTCCAAAGTAATGGAGGTACCGAATTCACCAATAACAAAGTTCAGACCTTGTTACATGAAACTAGAATTTTTCATCTTATGTCCTGCCCTCATACACCCGCCCAAAATGGTAGAGCTGAACGCAAGCATCGTCATATCACTGAAACGGGACTTGCTATGCTTTTTCATTCACATCTCCCTGCTCATTATTGGCTACATGCTTTTTGTTGTGTTGTTTATGTTATTAATCGGTTACCCACCACTCTTTTAAATGGTGTTTCCCCATTTCAGACATTATATAATACTCCTCCTAATTATGCACATTTTCATCCTTTTGGCTGTCGGGTTTATCCTTTTCTTCGTGACTATGCAACTAACAAATTGTCTCCACGCAGTGCACCTTGTATTTTTCTTGGATATAGCAGCAACCATAAAGGATTTCAATGTTTGGATCCTTCAACCTCTAGGTTATACGTAACAAGACATGCTAAGTTTGATGAAATTTATTTTCCGTGTTCAAACACAGAACTATATCTCCAATTTTTGGATTGGGTTTCTCTTCATTTTCTGAACCAGCCTCAATGCCTGACCTTCCTGCTCCAGCTCATTCACCAGC
Organism: Vigna reflexopilosa; assembly: GCA_027742785.1. Taxonomy (NCBI): domain Eukaryota; kingdom Viridiplantae; phylum Streptophyta; class Magnoliopsida; order Fabales; family Fabaceae; genus Vigna; species Vigna reflexopilosa. The sequence goes on along the minus strand of CM050929.1, from coordinate 8,700,816 downwards.
TTCTTCTTTGACATCATCAAAGGAAATTGTGCACTCACCAACCATACCTTGTGGTCTATGTCCTGCTCAAGATCCTCCTTCACCTGTTGTTTCCATGCTTGATACTCAACCACAAATATCTCGTAGTGTCTACTCATCCTATGGTCACACGCGCCAAATCAGGTATTTTCAGGCCCCGTCATTTTGCTGACATTACCACCTATCAACCATCTTCTCTTCTTTGTGCTCTGCTTACCACTTCTACACCCAAAGGGTTCAAATCCGCTGCCAAACATCCTGGTTGGTTGGATGCTATGCATAAAGAGCTCCTAGCTCTACACTCCAACAATACTTGGGATCTTGTCCCACACCCATCCAATACCAATATTGTGGGGTCCAAATGGGTGTTTAGCACCAAATATCTTTCAGATGGATCAATTGACAAATTAAAAGCATGGTTGGTTGCACAAGGCTTCACTCAAACTCCTGGTCTTGACTATGATCACACCTTCAGTCCTGTTGTTAAAGCTGCCACTGTTCGTGTCATTCTCACTCTAGCAGTAACGAATAATTGGCCTCTTCATCAATTGGATGTCAACAATGCATTTTTGAATGGGTACCTGACATATCCTGTCTATATGGAACAACCTCCTGGGTTCATTGATCCTCGATACCCAAATCATGTTTGTCGACTTCGGAAAGCTCTTTATGGTCTCAAACAGGCTCCTCTTGCATGGTTTCAATGATTCAGCTCGTTTCTTCTCAGTCTTGGGTTCCTTGGAAGCAAGGCAGATCCATCTTTATTTGTCTTCCACAACACGACAACCACTCTATATATACTTGTTTATGTTGATGACATAATTTTGACAGAGAATAATAATTGTTTACATCAAAAACTTTTGGCAAGGTTCAAAACTGAGTTTGCTATCAAGGATTTAGGTCGTCTAAATTACTTTCTTGGTCTCGAGGTTCACTACACTACCAATGGTGTCTTTCTAAGCCAGACCAAATATGCTCAAGACATTTTATCCAGGGCCCAGATGTTGGATGCAAAATCGACAGCCACACCGCTCCAACCTGATATTCAGCTGACAACCACAAGAGATCCTTTCTCTGATCCCACTCAGTATCGCTCTTTCGTTGGTGCACTCCAGTATCTCACTATAACTCGTCCTGACTTGTCCTATGTGGTAAATTTGGTTAGTCAGTTTCTTCAAGCTCCAACAAATGATCACTTTCAAGCAGTTAAACGCATCCTTCGATATGTCAAGGGCACCATGTCCTATGGCCTGTCCTTCACCCGTGGAGCTTCCCTTAATATTCTTGGATACTCGGATGCAGACTGGGCTCGTTGTATTGAGACTAGACGATCAACCTATGGTTATTGTATCTTCTTAGGCGGAAATCTCGTTTCATGGAGTGCTAAGAAACAACCAACCGTAGCTAGATCAAGCTGTGAATCAGAATATAGAGCCATGGCTAATGCGGCAGCTGAACTAATATGGATTACTCATCTTCTACATGATCTGCATATTTTCCATCAAGCGCCAACTCTTCTTTGTGACAACAAGAGTGCAATATTTCTCTCCCAAAATCCGGTGGCTCACAAACGCGCTAAACATATTGATATTGATTATCACTTTGTTCGAGAGCTTGTTCTATCTAACAAACTCATCACTCAATTCATTCCTTCCGATCTCCAACTAGCAGACATATTCAGTAAAATTCTACCTCGACCATTGTTCCAGTTCTTCAGAGCCAAGCTTCACGTTGGACCAAATCCCAAAGGGAGATGATAGGAAATAATATATTTGATTATAATTTACCTTTCTTAGTCTCTGCATAATTGATTCTGTCATGATTAATTGATATATTCTTTTCTTATTTATAGATTTTAGGTATTATGTATATTCTATATATTGTATGTTGATTACTCTTTCTAAATTAATAAAACGTGTTTCTTCTAATCCTTACAAATATATTAACCAAATTTAAATTTCTAAAATCTAAAATTTGTGATAGATTTCTATTATAGAATAAACTTTGTAATAATTAAAAATATTCCCCGTTTTGTTTTATTACTTCAAATGTAAGGGAATTGGTACATATACATAAACATTTGTATACTAAGCATATAAGCTAGAAATATATTAAGGACTTATAATAACTTATTTTCTGAAATTATATCAAAATTTTGACATTTATCTACTATAGTGTTCCCTTTTTTAACATTTATACTTGGAGGAAATAGAAAGTGGTGACCCATGGCATGATACATAACTTTACATTACATATTAGAGAAAAAACACTTAATGCAAAGCAGTGCAGTTACATTTAACATTGTTTTTCTATTTATTTTTCTTTTTAAGGGTAGATATATTTTTCAAGAACTAGTATATTTAAGAACTATATTTGTAACAAATTACTTTGAAACTTTTTAGAATTTTTTGGAAATTTAAATTCGAATTTTTTTTATTTTACTTTTATATATTTTCTTCCGAAAGCAATTCAACATTTTGAAATTTTAGCTTCGAAACAATTTAATTTACTTTTTATACATTTTCAAATATATTTATGAGAATATAACGTAAAAAAGTAAATATTATCTCTGTTTACATTAATATTAGTAGAAAGAAAAGATAAAATAAAGATAGAAATAATATAATTAGAGAGTAAAACCGCGAGATAAGGAGGAACATAAAAAAAGAGATAAGGAGGAACATAAAAAAAAAGAGGAGAGAAAAAGAAGAATCAGAGATGGTATGAGAAAAGAATGGAAATAAAACAGAATATTGAATTTAAAATATGATCATTTTAAATGATTAAGATATTTCTATATTTAAAATTTTAGTTTTTATTTTTTAAAAATAATAATTTCATGTGAAATATTTTAAATTTTAAGAAAACCGTTTATTAATTAAATTGGAATGCATTAAGAGAAAAAAAATGACTCTCTGTCTTCACATAAATCATGCGTCTTTTATGTTATGTTTGTATTCTTTGAAGTTATAAATTGATTGTAGAAGAAATTTGTTTATTGGAATATTGTCTATCTTCAATAGAAGAAATTTTTATTGTTATACACTTTTTTTATTTGAATAATGTAACGTCGTTTGTCTTGAACTATTTCTACGGGTCAATGTTTAGTTTATTTATGCCTTATTTAATAAATGAACAAAATATATAAAATTAGTGCAAAAATACTATTAAACATTCGAGATCGTCTTTTCCCGTTTGCTTGATAAATTACGAATATTTTTAGTACATTACCTGAAAAAAAAATTAAGAAATAAAATCTTGGTAGGTTCAGCATTTGGTCATATGATTTTAGTATCTATTTTTTTCGTTCAAGCACCTCTTACTATTTATTGTTATAACTTAATTATTTAATATTATGTTATGTTAGTTATACTGTTACTTTATATATTATAAAAATATATATTAATTTTATAGTACTTGGTACTCTAACCTTTTACAAAACTATTTACAAAATTAAAACATTTTTAATTAAGCACTCCAAATGGTCTTTCTCAATGCAAAATATCATATGTCTCGTTAGTACAACTTCATAGTAATTCTAATTTCAATTAACATTAATTCATTTATTTATTGTAGTGTCCATCTTATGAATTAAAGTTAAAAAATGTTGAATTTATTGTATGTAAAGTAGAATAACACTTGTTTATTATTTAAAAAGTATATAAACACCTTAGGTTAATTTCAAAAAAAATCTCAGACTTAACTCAAAGTAATATATGTATTTGTGCAATTCAAAAAAGTTTTCTTTAGGTCAATTTTTTCTTTCTTAAATATTATCCCATTTCTATGTTTCAAAATTTTCCAAACAATAGCTACGCACATTCTTTTTCATATTTGATTTTGTTTATTATTTAATTGTATGAGATGAAAGTATTGAAAGTCACACAGATTATTATCTAACTATACAACTTTAATTACTAACTTATCATTTGTTGTCATCTTATCCAATAATATTCTCCATCTTAGTATCAATGCCTTCGGAATAATCCTTACACTCTAAAAAAATGATTTGAAGAAGCCAATTTCTTCCCATGTCGGCCACCTTGTAATACATGCAGACCTAACTATGAAATATCTTTCCCCTTCCTCCAACCAAATCTAATCTTCATAATCTCTTTTTATTTTTTTAATCATTTACGAGTTACAATAATTCATGTTCTTCGATTGTTTCCCACACTAATATGGTTCTTATCCAAGTAAGATTCCATATCCAAATGTTATGTTCTCAATAATGCCCCATCTCCTTTATCTTACTATGTTTACAATTAGAAATTTCAGACAACTTAGGAAACCTACAAAAAAGAGGTAAATCTCCTATCCATTTGTTCTTTCAAAATTTAATTTTATCACCTTCACCTAGTGTCCACACTATACTATTTTTAAACCAATTGTCTTGTTGGTTGCTCCCACTTACCATACATAGATCTCTCCACCACCAAGATTCATTTTTACCACTGTTTACTCCATTTAAGTTCCTTTAGGATCCATACTTAGAGTCTAACAATTATTTCCACATACTCGACTTTATTAAAGTTTCCTAAATTTCATTATTTTAAGCTCTTTACAAACACTTTTGGGAGCTTTGAAGTAGGCTAAATAGAATAATGGAAGTGCTGAAATAGAATAATTTATTTCTAACTTTGTCTACCATTTCTTGTAAAAATTGTATTCTCCTTGGTTTCCCCCTATTAGCATACCTAGGTACTTAAATGACATCTTTATATATTTGCAGTTTAGAATCTTAGAGAAATTTCCTACATCATCTAACTTTAACCCTATTCTCCTATCTTGCTTTTGTAAAAGTTAACCCTAACTCCAGACCTCTCAAAACATTCTCAAGATAGTTTTTATAACTATGATATTTTCAATAGAAGGTTCACATACAAATATGGTGTCATTTGCAAATTGTAATAAGCCAACTTGATATGATTCTATCTAAGAAAGAGTACAATTGTTTTTTAATTTGAATCCTCAAGAGGTACAACAAAAATAAATCAGAGAAGAATGTGGAATAGTACATGGATGGAGACACCACAATCTAGTATATCGATAAGTTCAATGAAGATTCGCCATAAAGATATTAATCTTTTATAAAAATCATAGTTTTAGGCCAAGAATCAAGAAAATTCTCTATCAAAGAATGCAAATGCATATAATATGACTAAAAAATGTCTACATATGTATTTAGTGCTCCTATGTATAAACATATATTTAAACCACTTAAAAACCCTAAAAGAAAGTCTAATGATATTGGGTCCAAAAATAAATTGAAAATATAAAAATAGAAACCAATTGTTTGCAATTAAAAAGTACTTTTAATGTGGTATTGCTTGTAACATATCTTCGACATTGTCATGGTTTGAATCATCATTGAATTCAGTTAGTAAATCCTTGATAATTGGCTCATCCTCAACAGTTTCGGAAGATCTACTAGTGTACCATGTAGCCATCTAGCAACTGCCAAAAAATTAACAAGTATAACTCACAAAGAGAACCCTGCCAAAAAATTAACAAATTTAACCCATAGAGAGAATCCATAATGGTTACTAAACCCACAATGGTTCCTTTAGACAGACACACTAGATTATAATGATTAGAATATGTGTGTGATGAATTGTATTGTACTTTTAGGGTTCGCGTCAGTCATTTTATGTACACTGGTTAAAGTATAAATTATTTAAATAAGTGGCATGTTATTGTCTTGAAGTTCATTACAAGTTCACTCGCACTAGGCCAATTATGTGAAGAAAGAATCTCCCGAAAGACAAGGTTAACGGAAGTCATCAATGTGTGTGATGACTTCAGTTAGAATTGGAAGTTGCCACCATTATAAGGAAAGTTGGCAATATGAGTGACGACTTCAGTTTGAATTGGAATTTGATACCATCATAAGGGAAGTTGTCAATGTGTGTGACAACTTTAGTTAATAGCCAATTCTAATGAAAGTGTCAATGTGGCTGACAACTTTAGTTGATGTGGACTTGGTACCATGAAATAGAAGTTGCTAATGGTTGTGACAACTTACACGAATCTTGAATTTGGCATTACGGAGACATGGATTCCACTCCCATGTAGTTGGATTCGTTGGAGACTTAAAGCTGGTGTTGATATGAGTTATTTTACGGCCATTAACAGCTTTATACCTTCAAACAAGCAATGATAAGATTCATTTCTAAAGTCACGCATGAACAATATTGTCGTGGTAGACTTCAACAAGTTTTCACATGCACCTTTTACAGGCCTTGGTAGGCTAATGAAGATATTCCTTCCATCACATTGATGTGTGAATAATCAATAGTGGCACATTGATGTATGGGCTGTCTTTATTTGGGTTTGGATAGGATGTGTTCAATAGGTCAAAGAACCCACGTGGTGTAGTAAATTTTATTCCTTTAACTAGTTATTATAGGTGGGTTGTGAATCCATGTGATGCACCCAAGTGTTGCCCTGCATCCAACCTTCACACACAAACCCCTTCACAAGTTGTGAAACCACTAGACCTCCTCTTAAGAATCTATCATCACCAATGTAAGAAAAAGTAGGCTAAGTTTCCCAACCAAGATGGGGTGAATTGGTTTTGCTTTATAAAAATTGTTCTTTTTAAAAACCTTTTGAAAATCTTTGAATCTTTCTTGAAATGCAAGAAAATAAATAATCTAAGGCAATGTAAAAGGAGAAAGGATAGAAAGATCAACAAACCACAGTTTATAATGGTTCAGCCTCAACTACCTACATCTAGTCCTTTTTCAATCAACCTAAGATTGAAAGGATTCCACTATATAGATTGAGTTCTACACCAAGAAATACAGAGATACCCCTCTCAATGTACACTCCTCTCTAACTCCAAATCTACTATTGTAAACACACAGAAAGAACAATCATCTTGCTACAACCCCTTTGAGATACCACACTCAAAGTCACCAAAACTCTAAAGTTCTCTTCCTATCCAGCAACAACAGGGAAACCATAATCACAGATGATTGCAAATGATTATGATCTTCCAATAGAACAACTCACAATGCAGATTGACCAGACTTGTAAGCACAACAACACTTCAAGAATCCTTGATATGATTTCTTCCAAATGAAATTCTTCTTGATTCTCGGAGAACAGATGCTCCTGTAATAAATCTCAACCAACAATGTCAGATATAAAAGTTATTGATCATCAAAGTTGTTGAAAACAGAAAGCATTGCGTTTATTTATAGAATTTTCACAACTGATGCAATTTAATCGATTACGCTATTAATGTAATTGGTTAAGCAATTAATACTGATATATAACAAAATTACATTTTTCACATTTAACATATTAAGCAATGTATGTAATCGATTAGGTAATTAATGCAAGTCATAACATTTAAAATATGACCATTATGGTAGTTATGACTTAACAAGAAACAAGTTTTCAATTAATGCGCATTTTAACCGATTAAGAAAAGAGTGTAATCAATTAAGTACAATACTTAAACACATTTGAAAACTTTTTCAACCCAAAACTCATCATTGGACTCAGTAATCAAGAATAGGCAAAGACATAAGTTTTAATAGATTATACATATAATGTAATAAGTTAAAACTTGCAGTTTTGCCACTATTAAGCAAATACTGATATTTGATTAATCTAACAGATTATATAAACATTGTAATTGATTAATTCATACAGATATGCAATGTGCATAGAGTTTTATCAATCTTAATCATGAATATGCATGTCATAGATATAATCACATGTATAAGCATAGTGAATATGCATAAAATATAGTTCAAGCACAGTCCAAGCATAATTACAAATTAAAACAACAACTTTGCTCAATGTGTGCAAGAAACTATAAAAACAATTTTGTTGTTGTCATCATCAAAAACACATATGGGATATATGGGTTTAGCTTTCACCTAGCTCCCCCTATCAATAACTAACTTGATTTACTCTTCACATGGGAAGCAGTTTACGGGTTTTGCTATCCATTGCACCTCTTCTTAAGAATATAACATCACTCACTTCATGAGTGGATACTAACGTCACAACATTCTATCACCTTTTTATCTTTTTCTAGTTAAGCCAACGTTGAACATGTTTATTTCATTTGTCATCTAGAATATTATTATTTCATGTATTGACATGTTTATCATTACTATTTTTTTACTTAATTTTATTGATTTAAATATATGTATTTATTAATGTATTTGGTTTTAAAACTATTATTAATAATCCATTGTGTTAAAATTGTAATATGTTCCTTAATCTTTATTAATTGTGGTTGGAGTTTGTAAAGAATCAAAATACTCATGCATAAGTCAACATTTGAAAAAATGTTAACGTAAATCAAATGTTGTTATTTTTCTCAAAAGCAAGGTATAAGAAGATTTTATTTGACATTAATAATTTTATTTGGATTAGTTGAAATGAAGTGAAAATAATGAGTGAAAAAGAAAGATGATTTTATTTTTCAATAATAATTTAATTTATTATCTTTAATGTTATTTTTTATTTACTTAGTGTGAAATTTATATACGTTTTTCATCAATTTTAAAGTTTCCATTTAAAATTGATTTTATTTTTACATGTAAAATTTGCAAAAAATGATTGCCTTTCTTAGACTTCTGATCCCCAGGACATGTTTCTATTATGATTGCAAAACAAACACATCACCAATGAAGTATGACTTGGCAATGAAAGATTTCTAAGTCCAAGACCACATCATGTATAGATAAGATGTCAACTCGACTTAGTGGATGATTGTGTAATAGATTTTATCAAAGTTGTTGGATTTGATGATTTTCTTCATTTCCGAGATATGGACATGAACCACGATTTACTGAATGCATTAGCGGAGTAGTGGAGGGCTGAGACAAACACTATCCATCTTCCACTAGGAGAGGTGGCAGTGACTTTACAAGATGTGGCACTACTTTTAGGTATACCTATTGATGGAGAAGTAGTAACTGGTGAGGATTTGGTGGACCATTGTAAATGATTATTGGGTGTAAAGGGAACACAATAAAATTGTCTTGGTTGAATGTCAACTCTCAAGACATACTAGTGACACAACTAACAAAATCATTGCCCAATTTGATCATGCACACATTCTACCACTTATTGGCAGTATACTAATGCCAAATACATTAGGTAGTAGAGTTCATATGATATATCTCCTTTTGCTGGAAGACTTAAATTCAATTTCAAATTATAGTTGGGATTTTGACAGTCTTAGCATGTTTATATCGTGCTTTAGACCATGGAGTTAGAGCTGCCCAAGAAAACATTAGAGGGTGCATCCTTCTATTGCAACGTTGGGCATGGTAATTCATTAAGATAATTTCTCTATCAATTAACCCCAGCCAAAGAGATTGAGGTAGGAGCTACCTTTCCACTTTTAAAAAGGTGGGGTTCTAGACATACACTTTGAAAAAATCACCCTTCCAGCACAATAAACTCATAAGGAAGTTGTTAGACGACTTAAAGCCCAAAGAGGTACTTAGTCAAACTTTTGTTGTAATTTTTAACAATATTTTCCTGTAATATTTACTAAATTTATTACAGATCCTCTGTTCCTTATACCACGAACGAGGTTGCTCCATTGATTCATCTTGCAGTTCTTCTTATTTGTTTCACTATAATTGAATTCCACCATGTTGATAGGGTTATGCGCCAATTTGGTTTCGGAAAAATTATTCTCGTTCAACCTTTAAATTTATATCAACTTCACAGAAAGGATATAAGAAGGGAGAATAGACAGATGTTGGCCTGAGTATCATCAAAGGTGGATAATTGATTAGAATGACTGACACACTCAACTCATTCAAGGTACTTTGTTCACGAGTAATGGTCAATTGCGTGACACCACACTTTATATGCAATGGTATATTAGTCGTACAACCTGTTACATATCGCCTCCAAATCAACATCCAATGATGATATAAGTTTAATTTCTAAAAGATTGAGTCATGTACTTATTTTTCTATTTATGACAAATTTGCATTCTCTTCCCAAAGCATGACACTCCACCACATTCTCAACCTTGATATTAAGATGTTGTGTCTTCTTCCTATGGTCAACAGGTTTATGAACACAATTGGTCAGTCTAGTTCGTCTAGTCTTCACCAAACTCCCGTGTCCACAAACATGGATGATCATCATCAAAACATGTATTTTCAGTCACTATCCAAAAGTGTTCCATTCACATGTAAGATTTTTCCTAGTGAACTAGATATTTTCTCTAGTGCACCAAATATGTTCGAAATTTCTACATTTCCACCCTAATATGTACTCAATCCCACATCATCCATGGGATACTATCGTCCCATAATGTCATCCCAAGCCATAATTGGTCAAGGTGACAATAATGTTAATGAAGAAAACAATGTTGACAATGATAAGCTACCAGTTTCACCCTCCCATCATTGCTAACAACAGAGGCCTATAAGACAAACACAAAGGCCACATTGTAAGGCTTCATCTCACGAATGAATTCTCTACCATTATATTACCTATGATAAAAGATTATTTGTATTAAGATTTTTATCTTTAACTTTATTGTTATTCTCATTGTTGTTATTCACGTGAAATCCACTTCCACTAATTCAAAACTAGGAATCAAATAAGTAGAAGTAGCCAATGTTTCTCACAAAGTCATCTCAACATTTTTCTAAAATTTTATTAACATTGATTGCAATGTGATGCACGAATTCAGTTATTTATGTATGTATGCCGAAGTTGCCAATATAGTGCACGACCTTCAGTTCAAAATGGTTAGACATTAACCCTAGGCACGACTTCAGTTAAAAATTGATTCATGCTAAATGGGCCATTCACATGCACAACTTCAGTTCAAATCTATTAAAGTTGAAGTTGTCAATTACATGTACGACTTTACTTAAGGTTTAAATGGTAATTAATTAAGTTTAATCTCACTCAAGTTGTCAAAAGTGAGTACAACAATAATATTAAGAAGTCATTTTCACATTTGATGACTTCTTCAGGATGAAGTCATCAACGCCATATACCACTCAACCTTTTTGATAATAAATTTAAAATGTGACCCAAATGTATAAATTAAAAAAAATGATATACGTAATTAAATCGTCTTACAACTCTCCACGCGTCTCATTATTCTCCATTCTAACCTTCACCATTCCATCTCACATCCGCATGCTATGCTAGTATGTATTAACTTTCAAGGTTTGCTAAAATTGCATGTAAAAAGCTTTGAACTCTCTTCATTCTTACTTAATATAATTTAAATCTTTGTTAGCTTATTTAAAAATTAAAAATGTCATTTTACATTTATAATTTTAATATTTTAAAAAATTGTAAGTTTAAATAGGTATTTTTTTAATTTAAATTGATAAATAAAATTAATTTGAATATTTAAATGGAATGACTTAATGCATAAATTTCAAAAAATTATTTTCAAATGTGGATATAAGTTTTAATTAAACTTAACTATAAATTTGATTTCATTTTGGAGAGGGACAACATTGCTCCATTTTAAAAATAATAGAACTCAAATTAGTCAAAATTTCAAATATAGGTACTAAATTGAATATAAGCACGAACATGACACCACCACTATCATTTTCATGTGACATTGACACCAGCACATGGCATGAAAATCATCTCACTCATGACAAAAAGATAATAAAAAATAATTTAACTGATATGTGGCATATACGGACACGATGTTAACGTCAATCTAATTTAATGAAAAGGATTTAATTGGATCATTTTAAAAAATTGAAGGAATTAATTGCACCAAATAAGAATTAAGGGTCTAACTGAATTTTTCAAACAAATTAAAGGACAAAAAAAAGTATTTTAGCTTGTAAATCCACACTGATGGCTTCTTCCAATATGTTTGTTCGGGGAGCATTTAGAGGGGTATACTAGTGAAACCGTTGTTACCTAATCGATTCCTTGGACCGAGAGTCTCCTTTTCCTAACAGTTTCTTATTAGTTCCCTTCTTCTCACCTACACCTTTCAATCATATATGCTTACGCACGTCTTTTAACTCCTCCATCTGCATGAATTTGGTCGTTCATTGTCACAAAACATTCAATTTTTCAGCCGATTACATGAATAGACTACCAACGAACGAGTTAGGTCACAACGCTATAATCATGTGGGGCATGGCCACCTTAGGACTCAAGTTCCTTATTTGCATAGCCACCATTCCAAATCATCCCATGAACATCTAGAGAGATTCATATTTCTCTTTCCTAATGTTGACCAGGGCGATGGAAGTCAAATGATACGGTTGGTTAGTAACAAACTAAGATTTGAATATTAATGAAATGGTGGTGAAGTAATTAATGAGTTAGTTGATAGATGTGTGAACCAATCTAATATCACTTCTTTTAGTGAGGTGGGAAAGATCTTAAACTAGATGGCATCGTTTGTCATGTACAATGCCATCTGTGTCACGAAAATACTCACATGTTTGTCCGAGTCAGTGGACTCATCATACTTTTCAAAAACCAACATCTTGCAATTGTAAAACACTCCATGATGTTGAACAAATGCATTTCGAATGTGTCAACCGTGATTGGGAGGATGAAGATGTTTACTTCTTATAGTGCTTTCTTGAACTGTTCGGCTTTGTTCGTTACACAATTGCTTGGTTGGTTCAAGCTAGGTGGGAGTGGAAGGTACTGACTCCCTTATTCCCATTTCCCACCTAATTAACGTATTTTGTTCGTGTAAGGCTTTCAAATCACCCTTGTACTTTCTCTACACGGTCTCCATTTGTCTTTATATACTCGTCATCATTTGTGTGGATCTATTTGTTGTTTGTCTAATGCTTATTCTAATATAATGTTGCTTGTCACATCTCTTGTGGTTACTATATTTGAGTGCTCATTAACTCTACACTGGACATCAAAATGATTCCATTTTCTGAAGGAAATTGCAACTAGAACCATCAAGGAATTTTCTGACGTGTCTTTGGGTGCTTCAATCATTACCGACAAGCAATCAAAGTCGAAGGATAAAAAACTAATCCATGGATTGATTGTCGCAAGGTTATGTGAGTTCTTGAGAATTTGTTAGATATGAAAGACCAAATTTTGCAGCAAACACAACCAAGGATGATGCCAGGCCCAAAAGAATGACTCACAAAACAAAAGGGATATTTGATTTTATTTATTATTAAGGAATTGTATGAGTCAGCATATTCTAGAATGAAAGTTGGTTAGGATTTTGTTATTGTCCTTTTGTGAGGTCATGTATTAGGTTATATATTACCTACATTTGAATGAAAAAGGGGAGAAAATCTTTATCCACTCGTCTTATCTTTTGTCCTTCTGGAGACTGCATGTCCTTGAATTCAGTGCATTACCTTAACATTGGTGCTTTCATTCTCGTCTCTCCTCCATGGCCGAGAATACTCGTTCTAAAACCCACCAATTTCAAAATATGAGTATCCGTCTCTCTGCTCTGGAACATCATTCTCCTTCGCCGCCTCACTCACCTCCGCCTCTTCATACTCCTTCTTCTCCCTCCTCCCAGTGTCATTTTCTCAAATTGGATGTCCCCTGTTTTAATGGCACAGATGCTTTGGGTTGGATTTTCAAAATCACCAAATTATTCGACTACCATAACACTCCTGAGGAGGAGTGTATCACTATTTCCTCCTTCTATTTGGATGGTCCAACCTTGGCTTGGTTTCAATGGATGTTCCACAATGGTCAAATCCATTCATGGCATCAACTCTTGCAGGCTCTTAAGAATCTATTTGCACCAACTACATCTGACGATCCTCATGGTAAGCTTTTTAAGCTGATCCAATTTTCTTCTGTCACGGCTTACTTGACAGAGTTTGAATCATTGGCTAACCGCATTGTGGGATTACAACCTTCCTTTGTCTTGAGTTGTTTCATTTTCGGCCTTAAATCGGAAATTCGTTGGGATGTTATTGCCCAACAACCTAACTCCCTTTCCCAGGTGGTTGGATTTGCTCGTTTACATGAAGAGAAGTTGCAGGACCATTCTCGAACCCACCGCTTGCCTCCTCCCCAGCGATGGACTCCCACTTCGGTTTCTTGCACTTTCTCTCCTTCTCCTACTTCAACATCGTCTAAGCCCCTTTCTCCTCTATTGCCTGCTCCTCTCCGTAAGACGCGATACAAGCAACTAACTGAGGCAGAAATGGCAGAGAAGCGTGAGAAGGGCTTATGTTTCAACTACGATCAGAAGTTCTCCCACAACCATCGATGTCTAGCTCGTTATCTTCTTTTAATTGTTGATGAGGAAAATGGCCCCATTACTGATGGAGACGTTGAGCAGCATGAAGAACTGACGTCTCAAGGTGTTGAGGAAGTGTTTGACACGTCTTGCTTGCCAACCCAATTAAGCCTTAATGCCCTTACCAGTACTGGAGCTCTAGAAACATTACATATTTTGGGTCTTATAGCCCAATACCAAGTACGTGTACTTGTAGATGAAGGGAGTACTCACAATTTTATCCAACAAAAGGTTGCACATCTTTTGGGCCTGACCCAGAGTCCTATTGCCCCATTGAAGGTATTAGTGGGTAGTGGGGAGGAATTGGCTTGTAACCAATGTTGTCATGGTGTAGAGTTAATGATACAAGGCCATAAATTCTTGGTGGATCTCTTTGTTCTTAATATGGGGTGGGGGGGTTTGATGTGGTTTTGGGAGCATAGTGGTTGAAACATCTAGGCCCGATTCTTATGGATTACCAAACCCTCACCATGAAATTTTTCCATCGTAACCAATTAATTGAGCTCAAGGGAGATTATGGCCAAATTTCCTCTTTTATATCTATCCATCAATTAAAAAGGGTTATACGTTCTGACCATAAGACCCAATTATATTCCCTTGAAGTTTTGTCACCAAACCCTACTTCTTTAACCTCTTCTCATATTTCCTATCCTAATCCCGCTGTCCATCAACTTCTTTTCCAATACACCATATTATTTACTGAACCAACACACCTCCCTCCCTCATGCCCTACAGATCACCAAATCCCTCTTACTTCTTCTGCCAACCTGGTAAATGTTCGTCCTTATAGGTACCTCACGCCCACAAAATTGAAATCGAAAAGCAAATTTCTAAGTTATTGGATTCTGGTTGGATAACTCCGAGCATAAGCCCTTTTCTCCTCTCCATTGATTTTGTTGTGGAAGAAGGATGGGTCTTAGCGCATGTGTGTGGATTATTGGGCCTTGAATGAGGTTACAATCAAAGACAGGTTTCCATTGCCCACGATTGATGAATTGTTGGATGAACTAAGGTTTGCTCAATGTTCCTCCAAGTTAGATCTCACTTCCGGCTTTCCTCAAATTCGTCTTCATCCTTCTGATGTACATAAGACTGCATTTTGGAGTCATGATGGGCATTATGAGTATCGCGTCATGCCCTTCGGGTTGTGCAACGCCCTAGCCACATTCCAAGCCACGATGAATGCAATCTTTCGGCTTTTGTTGCACAAGTCAGTTTCGATGATATTTTAGTATTAAGTACAACCATTGAGGAGCATCTCCTTCACCTTCGCTAGGTGTTTGATATTTTGCTCACTAATCAATTCTACCTGAAATCATCGAAATGTTCATTTGCTTAATCACAAATAGATTATTGGGGTCATGTGGTCGCAAATGGGTGTGTTGCACCAGACCCCACCAAGGTTCAAGCCATGGTTGCTTGGCCAGTACCGTCTTTTCTTAAAGCCCTTCGGAATTCCTTGTGCTAATAGGGTTCTACCGAAAATTTGTTAAGGGATATGTTGCAATAGCCCTTCCCCTCATAGAATTGCTTAAGAAGGGAGCTTTTCATTGGTCATGCCAAGCACAACGAGCTTTTGAGGCCCTTAAAACAGCTATGGTTGGTGCTTTTGTTTTGGCTTTGCCCAATTTCTCCCAGCCATTCATCCTTCAAACTGATGTTTCTGGTGCTGCTATGGGTGTTGTGCTTGTCCAAGGCTCTCACCCAATCACATATTTTAGCAAGGGTTTTTGCCCTCGTTTAATGAAGGCTTCGACTTATATTCGGGACTTGCATGCAATTACCAGTGTTGTAAAATGTTGGCAAATACCTGTTGGGAAATTTCGTCATTATCCAAACAGACCAGAAGAGCCTCAAGGAATTGCTAACTTAAGTGATTCAAACTCCGGAACAACAATATTATGTTACTAAGCTGTTGGGGTATGATTATGAAATCCAATATAAACCTGGAAAGTGGAATGTTGTAGCAGACTCTTTATCGCGATCCATAGGCCCAACAGATGGTGAATTAATGATGTTATCTGTCCGCCAATGTGACTTTCTAGATGAATTAAAGAAATGCATTGCTGATCCTAATTCGATGCCCCACTTTAAAGTTGGGATGGGTTAATGTTGTTTCAAGGAAAAATCTGGTTGAACTCTGCTTCCAGATTTATCACCCTACTTTTGAAGGAGTTTCATGCTACTGTGGTCGGGGGGCATGCAGGTGTGAACAAAACCTTGAAGCATCTCAGTGCTAATTTTTATTGGGCATCGATAGCGAAGGATGTACGCCAATTTATTTCCCAATGTTGGGTGTGCCAGCAAACCAAGTATAGCACCAAGCATTCTAACAGCCTTCTCATTCCACTTCCCATTCCTTCCAACATTTGGGAGGATATCTCTATGGATTTCATTACAGGTCTTCCTCCTTCGCATGGTTATACCGTCCTCTTAGTGGTGGTGGACGTTTCTCAAAGGCAGTTCATTTGGGAGCATTACCTACTAGCTACACAACTTATAGGGTTGTTGAGTTGTTTGTTTTGATAATTTGCAAACACTGTGGACTACCCAAGAGTATTGTTTCTGACCGTGACCCGATTTTCATGAGTCGTTTCTGGTCGGATTTGTTCAAATTCAGTGTCACTTTGCTTTGGATAAGCTCTTCATAACACCCACAAACTGATGGACAAACGGAGGTTATGAATCACACAATTGAGCAGTACTTGTGGGCCTTCGTTCATGACAAGCTGCAACACTGGTTTCGTTACCTTCCTTGGGTCGAGTTCCACTATAATACTCCAGTCCACTCTGGATCTAAGATGTCACCATTTCAAGTGATGTATGGTAAGCCTCCTCCCTCTATTCCTGAGTATTTGGTGGGTTCTTCTTCTATTGAGGGTTGTGATTCTTTACTTAAGTCACGTGAGGAGGTACTGTCCCTACTGAAAAGTAACTTGCTTAAGGCCTAGAAGCGTATGAAGAAGAACGTTGATCGGAAGAGTAGAGAGGTCAACTTTGATGTTGGTTCATAGGTGCATGTCAAGTTGCAGCCTTACTGCCAAATATATGTTTCGGGGTCTAAATTCCATAAATTGGCTAAACGGTTTTATGGGCCCTTTCAAGTTACAGCAAAGGTGGGTCCTGTAGCTTACAAACTTGACTTACCTGACACTTCAAGGATCCACAATGTCTTCCACTGTTCTGTTTTGAAGGCATATGAAGGGCCACTTCCACCCTCTATTGACCCCTTAACTCCTCTTTCGTATGAGAACAATATGTTAGTCACTCCTCTTGCCATCATTGGATTTAAAACAAATAATGTCAATTGTGTTCTTAGGCGTTTAGCTTTGATGTAGTGGCAAGGTCTCTCACCTAATGATACTTCGTGGGAGGATTGGATTACTTTACAACAAATTTATGACCTTGAGGACAAGGTCATTGCCGAAGAAGATGGTAATGTTAGATATAAAAACCTAAATTTTGCAGCAGACACAACCAATGATGATGTCAGGCCCAAAAGAATGACTCACAAAACAAGGATACCTGATTTTATTTATTTTAAGGAATTATTATAGAATGAAAGTTGGTTAGGATTTTATTATTGTCCTTTTGTGAAGTCATGTATTAGATTATATATTACCTAGATTTGAATGAAAAAGAAGAGAAAATCTTTATCCAGTCTCCTTATCTTTTGTCCTTGAACTGCATTACCTTAATAAAATTTGTCGTGTTCTGACTACTAGTACGTGACTAACTACTAGCAAATTGTTAAATACAATTTAAATATAAATATACACTACAAACTCACTCTCTACACGGAAGTATTGAAACAAGGGAGTTATATACCATTCCAACAAAAGAGACTCCCAAATCTAAACACCACAAAGGACACTCCAAAGCATATTGATGTTAAATAGAGGAGACGGTGACAAACATCGTCGATGGCCAATAGCTCTTGCTCTCCAGGGTTGGGGTGATTTTGGCAGTAAGGTCAGTGGGAAATACCGACATGAGTAACAAAGGAACAGAGAGCTTGGGACCCAGCTCGCTTCCTTGCACTACAGAGATTTGGTGGTAGGTCCAAGGCTAAACTTTAGGCACTCAAGAGTTAAAGACGAAGAAAAAAGGGGAATTGGGAGATAATGTATTCATTTAGAAAGTGCATAATAAGTATGTAACCTTAAATTAATCATGAGGTAAGAACAATATTCATAATGGATAATACTTGATACAAGTTGTCATCCCATTACTCATTTCAATACCTAATTTCTGTTAATTAATTGAGCAAATGTCAAAAGGAGGGAAAACTTTGAATTATATATAGATCTCCCATCGCATTGTAAATGATAATGTTAAGATAAAAGGAATTGGGAAACCGTCCTTCAAGTTTCGACAAGAGTGCACTATATATATGGATAAACATTGCGAATCAAAATTTTGGGAGATGAATGTTCCCCTTTCCAAGGATCATAGCTTACATTCTAACACAAACTGGCACGAACTTGCTTGAAGCATGCATTTATTACTAACCCAAAATCATACAAGCAAAAAAATTCGCAGGGGTCCGTTGATTTGTAGCTGTAAACATTGCTCGATGCTCAAGCTCAGCCATATTGATGATTCTCTATAGTATGTATCTGGTTCGTATCATCCGACCAGTGATATAATGTCTTCGGCCTTAGAATATCTCTGATGCAACATGGGGTTGAGTTTTCTACCTACCCTGCCTCTCATCATATTATTTCTCTACTTCTTCAGGAATGATTGCTTTGCCCAGATAAACCTGTTGCATCTCCTCCTTCCAAATCTGTAAACAGTACTCATACCGTGTGATTCTCCAGATCATATATTCAGGAAAAGATTACGCGAAGAAAATTATAAACTAATTTTAAATTAAAACCGAGGGAAAAATTGGCAGCCATATATAAACAAGTTAACCATAAATAGTTCATACCGTATCACGGAATTCCAACCGTATGTGAGGAACGTTTGTTCTCTGAATATCATTTCCATTTGGCCCTCTCTTGTAGTATTCCTTACCAATCCAATGTGACTGAAACAAGATACCGATCAGTTATAAAATACTAATCATGTAAAGAGTACGAGATATGTATTTGTATAAAACATCTCCCTCAATCGACATTACACTATTTCTTATTATCTCAACAAACTTTAAGGAAGTATATGAATGATTCGTGTAATAAATCCATTAATATAATATATTTATAATTTTAATTTATTTTATATGCTTTATAAAAAATAAAGAATGAAAAAAAGACACATACGCACTAAACAACTTTTACACAAGCAAGTTTCAGCCTCAGACTCAGTCTAAGAAACCAAATCCAACCCATGAACACTTCTATATATGGAGCTCACTGACCCACATACATTGTGCCCTATATATAAATAAACAGTTTACAGGAGATTGATGAACTTTTAATTTTTTTTCTACGGAACATGTGTCTAAATTTTGTAATAAAAGAACTCAAACTAATAAATACTGAAACATAACGGAGTTCATTAAATCATATTGGGTGATATATGACAACTCTAAAGGGTTTCCCCGAATATTTGTCAGGCTAAGAATAAAAATTATGACTTTAAGGGTGTAAATAATTTAATTCACGCGAATTTTGAATAAGAAATGTACCTTTAAAGCATGTGAAAAACCTGATTGATATACCGAATTCCGGGCTATCTCACATAAATCACAGGAGCTCAACTTCCACACCTGTAAAGAATTATTTCCTGGCTGTAAGCATTGTCTGTTTATCTGCTGCGTGTGTGTGTGTCTATATATATATATATATATATATATATATATAGAGAGAGAGAGAGAGAGAGAGAGAGAGAGAGAGAGAGCTCACAGAAGCAGCTATACTATATTCTTCAACCAATGGTTCCTTTGTCAAGTGAATTTGGAGAGGATCATCAGTAGAAAGCGACACATTCAGACCCCGTAAGAAGAACATGGGAAAAGGATTCCGATGGTAGTCTAAGAATAGGGAGTTATTGCTTAAAGGAGACATTGCCAGCCCAATCTAACAAAAAATATTCAACTAGTTAGCAGCCGCAAATATCACAACCAAGTAATCAATTGGAAAAAATATCATACCTGGGCTAAATAATATAAATATTGAAGCACAGGAGATTTTTTCAAATTGATTCCATGAGCAATGTTGTGAGCAGTGAGAAAGGTTGCCGCAAGATGGTCGATATCACCAGCCTACATCCAATACGACGCATTAGATATATACTCAGAACATTTATGAAATATGAAATAGGCAGAATATGTTTTCAAATATATACCTCTCCAGAATGTGGACGGAATTTGATTGTTGTCATTCCCTTTGATTCACGAAGCTGAGAAATAGTTGTATTAGGTTAACTTTGTTGTGACAAAACAGCCAAAAATTTCAAATACACATGAAGAAATAGAAGAAAAATCTTGGAATACATATTCAAGGTACTCTAAAGTAACTAGAGAAATGGATAAGGACATGACTATATTAAGAGACAACAGCGGTGGAATTAACATTATTTGAGAAATATGTAGTAGAAGTATTATTGGATGAGATTGATCTGATTAACTTGAAAATGCAAATCAAATTAATTAAATCGACTTAAAGTAGCCTTGCTAATTGTTTTTACATCAAACCTGAACAATACCAATTGATCAATTCAGTTTTCAATTTAATTTTCAACCACAACTAATCCATTTGCCCGATTAACCTTTTTTTCCAAAAATATTGAAATTATATGTCAAACTTTTCTAGATCTCTCATCTACTCTTGTATTTTTCATTCAGTTTTAGCTTACTTTTTGTGACTACATTTATTTGGCCATGTCTACAATCCAACTCATATACCATACCTAGGATAGAGATTAATAAGACATCAAGATCATTTGAGGAAAATTATAAAAATGCTTATGATAATTTCTCTATCTTAACCTGAAAACTCAAACCAAATCAATCTCAACTAGATTTGTGTGGTTTGAAGTAGCCGCAAAGATTTTAAAAGTGAATCATATCAACCTATTTAAATGTGGTGGATTTGAATTTAATTATATCTTAATTCTACCCATAAACAGCTTTAGGAATATGCAACATAGCTTATCCTGTATATTTATTAAACATTAAGAACAGAACTACGCCTCTTTTGTTCCCTTTTAGTTAAAACAAATTTGTTTTCTTCGTGAAAGAGTGAATAGGCACCCAAAATGATACATATTGTGGAGATAAGTTGCATACCTTGTTTAAGGTGTAAAGATTTGCATAACAGTAATAGACATAGTATGAAAAAGCCGGATTGAACACATTAGTCCATTGTTCAGGTGTAGGCATGTGTTTTGTGGGCCGCCTTTCAGGTTTGCTTTCATCATCCACCAAATCCAACCCAACAACCTAAAGAAGCCAAGAGAATGAATACAATGTAGTACTGGAATAAGCATATGTTTGGTTCAGGTTATCACAGAGAAATAATCATTTGTTTCTTTGAGCTTTGCGAGAGCTTGTGAAAAATAAGCAACAATTTCTCTAGGACTAAGCCGAACCAAAGACTCTATACTGAAAAATCAACTTCTGCAAGCACTCAACACCAGTAACTAACTATAAATTGGCAGAAGTTCTGCAATTTCCCAAGTAGAGTTAAAGCCAATAGCAGTCCTCCAATGATGAATACATCAAATTATCAAGTTGGTTCCTTTTCAAGGATAACTTGATTTAGAAAAATGAAGTACCGTTTTGAAATATTTATTAAAGACCAATCATCTTCAAAATTTTGTTTACTAAAAAAGTTAACGTAGATGAGGAGCACACCTGCTTCAAGAAAACATGCAGCTGGGGATGTGAATCTGGGTCGACAGTAACCTCAAAAAGTGGGATAAAAATATTGTCAAGCATGTTCTGGAATGATGTCACAATTCCCATTTCTTTGTACACATTGTACAACCGCGGAAGCTGCAAGACATAATAAGAACTATTATTAAATTGCTAACAACAATCGGCCTGCAAATGAAGCCATAAATGGGAAGCAGGAAAGGTTCCCCTAATTTTACTAGATATTTGGCAGTTCCAAGAGAATGATTGATACATTTGGAACATTGTCCAGATTCTTATAATATGATGGTAAAAAATGTTTAATTGGCAATTGCTAAGAGAACTAATTAACAGAGGAAAACAACAGAAGTAATACATCGTTAAAATACATGAAAATTAAAACTATTTTTTGTTCTAGAAAAATAAATAAAGCATACCTGAATCAACCAAACAACATTCTCACTGTACAAATCATTATTAACTATCCAACTGGCTAGTTGGTCCCACTCACTTTGCTTCCTACCATATATTGATATTCTATATTCGGCCATCTGTGAATAATTAGGAACGGAATGACAAGTTAACAAACATCTAATGGGGATAAGCATATAAAAGCAACAGTAAAGAAATGGTAATTTATTGCCAACAAGTGGTCAACATAGGGTCTCATAGTTATAAACATTCTTGCTCCATTCGGTAATAGTAATTGAAAAGCATATAGTGCGATGCACTGCAGGGATCGTCAGTCTCAGTGTCAATGTTTATGTTATGGTAAGCAGTCGTGCAAACATTCACCCAACACCTCAATCCAGGGCGCAGTCAAACCCAGAATTGAATAATCACCCATATTGGAACCATTGCAACTACATCTATCAGGTGATATTACTGTAAATTCCCATTTTTTACGAGAAGGATCATACACTGGCAGCCAATTTCAGGTGTCTTGTTATCTCCAGTTGTTTTAAACCCCTAAGTTTCTCTAGTTAACAAACATATATATGGGAATACGCATATAAAATTTGCTAGTGTCCCTCAGTCATCATGAAATACTGGTTTATTAGAATGACAACTCACCCACTTCTTTACGTTGTTAATACCTTGGAAGTAGAGAACCTGCGTCATTGCAGATGC
Source organism: Vigna reflexopilosa (assembly GCA_027742785.1). NCBI lineage: Eukaryota > Viridiplantae > Streptophyta > Magnoliopsida > Fabales > Fabaceae > Vigna > Vigna reflexopilosa. The sequence goes on along the minus strand of CM050929.1, from coordinate 8,677,621 downwards.
TTTTCTTCTTAGTCAGTATATGACTTCATTGAATCTTTCCATCACTTGAGGGAAATGATGCAGATTTTACAATACAACTTATCTAATTGAATTAAGGTTAATATTTGGTCATCAAAGTTTTAAAGGAGATTAATAGTAGCATTATGTTATTTAGTTATTATATGTTAGTCTTATTCCAAGATATGGTATTTGGCTGTTTTACATCCATAAATAACATGTGGGGCAGATATTTGAGACAGTATAGCTTATTAAAAGTATGATACTGAATTCCGACAATCAAACAGTATGTGAAAAAGAGAAGCACCCCCAGGGAGTATTTTAGAATTAAGACAATATATTCCCCAGAGAAGCACTCCAAGACTGTCTTACATCACCGACTTAATAGAAAAATGTATATGTGAGATTATATAGAAAATATGCAAGGACTCAAGAAAACACCTGATATTTACTGGCAGCAAGATCTGAAAACACTTGCTTAGTCACCTCACCAAGAAAACGACCTAGTAAAAACAAGTGACATTGCTTAAGATGTTGAAAGCAACTAACAAATATAAACACTAAAAAATTTGATAATAATCTGAGGTCATTCATTTTTAGTATTTTTTTGTCTTCATTAATCCCCAGGTGAAATTAGCAATTGCTTATAAGAAAACTATAAAATTGCTTTCAAAGATGACCAGGGCTATTTGAAATTCCAAATTAATAACCTTACTTCAGAGGAGATAGATGAGAATTAAAAGTGTTTGGATTAAGCAAACTAAAGAATAGATGAAGAGAGAGAAAAGTAGAACAGATGAAAAATAGCGCAGTGGATCCCACTACATTTTAAAATTATGCCTCTTCACTTCATCTCCTACCAATCACCCAACCTTAATTTTAATATACAATCAACCACTGCAGGTATAACTTGTCTTAAAATATCCAAACTTGTGTCTTCAAGAATCAAAAAGTTCCAATGTCATTAAAAGATTGTATAAACAACAATAATAAAAATATTCCTTAGATCGAAGAAAATCATTGAACAAGAGACCCACTCAATCATATGTTCAAATTTCACTTCAATGCCTATATCAATAAATGTACAACCCACAAAAATAGCGCATATCCTTGTTTAAAAATTAGTGCAACCAAGGATTTCACAACATAGATGTAAGCTTCAAGAAACCCCTCCAAATTCAGTTTGTATGGAAAAATACCTTATTTTACCAACATAACTTCTGCACAACAAACCAGTGCATATTAAACCACTCGGCTTGTGCAGGAACCTTTCTACATAGAATATATATGAGTGCTTTGGAGGTATTCAGGGACTCATTCAAAACTGTTTAGTAGATTGTATAAAGAAAAAAGACTGCACAAACCCATAGGATAGTTCTTCCAGTTTGAATGTGATAAAAAGGTAAAAACTTAGGTGTGATAGGACAGTTACACCAAAAATATGTTTACCTTGAATGAGATTATCCTGTTTTAGAAATATCTCCCTGAGCCTACTTTGACCACAAGGATTGTATTTAAGATTAAACTTATCAAAGCGATGAAAAGTGCTCTTGTCAGCATGAACGTCCAAAAGGTCAACATTGAGATCATACCTGTTAAAAAGAGATACAAAACAAGATTAAGTCCTGAAACATACAGCAACCCCGTTATAAATATAATAATAAAAAATCTCATTACCCAGTTAAATCCAAACTCTTGAAGACCTCCTTCAAGGTTAGATATGTCCCATCACGAAATATTACAACCTGATCAAGAGTAAGCATAATATGAGTATTCACTGCATATAAGCTTCATAAAATATAATCTACATATCGTAAGTTAGAAAAGTAAGACAATGCATCATGATAAAGTGATGACAATAAGCCAATCATTTTAAACATATCAGTAAAATATTCTGATCCCTTCATAGGTAATAGGTTATAGTACGATTATACACTAAACTGCACCTACAGTTTCATTTACAAGTTTATTTACTTAGAAAAAGCCAATATGGGCTCTATCTCTTCTGCCTTACAGTTCAATGATAAGATCAGAGAAAGAAAAAAAAAAGCTGCTGCAATGTATGTTTACATCATAACAACAAAGATCCAAATTTTCACCTCATCAGGCTCTTTTCTCAGCTTTGACTTTATGAATCTTAAAAGATGCTTCTGATTCATGCATGCTGAATGGTGGACATGAGTATCAACTTTTCTAACATTATAGAAGTCCCGATGTGGAGCACTTTTCTGAGCAAGAAATTCTCTATCCGCATTTAGCATCAAATGAAGATTGAATTTCTGAAAACATACAGAAATTGTCAAACAACAATTGCTTCTTGTATGCCATAGTTTGTCACTCATTCAATAAATTAGAGATTTACTTGTTCAAGAAGATTGAGCCTGTGATGGCATAAAGTTCTTATATTTCCTGCTGCTATGACTCGAAGTATGTGATGAAGATCCGTGAAAAATGTAGTTGCATCAGCAACAGGAAAAAGCTCTTCCGTTTCTGGGGTAATAGAAAGCATGCATAAGATCCCACCTTGAACGGTGATAGAATTATTATGTTTGTCAATAACAAATTCCTTTCTTACTTACCATCTCTGTTTGGATATACATGAATAACCCCATCTTGCATTTCAAAGTAATGCTGTAGCATAAAAGAAATATAACTAATTTAATCACAGCATATTAAATAGGGATATCCAAGTTTCCAAAGATGGGGAAAAAACTTACGTCAGACTTTCCTTCAGAAGTGTACAAAAATGGATCTGGGTTAGGCTTGGGTGTACTGGGGTCAGATATAACTTCTTTATCCCAAGGAGCAATGGCTTCTCTAAAAATATATCGTTTTCTCATTTCAAGGCATTCTTGAAGAACCACATAAGCTTCAACTTCATCAGGTGATGGAGTCTCTAAACAGAAAAATATAACAATTACAGTTTACTACATGACATTCCAAATATGCAAATATTGTCATCCAATAAGTATTTGGAGGAGCTGGGTTATATACATCCCACGATAAAACTCATTCATAGCATTTTATTTGCAGGTAAGAGAATGAGTAACAGCAACATGTCACAGTTCATACCAATAGGAGTAATTTTCAATCTTGTGAAAGTTTCATGCTCTGGCTCTTTCCTCAGAATGTCAGCTGCTATTGGATCAGGCTGCACACCATGCAGGTCACCCGAAACACTATGAGAACGGATCATACTTGGAGCAATTGCCATCTTCTCTCCATTAGCATTAACATGATTAGGTAAAGTCTCAAACGGGATTTTACCTTCTGGCCCCTACATACAGACGATTTCAGTTTAAACTCAAATATCCTTCAGAGTTTTTTTTTTTTTTTAATTTAGTATATACAACACTGCATCATGCAATGATCAAAGCATAGTGAAAGTGCAATGAGAAAAGGCTAGATTAATTCCAAGCGCTCGGTTGTACACCAAGGGCAAGGAGGCATTAAGAAAGTAGAGAAATAGAAACACAGAAAGTTACTTGTCATGTCAAAAGTAAACCTCCTTTTTTATGTAGAATAAAATGAATGATAGAATTAATTTAACAAGTGCATTACACCCTTACAACATTCCCATTTGTGTGCAGATATGCAGTATCCAATTTATCTTTGTCTGTCAAATTATCTTCGTCATCTGATTCTTCTACACTTTCAAAGGCACTAGCACTTGCAACAGGGGACTTGGGAGAAGTTGGTCTTAAAAGGCTTCTCTTAAAGGAACCAGATTGTGTCGATTTTCCTGTCAGAAACATATCTAAAGTCATGAAAAACATTAAGAAGAACACTTTCAAGCAGACATTGGCCTTACATATGCAGGTCATCATAAAGATGAGCAGTATAATCCGACATTTTCCATAAAACCTTTCCATGGATTAAAAACCTGAATGATTCATTGCCTATACATGTGCCCGTAAGGACATCAGAAAGATGTGCAGTCTAATGCAACATTTTCCGTAAGAACCATTCCACGGATGGAATTCAAATGAATTTAAAGTATAACTTAATTATGGGGACACTGCAAAGGTATATCAATAAGAATTGAAGAAAAATAAATAAATAAATAAACCAATTTTCTAAACGACATGATGATCATCCAATACTTTATAATTTAATTCCTAGCTGGTTTAGCAGAGAGAGACGAGTCCAGGAAGACTGATCAACTGAATTATTCCAAGTGGACAAATTATTTAAGTGTTTTAGCCATTCCAATCCTTCTTTTTTTTTTTTTCACTCATACAATCTTCTCACTTGTCTTTCGTTGCCATCTGAAGTTATGTGATCTCAGTTTTGTTCATTGGAACCTGCTAGACCTAATATTTTTTTTCTTACTTTTTAGGGAACACTAACGAGTTGAGCCGTTAAATCATATCAAATGTATTGGTCGACGCCATCTGCCTCACTCCAAAAGACAAAAGAAATGAACTGAAATCAAGAAAACTCATTGAAATATAAATTTCTGATAATAAGAGGCGAAAATAGGTAAAGAAGCTCAGGTCCTTAAACTCCAGTTTCCTGAATTCTTACGTAGAGACTCGTCTCCGTCCTGCAACATCCTCACTTCTCCCGTCTTATTTTCTTCCCAACTAAAAATTATTTATAATCCTTTCCCTGGTCATGTGAATTTTTCTGTAAGTCGTATATGACGGAACCGAAACAAACCCAAAACTAGTACCAATTATAAAACACACTATGGACAAAGAAACCCCGGAATGAATTCCTTCTAATCCATTTCAAAATGACTTAATTCCCCATTTCATCGCAAACAGGAAATATTTCCACACTCCTTAATTAGAAGTTCTCCACACTGTGCACGACCAAACACAATCCAACACCAAATAACTACCATGACACAGCTCAACTCAACAATCTCAACAAACATCAAAATCCACCAAATCACAAATAATCATCGATTAGACCTGAAAAGTTTCACCACAACCATACCTTCACGGAGCGTGTGCAGCCGCGGCAGCCCCGGCGGAATCCCATCGACGTGCACCGGCCCGTTCCGCTTCTCGTCCCCGTCAAACCCGCCGGAGATCAAGGTGACGTCAGGCAACGACGCCGAGCCGCGCCTGTACCCTCCGTTTCCCCTCCTCCTCGAGGTTCCCCGGCGCTTCTTCAAATGCGCCGGCGGTGATTCGGCGTCCGAAGCGCCGCCGCCCTCAGCCTCACGCTCGACCGTCCGCGCGAATTCCAGCAGCTGCGCGAGCGTCTTGCGGTGCATGTAGTACGCCGACACGGCCACGACGGAGGCTCCGACGAGCGCCGCCAAGGCCAAATGCACGGCGTGTGCGTCCATGATCAATCTGTCTCTCTCCGCCGGGTTTCTCTCTCTATAACTGAAAACCAGAATACGATAACGTGTACGTTGTGAAGAGAGAAGAAGATAAAAGGGGATAACGAAAAACCCTACTCTATACAGTGAGTGAAAAGTGTGAAGGCACTGGGCGAGCTCTCTGTTAAATGAAAGCAGGTATTGGCTCGCTCTCTGCTATTTATACACAAAAGACGCGACACAGACGACGTGGATGGATGGATACCCTCTCTCTCTTACTCTTTCTCTCTCTTTCTATGCATTTCAGATATAGAGAGAGATGTAATTATTAGGAGTAGTTTTATAAACTTAAGCGCTTTCCATTTGTTTCTTCGCAAATTTCACTTTCAGCTTTTTGCTCGTGTGGGGGAATAGTTTAAAAAATTACCAAACCAACGAAAAAGATAACCTCACTTCCAGCCACTTTTTCCGTCCAAATAACTTTTTCACCGTGATTTTTACAAATTAATTAATAATACCTTAAATAACTTTTTTTCTGATATAGCCAGCACGGACGTGGGGGAACGTTAGTGTATTGTACATATAAGTTCCGCAATTTACATACGTCTACTTCACAAAACTCAACCGTGTCTTTCTGGTTTTTGAACGCCTGAATAGCTTGAGTTGCATAATATAGTTAAGTGTAAGTAGAATCTGAATAGAGTCTCATTGGAAGATAAATATGGTTCTAGTTTTTTATTTATAATTTGTCTCATGGACGTTGAACTGATATAAGTTTAATAAAATATAAAGAGAATAAAATATAAACAAACTTATTCGAAAATTTGATTAGTTGTTAAATATGTTTAAATAGATATTCTTGATTATCTTTTGATTATTTTATTTTCTTTATTAATATCTTTAATAAGATATTTTTTATTATTTTATATCTTTAATAAGATATATTGTAACCGTTCGGTCCTAATATCATACTGTACAACTAAGTTTTCCTCATTTCTTGGTCGGTATCAAATTTTATATTAAATCGTCATGTCAGCCTTTTTAATTAAATTTTTATTAAAATATTTGTTATGTTAATGTATGAAATTGAATTAAATTTAAAGTTGACTTCTAACATGATTTCAGAGTTATCATTAAAAGTTTATTCTAGTAATATTTATTATGTATTGGATATATTGTTTCACCCATAAAGAATGGATTGAAAGTTCCACGTCCATTAAAAATAAGGTTATATTTCTTAAGTTATTTTTCCATTGTATCGTTATTTATTTAAGTATTTCATATTTAACAGGGAACACAAAGACATAAAGATCGACTTAAAGTTACAACTTCAGGAAAGAAATATACAAATATGTATCCTAGTTCGCCACTAAAATACTAACATGGTATTTAAGAAATATCAGTAAAAATCAATGCATAAATAAAATGTTATCCTCTAATGTAACACAGAAGACAAAATTATTAAGTATCATATTTAAATTTACACATTTAGATGAATGAAAAATTTATTTAATCAATTAATAAACATATTTTTCTAATAATATTATAATGGTTTAATACATCATTTGGTCCCTTCTTTTGTGGGTTTGGTTCAAAATGATCCCACCTTTGGAAAAAGTTCAATAAGGTCCCATATTTCATTAAAAATTGTTCAATATCGTCCTTTTGACAGACGACGTTAAAATCCTAACGGTGCAGATGCTAGCGTGGCAAAACATTAGTGAGCTGTTTAAAACGAAGCTTACGTGGCTGTCTGAAGTCATTTAAATGTTTAAATATTGAGGATTAAAATAAAATGAGAAAAATTAGGCTAAATTAAAAAAACCCTTACCCTTATCTGATAAGGTTATTTCTGGGGTCTTGGCTGTTGTGAAAGTGGCGATTTCTTAGTTGTTGTGAAAGTGGTGATTTGTGGTCACTCTATTGTTGATTTATTGAAGGTGGAAGTTGAACATCGTACGGAGGTGAGGTATTTTCAATTTGGGGGTTAGGGTTTAATTTAGGGGTTAGGGTTTCATTGAAGGTGGAAGTTGGACTAAAATTTCCAAATCACAAATCCTCCTCATTATCTCTTTCCTCATTATTTTCTTTAGTACACCATTTGAAAAAGTTGCAGTAAATTCCTCTTGAAAATCCACCCTATTATGCACCAAATAAGCCAACAAAATTGAAATTTGCTCATCAATCTATGAACAAATATATTTCAAATAAAGTGAAAAGGGAAATCAAAAAGTCTTGTAATGACGACATTCCCAAAATTTTCACCGAGCATTTTGGGGAGTTCTCGCCACTTTGGTCAAAGCATAATCACCACACTTGCAATGAGGGATTATCCGACCTCCCCTCCAACCACCATCATTTGCGGATTTTGAATTTCTTTCCTATCCTGTTTTGGAACAAGAAGAAAATCCATGAGAAGAAACCATTTGTATCCCACAACCTCTCCTAAAAAAAAGTTAACAACATGAAAGAACCCTAACTTCAACGAACCCTAACCCACCCCTTTTATTAACCTTAAGCCATTTTCGCCAACTCACTTCAGTCCACAGAGCCACGTAAGCTTCGTTTTAAACAGCTCACTAATGTTTTGTCACGCTAGCATCTGTACCTTTAGGATTTTAACTTCGTCTGCCAAAAGGACGATATTGAACAATTTTTAATGAAATATGAGACGTGAACTTTTTCCAAATGTGGAATCATTTTGAACCAAACTCAAAAAAAAGGGACCAAATGATATATTAAACATATTATAATCGATTTAATTGGTTACTTTTAATATAAATTTCTGTTAATCAATTTTATTTACCTTGTAAACTAAGAAGTAATAGATACTTACCATAAAATAAAAGGGAATGTATTTATCCTACTTTAGTCCTCGTAATTTTAGGAATGTTTAATTTTGATTCTTATAAAAATTGAATATTTAATTACATTTCTTCAGTCTGTGAAATTGACCGTTGAAATTTAGGTATACATTTTGTTATTAACAGATAGCTTATATTAACAGTAAATCAAATTTGTATAATTTTAAGAAGATATAGGACTAAATATGAAATTAAAGTTTTACTTTCTGAAAGTAAAAATTAAAACTTTACAAAATTATAAAGATAAAAGTATATTTAGACTTTTTTTATTTTAGAAATAATGTAAAAAATTACTATAAAATAAAGCGAAACATGTTTCTTTATATTTCATCAAAATTATTTTAATTTTTTTAATTAATGTCAAAAAATTCATTATTATCATTTTTTTTATTTACAAAACACAAATTCTCCAAGCTAATTTTAGGAATCCGAGTTCAATTCTAGTAATAGCAAGGAAGTGGTTGTTATAAAAATAATGAATATGAGTCTATAACAGCTTTATACTCTTTTCTTTATTTATTTGAAAGCTACCCTGCAGAGATTGTTCTTTAGGATATTCGTGGAACAAACTTTGGAAACTATTTGATGAATATTAATAATTATGTACTCATTTTAATTAAGCGATTGTTCCTTAGAATATTCGTAGAAAAATTTAAAAGATATTTATTTAATACATTTAATGATATAAAAGTATTTATCCCTTATTTATGATTAATTAATAAATTAATCAATTAATCAATATACATGATTTTTTCCAAAATAATCACAAACCATTATAAACGATGGTAATTATTTTTTTTAATAATTACTTACTAAGTAATACACCAGAAAAAAAAAATTATACTTGATTTTAGATGTATACTTTTGGGCTTTAAAATCATGTTGTCATATTTGTTTTGGCTAAGACTGAGGTTAAAATACACAGGGGCATTCATATTTTTTCAAAGCAAGATTTTTTTAGAGTAATTTATGTGAATTTGGATTAGTGTATTTAAGCTTAACACACATAAGTTATTATGGTATAAAATGTTGGATACAAACAAAGTCTCACGTTAGATAAAATAAGAAATGAACATGGATTTATATATATATAAGATACCTCTATTGGTAAGACTCCTTTTAAAGTAGTACCAAAAACAAATTTGTGAAAACTTAACCCAAAGCGAATAACATCTTACTAGTGTTGACTTATTATTTTAAAAATTTAAACAAACACATAAAAAGATTATATTTTCGAAAGTGATTATTTAATAAAAGAAACTTATACAAATAGGTCTAATAAATGAGATAAGATTTTTATTAATTGAATAATATTTTAATCCAATGAATTCTCGAGCAGTAAAATGAGAAAATGTAAAAGTTAAATAGGAATATATTTTACATAATTTATTTTAAAATAGAAAATATCACATAAATATAATATCATGTTAATTTGATTAGATAACTTTTTTATTAATTATGCATGGTTATTAAAAAATTAAAAGATCATGTGATATCTGAATTGGTTAACACTACTTAAAAAGATAAATTTGTTTTGAGAGGTTGTTTGAAAAAGGCAAAGTCGTCTAAAATGTCAAGGTTGAATTTCTATTAGAAAAGTGTTAACCTTTGTGGTTGTCGGTTTTTCTGTTCCCTGTGTCTTCAACCATGTCTGTGATGTCTTATGATGTTTCAAACAAATTAAGAAAAGGATACTTAAAGTTTGAAATCGGTGTTCAATTTTATTACTGAAATAAGTAGAGAAATTGAAAATTAAAAAAAAAAGTAGAAAATTGATGATAGAGTGATGCAATTATTTTTCCTCCCTCAAGTAACCAAATTACTATTATCAATCTTTAATATACTTAAATTTTTTATATTTATTTAAAACTACCAAAGTTTATACTTTTATAATCATTTTATTCTTAAATTCTGTGTCAAATGAATATAAAAATATGTTATGATAAACGTCATTCACATGTACAGCGTAAATAATCAAATGGGTGGAAAGCAAAACAATTTAGATTGACGGTTTTTTTAACGAACAGGTCAATTTGATTTCAAAAATAAACATTTAGGTTACCTTTTAAAAAAATTACCTACAAGGTTTAGTCATTTGTAAACACGACTTTGTTTTGAAAAAGTTGACATGTCCATCAACAACTTTTGATTATGAAAATAAAGTTGTAGGACCAAGTAAAAGTCGTTAACTTGAACATTAAATTTGATTAACACTAATTACATTTAATAAGAAGAAATCATCATTCTTTATGACAATTTCAATTAAAATTTTGAGAAAAAAAATATCATAATAGAACTCATGTTATAAGTGTCAACTTCAGTTAAATTAGTTTTGAATTGAAATCGTGTTTACCTTTAATGATTTTAGTGTAATTTATTTTGAATTAAAATCGTCATTTATTATGTGTATTTATCTTTAATATTTCTATTTAATGTCTATTTTTGTTATACGAAAATGTTTGATTCTCAGTATTTAAGAGCATAAACCCTTAATTGGATAACATAAAAAATAACTTATCATTTTCTTTATTGTCTTTGATCCCTAGTTTTTTTTTTTAATAACCTTTATTTTGTTTAAACAAATTTCATTATCTTTCGGTAGTTCAACAACCGGATATCTAACAAGTTTTCTTAAATTTTCAAAATATTTTCTTTCTTATCATACACTTAATTATGTATGTTTTTTTCTTTTATACGATTTTGTTTAATAGTGTATCAAATTATTTATAAGACACTCATTTAGTAACTTTTACTTCTTTTTAATATTTTGATTTGTTGATTATTTTGATCATATATAAAATATTATTTGGATACTTTTTACGTTCTATAATGTGTTCTCATATGTTCTATAAATATGTTTCACTTATAATAATATAATAATTTATTCTCATAAATATTATTTATCAATAAAACTACTAATCGTTTGAAAATTAATAGATGTTTTAATTATTATGAAATTTTAGTTATGTGTAATTGTTTAGTATTTATATGATTCTTTGAATTTTCTCTTGTTGTTATTTGATATTCTAATTTATGATTTATACAAAAGATATTTTTCTTAATATTTGACATCTTGAAGAAAAGGGAATATGTTCTTTTAATATTTAATTATTTGATATTATCATGATTTCTTTGTTGTGATTTTTATTGTTTGCTATAGAAATTCTTGAATTGATATTTGGAAAAGTACAAAAATGGGTATGGTATGGATATATGTGTATAACTATTACCTAATGACAATGAGGATGAAACAAAAATTGTATATTCACTAAGTTTGGGAATAGGAATAAGAATGAACTTTTACTGCATGGATGTGAAAGGGAAAATGAAACTTGTACCTCTCCTGCCAATATTGTCATCTCTAATGCCATGTTGTCATCCCTAACAGTAGATGATAAAAAAAATTACTTATTTTTATATTGATTCACCTTAAACTTAGGATAAATATAATTTTTCTTCACAAACTAAAAAAAAGAGTTTCATTAATATTAAAAGATTACAAGTTGCTTTAATAAAAATATAATGTCACTTTTAGTTATCCGAGTTCACACACTATAAGAAAATTACGTTTTACATACAGATCATTATATAGGAATTTATATCTGTATGTAATGGGCCTGTTACATACAGATTCATTACATAGGAATTTTTCCGTATGTAATGGGGAAATTATTTACATACGGATTATTCATATGTAAAATTTGTATGTAGCTTGGCGTGTTTGGGCGGGAACATTTTTAAGGATTTATATCTGTATGTAAAATTTGTATGTAAGTGGAAAAATAGTTACATACGGATTTTACATACAGATTCTTAATTAATTAATAAAAAAATAAAGTTATTTACATAGCTTTTGGAAAAACCCTCAAGTTATTCATACCTTCTTTGTCGAGCACAATTTCTCTCTTTTAACCCTCGAGCACAAGTTTTCTCCCTCCCTCACGAGCTAGTGTTCCTCCGTCATAAGCGACTATTCCTCCCTCACGAGTCATTTGTCCAATCGCTTTGTCCTTCACTGCAACCTTGTTCTCTAGCATTGCTCTCGAGCCCTTCCTTTCCAACTCTCAAGTCGTGGTTGTTTGTGGTGGAGTCGTCCTAGGTCGCGAAGTCGAACTGAAGTTTTCCCTCATTAAACCATCATTGTGCATCATTGCTACCTGGTGAATTGGTAAGTAAAGTTTTTGAATTTGTAATGACCTAAAAAACATGATCTCCCACCCTTGCACTCATTGGCTAAAAATAGAAGCCCTTTAAGGAGTGGACAAGTGTCCATAAATCCTCTCCAATGAGGGGGGGACATGTGGCCACTCATAAAGTACAATCCTCCCCATTTCTAGAGTGTCATGTGGCCACTACTAAAGTTAAATCCTCTCCAACGGAAGCATGACACATGACATATACTTTCCACATGGTTTGGATGTCTAACTTAAGAAAAAATCATATATTAATTAGGCCTTAATACAATCCTTAAACAAACCTACACTACATGGCCAAATACAATGGCCTAAATAACTTATACTACTCTTCAAGCTATGCTCCATGTTGACTCCAAATGTGGTCCACAAGGTAGAGTTGATCCATCTTCAAAGATGACTTCCACTCTTCTTGAAAGTACTTTATCATGCCTAAGAGATTTGCCATCATACCCTCCCTCTTGAAAATGATCTGCCCTCAAATCTTCAACTTGGGCTAAGGCAACTTCCTCTTCTTCATTATCTTTAATTCTTCCTTATTTTTCCGCCGGGTTCAAATACCCATTTTATAACACAAGTTAGAACAAGTGTTATAATAGTGAGTATATGAAGGATATAGCTCCTAAGAAGGATAAACCTTAAATCAATTGAATTATTAAAGTCTTGGAAAGTAGGAACATGCTTCTTGAAGATTTTATTTCCAACACAAGGGTCCTTTGGGTCTTTTCTTGCCATGCTTCTTGAGGAAGATGGTAAGGAGACCTTTACATGTTTACACAAGCCTTTGAACCTTAACATCATAATTTTCTTGTTAGGGCATTCTTGAGACTTATGCATCATGCTTTGACACTTAGAACAAAATGTGTCTTTTATTTTCTTTTTACCTTCTTCGTTTTCTCTTTCTTGTTCTATTTTCTTTCTCATTTGTCCTTGATCCTCTTTCACTTGAGAATGTGTGAAATGATGAAGTACAAACCTTATTTTATTATGAGTGATGGTTATCTCATTGGTGTGGCCATTATGTAAAGATTCTTTATCAAAAAGCCAAGGCCTTCCTAACAAAATGTGACAATCTTAGGTTTTTGGGTAAGAAACCAATCCAGATAGCCACTCACACACTCACCAAACTCAAACAGATATCAAAGAATGGGTTTCTATTATTCAAACTGGTATGATACAATGCACAAGCAATCAATGGGAGCCTAATCTCCCTTACAGGACCAAAGATTCTTGTCTATACAACTAACTGTCAAAAAGTACCTAAAACAATACACATAATTCTATTTATACAATTCCCTCTTCCCGCCACTCCTAACTGCTTTAGCAGTTAGGATATTAATTTTTCCTTCTCCTCTCATACACTCTTCACTCCCTAACATTACCCATCGCCTCATCATCAACCTTGTCCTCAAGGTTGAAATCTGGGTATTGATCCTTTATAGTCAACATGTCTTCCCAAGTCGTTCCCTCTCTACCTCCTTCCTGCCATTCCATCAATATTTGTTGGACCACCTCCCCCTTGTTGTATTTTCCTCTTCTTTAGGATTCTGACTGGCCAAAAAGTTGACCATTTTGCTTACAACTCTGGTGACAGTTCCTTTTCTACATTCTTCGCACCCACTACCTTTTTAAGTTGAGATACATGGAAAAATGGGTGTGTCCTGGCCGTGTCAGGTAATTAGAGCTTAAACGCCACTTCCCCCACTTGCTGTACAACTTGGAATGGCCCGAAATATCGAGCTGACAACTTCGGATGCAGTCTGGATGGCATAGAAGATTGTTGATAGGATCTGATTTTTAAGTAAACCCAACCCTCAACCTTAATATTTGTTGGTTTCCTCTTTTTATTCACATGCTTGGCCATTACATCTTGAGCTTGAGTTAAATGAAACTTCAACTGCTTAAGGGCTTCATCTCTGGTTTGCAATTCCTGGGCAATTGCTTCTACAGGGGTTTCCCCTGGTATGAACCTGCTCAAAAAGGGCAGAGTCCTGCCATATATTGTCTCGAAAGGAGTGCACTTGGCTGCGCTTTAATAGCTAGTATTATACCAATACTCACCCAAGGAAGCACTGTACTCCAATTCTTTGGCTGCTCTGAACAAAAACACCTCAGTTTAGCCATATGATTCAGGATGATAGGTTGTAGTCATCCTGAGCTGAGTCCCATGCATCTTGAACAACTCTCTCCAAAAAATACTTAAGAACAAAGGATCTCTGTCACTGAAAATGGAAACCAGAATCCCATGTAATCGGATTATATCCTTAACAAATACCTCATCTACAGTCCGTGCTGAATAAGGATGTTTTAGTGGTAGAAAATGACCATATTTACTCAAACGATCAACCACTACCAGCACCGCATCATATCCCTGAGACTTTGGTAGCTTCACTATAAAATCCATACTCACTTCTTCCCAAACAGCGTGAGGTATGGGCAAAGGTTATAACAACCCTTGAGGAGAAGATGCCAAATACTTGTGTTGTTGACATACTAAACAAACCGCAACAAAATTAGTGATTGATTTTTCCATCCCTATCCAATACAAAGATTGGTCTACCTTTTTATAAGTCCTATGAACACTTGAATGGCCTCCTGTATTTGTCATGTGGAACTCAGCCAAAAGCTTGGGGATCCATACAAACTTAGCTTAAAGTCTTCCCTTGTAATGCAACCTGTCCTGCTCTAAGGTGAAAGCTGGATGAGAATTAAGATCTTTCTGGATATCTTCTATCACCTTTACCAGTACTTCATCCTCCTCAACCTCCTTCAACACCTCTTGGAAGTCCTGCCAATAGGGTCTGGCCACTACCCATAATTCCTTCTCTTCCTCTCCATTCTCTTTCCTTCTTCTTGACATTGCATCTGCCACCATGTTGGTTGTTCTAGCTTTATATAAAATCTCAAAATCATACCCCAAAAGTTTTTCCATCCAATTTTGTTGATTTTGAGTGGTGATTCGCTGCTCTAGCATGTACTTGATGCTTCTTTGTTTTGTGTGCACAATAAACCTCTGTCCTAGGAGATATGGTCTTCAATGCTGGATAGCCATAACTAAGGCCATCAACTCCTTCTTATATATAGACTTGTTTAAGGAATCCTATGATAAAGCCTTGCTAAAGAAGACAATGGGTCTTTTTCCCTGGGTCAGAATTGCCCCTACTCCTCCTCATGAGGCATCACATTCTATGTGGAAAGTCTGGCTAAAATCTGGTAGTATCAACACGAGTGCAGAGGTGACAACTTCCTTCAACTTGGCCATAGCAGCCCTGGCCTGTTCTGTCCAAGCAAATTGCCCATTTTTCAACAACTCTGACAGGGGTTTTGCGATCTTACCATAATCCCTCATGAAACGCCTGTAGTACCATGTTAGGCCTAAGAATCCTCTTAAAGCTTTCAGGGTTCTAGGTTCTTCCCACTCCAAAACTGCCCTTATCTTCTCTTGATCCATCTTAACTCCCTTCTCTGAAATCTGATGTCCCAAGTATCTAATCTGGGTTCTACCAAACTCGCATTTCTTCTATTAGCCACCCAATTGTTCTGTCCCAGTTCATTTAGCACCAACCTTACATGTTCCAGGTGTTCTTCCCAAGATGGGTTGTACACCAATATCTCATCGAAGAAAACCAGCACAAATCTCCTCAAATGAGGTTGCAGTAAGCTGTTAATGGCGCTTTAGAAGGTTGTTGGCACGTTAGTGAGGCCAAAAGGCATCACCAAGAACTCATAATGGCCTTGGTGCGTCCTAAAGGAGGTTTTGTGTATATCTCCTCGCCCATGCTAATTTGGTGGTACCCTGCCTTCAAATCCACCTTTGAAAAATATCTAGCTCCTCTTAGTTCATCCAACAGCTCTTCAATCACAAGAATTGGGAATTTATCTAGTATGGTAGCACGGTTCAAGGCCCTATAATCAACATAAAAACACCAGCTGTCATCCTTTTTCTTAACCAAGATGACTAGGCTTGAATATGGGCTGGTGCTTGGCCTGATAATCCATGCCTTCAACATTTCAGCCACTTGCTTCTCAATCTCCCCCTTCATTAGATGTGGGTATCTATAAGGACACACATTCACTAGATCAACTCCCTCCTTAAGAAATGCACCATTCCTCTGTCTGGAGGTAGCCCCCTTGTCTCCTAAAAAAGCCTTGAATATAACTTTAGGATTCGCCCTAATTCCGCCTCTTGTTTCCCTGTCAGCCCTTGGTACTCCTCCCCATCTGTCTTCCTTCCTATCTGCCCTAAGTCCCACACCAGTGTCCACGCTTCCACTTTTGTCAGCTTTAGTAAAGCTTTGGGTTCCACCAACCTCCTAGCCAACATAGGGTCCCCCCTAATAACCACTTTCTTCCCTCCTTCATGTGTTACCTCTAACACATCCCACATATCTTTTGTTGTTGCACACATAGAGATTCTATAGGAATCATCAATAGTAAGTACATAGGAGATAATGTTTTTGGCTATAAAATCATAATGAGCTTTTCTATTTTCATCAGTAGTCCATTCCAAAAAATCTTTGATCTTGGTGTTTCCATTCTCAACTTTGGTTGGTTCATAGGGTTCATTTATCACGACATCCCATACTCCTTTATTTACTGATTCAAAGAAGATCTTCATTCTGATTTTCCAAAAGGGATAATTCTCTCCCGCAAATAGAGGTAGCCTATTTATGGAAGCCCCTTCTCTAAACGTTTGAGATATACTTGTTATATGGATCTTGTTTAATTGATTAAATAAGATCACCCAGTTCTGGTGCTAATTGTCAGAAATCAGAGGCCTTATATCCCAATCCAAGAGGGGGTGCATTGGATTTACCCTTTTTCGAAATCTCTTTCAAATATTTATGAGTTCTTGGATCTTGAAATCAATAATCAAAGATATATGAACCAATTAAGTAAAGAAGGATATGAGAAAGATCAAAACACAACAATCTATACTGGTTCAGTTATCATAAGCTACATTCAGTCCTCCTTCAATAACCTTAGTTGAAGGGAATCCACTAATAAAGATTTGAGTTTACAAGAATACAATGAAACTCTTAATTGCACTCCTCACCACTCAAATAAAAAATAGTAAATACAAGAGATGAATCACTCAATCTCTTACAAATCACAAGAGCAACACCCGCTCTCAACCCTAACTATCCTTCCATAGGTATCCAATATCATTGATTGATGAAGAAACTGATCAAATCACACTCCCAAAGTGCAGAAGAATCAAAAACAGTGAAGTCCAAATAGTCTTGAATGAAATATTGTTGTGTAATCACCAACGAAGCTTTAATTCCTCCAAGAACTGTTATTTATAGCACTTGTATTCAAAACTCAGAAAATTTATTAGTATAAGAAAATTAGAATGTTTTTGAATTAGGTCTTAAGTCAGATTTATATAGAAAATTCAAATCCTAACGCAGAATAATTGATTACGTTATTTGCATAATATATGATGCTTTTGCCTTTGTTTTAATAGATTATCTCATGTGTATAATCGATTATTTGAACACTTATGCCTATAACTGCTTCTTCTAACAGTTTTAACAGATTAGACTTCCTTTGTAATGCATTAGACTATGCTTTCTGTTTTAATCAATTATCCAACTTATATAATCGATTATATTTACACTTAGCCTCATTAGTCATCTATTTGCCTTTCTTAACAGATTATGTTACTTGTATAATAGATTATGACTTTCTCTTTGCTTTAATCGGTTATGTAACTTATTATAATCGATTATAACAGAGTGATTTGCCCTTGTTTAGTTTTCTAAGTGTGATGGCTAAATATATTGGATTATACTAGTTATGTAATCGATTATTTATACCAGAAACTAGATTTCTAATCTGTTTTAGGCTTGATTCACTCATCATGAATGGATTGAAACATCTAGCACTAACATGTTAAAGATATAAAAACTTGTTATGCCATTTTGTTGTGCAAGAATGATTAAAACCATTATTAATCATTTAACCTATTCATCGCGACGTTGGCACAAAATTTTTTGCCCAAGTGCATGTATAAGGTGATGTCTCCTGATATAGAGACTCGTTGTATGTCGGTTCAACTAAGTTCACATGGTTGTCAATGGTGCTAAGGCTAATGTATTTGAAGGGGACCATGGGCGGACAAATACGAGTTTTACAAAATTGCTCGTTTTTTTTAATGTATTGCTTTTAGATGGAAACACACTACCTACTTGTAATTATGAGGACAAGAAAGCTTTCATGGTTGCTAACTGCTACAATTGAAAAACTTCCATGGTTGCGCCTCAAGGTTTACTATTTTGGTCTAATTCTAATTGTTTGATTCATTTTCTTCCTCAATTATTTATGATTGTGTTGATAAATTGTAGTGTAATAAACAAGTCAACTCATATGAGTAGTAACAACTATCGTTCATGCTCATATTACAAGTGATTAGCAAATTCTAATAATTTAATTTATTCAAGTACTTTGCAACTTTGTCTACTTATGTACTAAATGAAACTATTATCCTTTTTGCAAACATTTGATAATTCCACACCAATGCAGGAGAACTCAATAGAGTATGTAAGGAAAGCTTGTGCAAATATATAGTAAAAATGTATAATAATGTTTAACATATACTTTGTACATTATTTCAAATGCTTTAGCTAAAAGTTGTTATCTATATATTGTTGTATTTGGTTTATGTCCGGTTGTTTTGTTTTTGTTCATGTTCATTATGTAAGCAAAAAGAACAGCAATATATATATATATATATATATATATATATATATATGTGTGTGTGTGTGTGTGTGTGTGTGTGTATTTTTTTAAAAAAATCTCGAATAAGTGTCGATTATGCAAAAATCAAAACATGTAATGAAGAATAAGCTTCAATTACTAGTAGCATATTCCTTTCTTCAAGTTTTAAATAATTTTAAATTATTTTTGAAATTATAAAGCATAAACTTTAATAGTTCAAGGAACTGAAACATATAGTTAAATAGGCTTCGATTATTTCCATAACCAAAGCCTATTTTCCTCTTCAGGTTTTAATTAAATTTGAGTTATTTTAAAATTACAAAAGGACCCAAGCCTATACTTAAATATATGTTTTATTTTCATTCTTTTTTTAATTGTTTTACGGTTTAGTTTTGAAGACAATCGAAGCCTACTCAGGAAGTATAGACTTAGGTTGGGAACTAAAGTCCAAAGTTTCCATTTTTTTACTTTTCTTATATATGTTTAGGTTAGAAAAGTGAAGTACAATGTTGAAAAAAATCGGTCAAAACCCCTCACTAAACTAATGATTAAACATTGTAATTTCAAATGTTGGTTTTAGCTTGATTTGAAATCAAATTATAAAACTTATTTTATTATTTTATTTTAACATAAAAAAACACTTTAATAGACATAGACATTGATAGATGACAAACAAGGTCATGTAGTCATCTATTCCTTTGTTAATACTTCATAAAAAAAAGTTTATCAACTTGAGAGCCTTCATCTCCAAAATTAAACATGTCGGATAAATAACGACACATATCTCAAACCAAAATAATTAAAGTAAATAACTCAAAAAATCACATCTTGAACCCTTCATAATTGGTTTTCAGACCAAGTAATACCCTATTAGTATAATGTATTTGCAAACTCTCTAAGGTAGTAACAATCTAAGAACATACCAATCCAAAAAATAAAAACAATGTCATATAGAATAAAATAAGAACAATAGAAAAGAATAAATTAGGTGGAGTTCTATAGTTTGCTTTAAACATGACATTGATATTAGATTTTGCATAATAGTTTATAAATTAGGTTGAATTTAGACTTTTTCAATGATACAAAATATTTCGGAAACTTTGGTTTTCATTTTGTGTTAGATGATTTAAAAAATGAGTGATATATATATATATATATATATATATATATATATATTTGTATGTTTTGATGGTATATTCTAATATGTTAATTTCAAGTAAAATTATTGAATTAACTCATCACTTGACTATATTAGAACTAAATAGTCCAAAGTCTTTCACAAAACTTATGTGATTTTAGTTTTTAAAAAAACTTGTTTTAATGTATTAAAATAGGAAACTCAAAAGTGCTCAATTTTAAGATGTTATGGTCAATAAAAAATTATTTAATTAAGTAAAATGTTTCATGCTCCTAATAAACTAAAAACATTTTAACATATTGAAAACATATTTTAATCAATTAAAAAACATTATCCCCAATACAAATTATAATTAAGATTGATTGCAAAGTTTTCTTGAGTGCAACATTATGAACAAAGAAAATTTCAATAAATTTCAATAAACATATGAAATACTTCATAACTCCAATAACTTAGATTAGGAAACTTTGTCCTCTCACAAGAACATAGATCGATGTTGAGCCAATGTAAGTTAATAAATAAGAGTGTTGAAATTTGTCTGCTATAAGATGTATCAAAATATAAACAATGTTTATTTATTCTAAGGAGTATACATATTTATTCACCATCCTTGAAAGTTGTTGGAACACTTCCTTTTATCCCATGTAACACCCCAAATTTAGGATGTTATGAGTTATTACAAAAATCAATAAATTTCAAACTTTTATCATAGCGTTGAAATGTACTTTTCAAAAACCTCAATAATTAAAGTACATAATTTATTCAAAACAAAATAGTTCTAAAAACCTTATTCAATTATATTATTTAAAAATAATGAAAATCATGAAGGAAATAAAGAACTTCAATTACATTGTATCAAAAGTTCAAACACAATAACTTTAAAAGAAAATCTCAAGTCTGTCCCCCGTCATCTCTCAAATCTATCATGTCTTAGCAACATCTGCAACATCATATGCTTACATGTAACACATTATACAATCGTCGATAATTTCATCTACAAAGACACAAACACAAACATCTGTGGGGTAAGCTACTGATTAGGAATATATATACTAATTATATTAACAATAATCAAACACCCCATACATAAAAGTAATAACCATAGAATTTCTAATCTTATAACACAACCAATTCAATCATCTTAGACTACTCGATCCTCGATCCTCAATGTTATCCTGAACATCATGAACATAGATTAACTGTCTATCCTCTCAACAACACATATGCTAACTACATCATATGTTACCATCACTATCAACATAGCATTCCTTTAGAGCATCATCGTCATTACGATCATCAACACGTGTTCCACCATCATGAATAACCTCATCATGATCACCACCATGAGCCTCCACAAAACAATAAATGTCATAGTGGAAAAAATCAGTCTCACTCTTGTACCCTACATCAACTGCCTATAGATGCTCCTACAAACCATCTATGGCCTCTCCTAATGATTTACTCAAGTAGTCCCACAATCCAGCTATGGAACATGTATTCCTGCCACACAAAGACAAGGAAAACACCATCACCCCCACACAAGGAATGTTCAATACCCAAACAACCCTTCATTTGCACACAAGGCAAAAGGAAGCACGTATCCGCAAATAAACTCAAGATTTACTAGGTACAAGAAGTAGACATATCCCTCACTCTCATTGTCATCAACCACACTCTTAGGTGCACCCCAACACTTACTCATGCTCCAATCTCAAACACAAGTCAACATTGACCCTAAACATAACCACTAATCTCATTTTTTGACTATCACCACGTTCTACAGCTCCTCAAGCTTGGCCCACGTCCATTCTTCATCAAATTCTTCATCTTTATTATTCCCAAGAGTTTCACAGTTACATAAAACCTACTGTGATAATCGATTATCACTTAAGATAATCGATTATTCTAATGGCTTTAGCACATTAAATTTCCAGATCCATCACATAAGAAAGGGTAATCAATTATTATCCCAAATAATCGATTATTTCTGAGGCAAAACTCAAACCAATGCGCACATAATCGATTATAGCTAATGATAATTGATTATTGCCGAATCAAAGTACATCCTAGACAAAATTCAAGTGTTTAAAGCACACATACATCAACCCTAGATCTCGAGGGAACATACCTAACACATCATGCATGCATTCAAGGCTCACATACCCTTATGAACAAATCCTAATACATACATTGCATCACTTGAATCATGCAAAACCCATCGTTATGCAGATTAATACCCAGATAAACCCAACATACTGCATATGATCATCAAACCACTCTTTACAACATATATTTGTATGATAAAACCCCTAAAAACATACTTTTGGCCTCCCTTAGCATCAATACATATTACCATGGAATAATCCAAAGAAACCATACATACTTTCACAGGAAAAATCCAACACAAATATGATATAAACCCTATCATCATGCATACACAAACCCTTGCCCATCAATAACAACAGATAATCATAATCATAATCACATAAACATGCATCAAAATAAGGATCTCCATGCAAGAAAATCAAGAATGCATAACATACAATAAACAAAGGTAAGCTTCCCCATACCTTGGTCAATCCTAAGGCTTTATGTAAAACTCCAAAACACCAATAATTTTCCCTTGCACTAAGGTTTTTTTCAACTCTTCCTCTTCTCTCCTAGAAAACGTCTCTCTCTCTCCCCCCATCTTTTTTTTGTTTTCAGAATTAGGTTAACAATGTGCAACACCTTTTTCTTGTTCTCCTTTTTTAACTATTTTCACTCTATCTCTATCTTTTTGGTTAAAATAAAATCTCTCACTTAATCTCTAAAAACCCAACAAGATTTCCTCCCCTATTTTATCTCAACTACTTTTTAAAATATCAACAACTACCAAATTTTCCCAACATTCGCGTAACCTTCTATTTACATTTTTAGATTTTCTATTATTTTGCATATTTTTACTTTCTACATCCCTTAAAATAATATATGCATCATTTAATATAGGTAAAAAAATCATTTTTCCCCTAGGCCAAAAATACAATTAAAAATCTAAGTTTCTCTCAAACTCTTCTCCCTAGGAATTGAATCCACATCCATTCAATTCTAGATCATCCCTCTATCAATAAGTCAGCACATCACAATGGTAATACCACACATATCACAATCCTACAAACATACCAAACATGTGTTCCACTTATAAAATCAAGAAAATATCAACAATTATGTCATAACCAACACATACGTAAACAAAAACCACCAAAGTCTCAATTCTATTTTATACCTAATTACTATATTTTTCGTGGGTCTTACACCTCACACCTCCAATTTTAAAGGGTTGTTTTAGAAATTGTTCTTTCAGGACCGAATATATCCTGTAACGATCTTTCTAATACACAATGTCTTCCTTACTACTTGGTACTCGTCTTCCAAAACTCTGGATACAACCACAAAATGAGGATTCCTGCAAAAGGTTTTTCAACACTGTACTTGGTGAGAGCTTTTTAGTCAAAATTCAATCAATGCAAAAAGTGAATCATAAATTACCATTAATGATCTATTTGTAGTGTTTTACCTCGATGACTGTGGACTCAACTAAATGAGCCACAACTTGTGTAGGCCCATCAACCTTGAAGCCCATTAGCCCAATTACCTTCCAAAAGAGCTTCACCATTTGGCTAAGTCCATCCACGTGCTCCTGGATTGGAGATATTGATACTCGGTATCTGGGTTATGATATCCAATCCATGGTACCCGATATTATATTATGCTAAGGCTATAAACCTTACTATGAAGGATCAGTAGGTCTCTAGCCATATATAATACAAAAATGATTTTTGATTAATATGTTAAGATCCTAAAAATGAATACAAGAATAAAAATTCCTTAAATTAAGGAAATGTACTCATTCTAGGATACAAACAGTGTTTTAAATATTCTATATCTTGATATCCCATTAACCTAAAACAGTCATAAATATTACTCATTATCTTTCTATCTCTAACAAAGAAAGTTCTACAACTATTTTGTTCGTAGAAAGAAACAATTTTTATTTTGATAATTTCTCCATTAAGTTTCATGACTTCATCTCATAAATATTGTACCATTTCGGTCATTCGGACCCAAACCAATACTAAAAAATGGTGGTTGGTACAGTAGATTCACGTTCGACTTTGGTATGGGAGCAATGTTTTCAGTTTGGAACCAGAGTTTGCATGGTTTGTGGTTGGGGTACTACTATGGTTTGGTGAGGAATAAGTATGGTTTCTTCTTCAGAATTTCATATCTCTTGGGATTGCTTACAAGATCAAGAAAAGTCATCTTCCCCTCAATCTTTTTCAAATGTATCGACAAATAAACATATATTTGCCCAGATCTTTAATAACACATGTGATAATCCTTTGTCACAATTACCTTCTCCTTAAATAAAGAGGGATATGGTATATATATATTGTTTGTAGAGATTTATGTTGTTGGTCTAGAGGAGTGAAAAATTATTTGCATGAACATATTTTGTTAACAAAAGGGGATAAATCGCTTACACGTGTATTGGTTGATGTTCATTTACTATCTAATTTTTCTAATCAAATTTTAGTGGAAAGTCCAAGATTTGTGTTTATTGTTGATGTGAAATATGAGAAATTATCTTTATTTTGTTCAAATTGTAAAATTATTTGATTTTATCTATTTAATTGTAGATAGTTACTACAAGATGCCATTGGTAAGGAAGCATATGGTTGGTACAAAAATTGAACAACGTTACAGTCCTAAGGGACTTGGTGCAGAAGAGGGAACTTGTAGCAAAGCATTTGCATATTGTGGAACATGTGCCTCTGGTTGGGCATGTGGTAGAGCTTATGGTAAAGCCTATGGTACAACTTGTTACTCAGTCTGAGTTGAGCGAGTACTAGTTAATACTGATAATATTTGTATTATGAATTAATCTTTTCCTGTTAAGAATCTTAATTGTAGTGTGTCACTGGAATATGAGTTCTTGGTTGGTATGCCTTCTTTACAAGATGTAACTCTTGTTGCCAATAGTTTATAAGGTTTACAAAGATTAGATTTAACTTATAGAAGTTTAATGACAAATCCTAATCCTTTGATTTCAAAGAAGACTCGTTTTGTGAAGGAATTGAAAATAACTTCTAAATAAACTAATATACTCGATCTGAGAGAAAATACTAATATTTAAACGAATGATGAGGCGGTTCAAATTATAAAAGAACCTAATAGAGATAGGTAAAAGAAAGTTTAATACTAAATTCTTCTAAACAAAATTTCTAAAAATTAATTTTTTTTTATTAAATCTGAAAGGATTTGTTAATAATAATTCTTTCAATATATTGAAAAGTTTGTTTTTCTTTTCTCGTATATAAAATTCAAATTAAAAAATGATTTTCATAAAAGAAATTTTAAATATATTATTTTTTATTTATATATAATATAATTTTATCGTAAATTTAATATAATTTCTTACATTATTTTTAAAAATTTTGTCTTTTAATAAAATCCTCATATAATAACAGTTATCAATTGTTAACATTAGTTTATATTTTTGACATATTTAAATACTTCCACCATCAAACAATTATAAACTTTCACACAATATAAACTTTACTGAATAGCCTTTTCGGAACCACCATACATCATGAAATCTTTTAAATAAAATATCCAATTTTAAAATATTCATTGAGAAAAGAGCCAAGAGTACTACAAAAGCGTAAGTGATTCAGTGGTACGTAGCCGGATAGGGAAGAAAAAATATCAATGGTGGATAATTTGTCCGTAAAAGATTTGGATATAACTTTACTAATCCAGTATAATTTAAATCCAATATTGGAAAATTTATATGTGATTATCTAATTTATTAAACTAGTCAAATACGATCTTTTGGATGACGGATTACTTGATGGATTATTCAGATTGTAGGTTTATATTTTTTAAAACAGAATATTTTTATTTTGAAAAGATGGAACTTCGGTCGATAAACGGATTTTTTTTTTATCAATAAAGGTTAAATATGTTTTTAACCTCAAGACTATCAAGTAAATTTATTTTTAGTCTTTTTTTCAAATTAAATTACATTTTGATCATTCTTGTTAAGAGAATCATAATTTTTCGTCCTTCAAAATCAACGACGTTAAAAAGAAACTGAGGTGATTAACGGTAGTGTGACACGTCATTTTTTCTTTTCTTCTTTTCTGACATTGTCCCTCTCTCTTCCTCCATCTCTTTCCTTGCATCTTCATGCCCAACTTCTTTCCCTCCTTCTTCCA
The DNA here is from genome assembly GCA_027742785.1 of Vigna reflexopilosa. Lineage (NCBI taxonomy): Eukaryota > Viridiplantae > Streptophyta > Magnoliopsida > Fabales > Fabaceae > Vigna > Vigna reflexopilosa. The sequence continues at coordinate 8,651,168 of CM050929.1, read as the reverse complement.
CTCTTCTCGCTGCCGTATCATAAAACTCTTCTCAAAGATCACAAAACTCTTCCATCCATCTGCCCCTGCAGCGTTAGCTCTGAAGGGGCAACGCCGTCCGAGCGTCCGTCTAGGAGAGATCGGCGATCAACACGCCGCCTTACATGGCCACGACTCGCATACGCGCCGCCCGAGCATGCCTCCATGGAGCTGGCGGACTCCGAAGGAATCTTCAAGAACTTCGAGGGCGTGCTCCGTCACGAACCTCGCAAATGACGATGAAGAGTTCAGAAGCACCAACAACCGTAAGGGAAAGGCGAAGCAAGGAGGCCAACGATGAAGCAGTTGAGATCAAACTAGACTCCATGAGCAACGATGGACGAGGACAGTAAGGAAGAATGTTTTAGGGATTTCGAACATGAACTTGAACAAGATCAAAGTCCGGTGCATTCGGTGGAAGATAATGGTGTGGATTATTGGCACATGGATCAGAGCGAGGATGCTAGAGTTAGGGTTTCGGATAACAACGACGTTGAATCGGAATCGTGGGAACTGAGGAAGAGCCATGGAGTTGGGTCTTGGCTTTTCGAGTTAGGTCTGAGTAGGTATGTGCCTATGTTTGAGATCTATGAGGTCAATGATGAGTTGCTTCCTACATTGACATTGGAGGATGTTAAAGATATGGGGATCAATGTTGTCGAGTTCATAAGGAAAATGTACAATGTAATCCAGAAGTTGAGGAAGTTCTTTTCGTGATGGTGGTGTAATGGGATAAAGATGAGTTAATGTATGTATCTATATGTATTATGTTTGTGTAGCTTTTCATAGTTTCTTTGTTCTAGTTTTAAGTTGTGGATAGAAAATGCAGTATGTATAAAGAATTTTTTTTTGTCTTTCTATGGTGAATGAACAATAGGGGGTTAGTGATTGTTATTGTCTCTTTTCTTTGTTGAAACTTCTTGTTTGTCCTATTTTCTTTCCCATTTTTTCTGTGTGAGTTTTGTGATACGGCGGCGAATGGAATAGTGGAAGAAGGAGGGAGAGAAGTTGGGCGTGAAGAAGCAAGGAAAGAGATGGAGGAAGAGGGAGGGAGAGAAGCAGTCAAAGATTGACTCAGTGTCCGAAAAGAAAAAATTATGTGGCACTTAGCCACCTGAGCTTCTTTTTAACGCCTTACTTTTGGAGAACGAAAAATTATGATTTCCTTAAAAAAAAAATCAAAATGTAGCTTAATTTGAAAAAAAAATTAAAAACAAATTTACTTAATAATTTGGAAACTAAAAATATATTTAATCCTAAAATTAATATATATATATATATATATATATATATATATAAATCAGGTAAATAATTTATATGAATTTTACATAAACCTACACATTACATAAAATCTATATGAATTTTTCTATAAAATTTACTTTTATTTATACTAACTGTTGTCATATAGTTTTAGTCCAATTATATTTTAAGATAGATTTTTTATTTAAGTTTATATTTTCAAAAATATTTTACAGATAATCTTATTTAAAATTTAAAATAAAATATATTAATAAATATTTATTCGTATAAAATAACTAATAAATTATTTTTGTAGACAAATCATAGCTAATAAGAAGAGGTTTTTTAAATAAACGTGAATACCAAATAATCACCGTCAGACAGACCCTGTTATCACTTAGGACGGGGTTGGTGTAAAGCAAACAAAAAAGAGTGGATTATTGTGTGTCGTTTTCATTATCCTCATCAATCCAAAACATGCCAAAATGACTCAATACTGCACACCACATGTTCGATTCCAGGAGATTTTTTTTTTTTTCGTTTTCCATTAAATCTAATACTATTCCAAAATGGGACCATTGAATGCTCAGTAGTACGGTCACGATCCGATACCATAAACATCACACATCAAACACATACAAACATTACTGTTTCATCTATTTCAGCATATTTTCAAGTGCCACATTGCATTTATATCACACCACTCCAAAAAGAAGGCCATATGTGTGTTTATATTTAAAAATAAATGAAAGGGGCCATTTGTGTTTTTATTATTTAAAAAAATAAAAAATGATAAATAGTAAGTTTATAATAGTATTTAAATAGTACTTCTATTTAATAAATAGTAAGTCTATAATATTATATATATATATATATATATATATATATATTATTTTCTTAATATTTAGTTTTGTAATATTTTTTCTTTTTTTTTCTATACATCTTTTTTCTTTGTTTTATAACGAAATATTTTTTTTTTGTTTAATTATGTTTGAATGTTGTATTATTCATTATTTTCTATATTTTATTTGATCTTTAATTTTTGTTTTATTCCAAGAACTTTTTTCTTTTCCTTCAAACAATTTTTATTATTTTTTAATTGTTCAACTAGTTTGATATATGATAAGTTTTTTAAATCTTCAAGGTGATTTTTTTTGTCCAATTTTGTTCAATGGTGTATCAAATAATTTATATTAAGAACAAGACAATAAAAGAGGAAAGAGAGAAATAAATGATACAATAATTTTAATGTGTTTCAATATACAAATGCCTACGTTCACGACTACACTAAGAAATATATTTACTTTGGTGTATCTTTTAAATTTTGAAGAAGGTTGTTTATATAGCTAAATAGAGAACAACATCTCACAATACTAAGCAATGTGAGACTTAATTAAGCTCCACAATACTAACAATTATTCCACTTGGAGCTTGATTTACATTATTACCTAGTTTAGTTGCCTTTATCATCAATTATTCTTGAAGGCCAGTTGATGCAATACAAAGTCTCAACTTATTTGTTGTGACAGTCTTGGTCAAAATATCGATTGGATTCTCTGCACATGGAATCTTCGATAAAGACAAATCTCCATCATTTATCAAGTTCCTAATAAAATGATACTTCAATTCAATGTGCTTGCATCTAGAATGAATAATTGGATTTTTAGCAAGATATATAACACTTTGACTATCACAGAATAATGGATGGTCATCTTGCTCTTTTCCTAATTCTTTTAGAAGGTTCTTCAGCTATATCATCTCCTTTGACGCTTCTGAGATAGCTACGTACTCATCTTCAGTGGTTGAGGGGAGACTCTTCCTTGAAGTTTAAACTTCCAACTAATAGTTGTACCACTCAACGTAAAAATGTAACCTGTTGTGCTCTTTCTACCATTCAAATCTCCTCCCAAGTCTACATCAGAGAACCTTTGCACAATTTCATTCCCATCAAGGCTATCAATAAAACAGACAATTCATACATGCTTAAATTGTAAAATTTACAATCCAAATTCAATTATAATTCGGTCCCAGTTCATAACGCAATTAAAACCCAAAATGAAGCAACACAAACACACGAGGATGAACTTTACTTACCTGGAAATGATGAACTCTTGGACACTTGATTTCAACAGTAGCCCTTCAACAATGAGACTTTTGAAGCCAACTTTAACCTAATGTGTTGGAACCTTCCACACGTTTTATGCCTCAAGCCCTGATCGAAACCTCAAAACCTTATACAATAATGATAAATTACATTAGCAAACCCTAACAACAACAAATATTAATCATCAAACACCTTGTTACCAAGAACAGGGGCTCAACACATCCAGGTTCAATCATAAAACTACTTACCTCAACGGTAGGGGAAGAAACACAACACAAAACCTCCACTAAGATTCTTTAGACAACCTCGCTCACACGCATGAACCACATTCGAGCAAGACCCCTCAAAGAACAACCCTCCAACCTTCGAACAACAACATTGCAACAAGAACGCTCAGGTCACAGCAAGTGGAAGCCAATGGTACTGTCAACACACCCAACCCTCGATGACAATCGATGAAACCCACCATTTAACCATGAAACCAAGCGGCGAACCAACCTTTGCGATGAAGGAACTCTGATGGCGATTATGCACACCAAATGACGAACACGCGATTAGGACACAAAATCATGAACATGGTGGCTCACAGTCACGTTGGCTGAAGGAGCGGAGAGGGCCACTTCACAAGGAAACCAACAAAAGCAGGGAGAAAGTCCCAAGAAGAAGAGGAAATGCGAAATGAGTTTCGAAGGAAGAAGGGAAACTGATTTTCCCTAAACCCCTAATTAAGTAAACTATGTTGCTTATCCATGGTCATATCCTTTGGTAATGACACCTGATGCTTACCGGATGATTTATCCATCGAAAAAAACCACTTCAATGAGTTGTCGATAAATTCGTCGGTAATTTCCAATTACCACTGACCATAAGTCGTCGGTAAATCCATTAATTCTTGTAGTGTGTTGTGGTTAAAGGATATAACTTGGGCCATCGTTGCTCATTTGCTTCTTATCTTGTTTTTTGGATATTCTATACATTACGGTTGATATTACATTTATTGTTATAGTCTAACTTAGCAAGATTTGTTGTTTGTTAGACATATTGTTTCACTCATTATTGTGCCGTTATTGGACCATGCATTAATGTCTAGTCTCATGCAGATGAAGTCTATACCTCAACGTGAGATGAGTGTTTTGGAAATTTCATATCGACTAGAGATAAGACCAATTTATAATATGTATGTGATTGAAACATTATCTTATAAGTCGGTTTTGTGATATTGAGATAGATTTAAAGTCCACTTCTTATCATAATAATCTAAGATATCTAACAATATGTTAGGTAAAATAAATATAATAATAAATGAGTGAATTTCATAGACATTGTATCCTTTTATACCATTTTGGTGAACTTTTATTCAAGTGGACTTGTATGAGAGGTAAGCTAAACCTAGTTTAGAACTATGTAGGATATGCTAATCCTATGTTAATCTTTTTATTATTATAATCTAGATCTTAATCGTAAACCAAGATGATGCTTGCCATAAGGGATGACCTTGTCCTCAGTATTATCCTATACATTAGCGCTTTTACTTTTTTATTCAATACCAAATTTCGTCCAAAACTACTATTTTTTTTTTGCCGGAATGTTTATCTAACAATTTTCATTTATATAATTTAAACTTCAATCTATATTGAAGAAACAGAATTCAGATGCATTGTACCAAATATTTTTCGTTGGCTTTTATATAAATATCTTTTGTTTCATAATTCAACTTGATGAGAGATGGCCAACAATTTGATTTGAACTGTCGAAACCAACCGTGCATGTTTTAGTTGGATTCCATTTCATGGTGGTGGGGTTTCCAAGTTCATCATACATATTTGACTAAGTGATGATATTATTGTTTTTCACATTCATGTACACGTATCAAAGGTTATAAAAAAAATGAGATTAAAAGAAGTATCATATTACTATATATTTTTTTTTTGTAAAGTGTATGGACCCAAAATTTCACGTAATTTGTTGGAAATTGAGACTAAAGATTACTTATATTATTTCTTTAACTTGGGTTTTTTAAGGAAATGTATCCTAATCTATAAGTAGTTAGTTTATTTTACCATAATCAAATCTATTTTTAACTATGTATATACCCTGTCCCCTCACACATACAATGAGAATTAAATTAGGAAGATTGATTTTTTACAAGTATATAATGAGAATTAAATTAAGAAAATTTTAAATTTTAATATAGGCCATCTAATAAATATTAAAACATAATAGAGAATAAATAAACTCATTACATAAACATAAAAAAGAAATAAATTATTATTTTATATTCTCTTTCTTCATTTGTCAAAAGTAAAATACAAATTCTTTTACTGTCTTTTCTATGTTCCATATGTGAAGAAAATAATGAAAAAAAAATAATGTTTTTATCCTGTTTTTACTCATACACATTTTTTAACCTGTTTTTAAGTCTGACTTATTCATAAATATTTTCTTTTTATTATGTTTCTCAAAATTATTGGTTAAAATTCGTTATTCCGTTGAACAATAAAAATAATAATTTATATATGTTTTGAATATATTATTTTGAATTCTTTATAATTATTAATCAAAATCTATCACTACCCATAAATAATATATAAAACTGTGATAGATCATTATTATGCTTCTTTTTAATTTCAATCATTAAGACTCATTTATATATATATATATATATATATATATATATATATATATATATTAAAGCATTTCATTAAAAAAAACAATTTTAATACAGAAATTTTATTCTTATTAATTTTTTCAACCTTGTTAATAGTTGAGATGACCGAGTAAATATTTGATTCTTAGCAATTATACATAGAGAGAGAAGTTTCTTTAACATATATTCATAAAATATAATTAATATTATATTTCTTTCTATTTAAATTCTATGAATTTATAATACATATAAATAAAGTTGGGATAATTGTAATGTTAATTGCTTATTAATATTACTTTTTCCTTTATTAAACATATGTGACAAATAAATAATAAAAGCATATTTAATTATCCCCAATCATTGATTACAGAGTTACTAAATATCCGTGTACATCGATTAAACTAGGATTTATTTTTAATTTATAAAAAAATCTCAACTGAGGACGGTCAAGATTAAATCAAATATAAATCACATAATCACTTAAAAGTTGATTTCGTGGAAAAATTTATTATTCCAATAAAGAATTTTATAGTAAGGATTGTGTATATGAATTTACATAGTTTTATTAATTCTAAAATAATCATTAAGAAACTAAAATCATTTTTAAAATTGTAAACCTATAATTTTAATAGTATTAATACATATTATTTTTATTTTCAATAGAATAAATAAATATTTTGCTCTACCTATAATTTTTAATCACGATTTTCGTTCTCTCTTTTTTTTTAATTTTAGTTTCAAAATTTTATAATCACAATTTTTATAAAATAATCATGATTTCATCTTAAAGTTTGAGAAATAAAATCATAAAAAAATAAAAATCGAAGTCGCAAATAAAAACACAATAGGATCAAAATCGTAATTTACTCTTTTTAGTGTGATCCATATACTTGTTAGTAATCATTTACATAACCCATAAACAATGCCATAACTCAAATAATTTAGCCAATAACTTAACTAACATCACTCATGAGCATAAAAGTTCAAAGAAAAGTTGAAATTCGACATATATGTGAATGTGAGTTTCACTTATGTAGTGGAAGATGCTGTGGATATAGCATATAGTTTGGTGCCATATAGTATTCTCAAAAGCCAACTACAAACAAAGAATATCCATCAAACATTACCCTAGTTTCATTTTAAACCCGAAATAAATTTCATATGGGGAATTTAATATGTATCGATAGTAACATGTGTCGATTATAAATTACTAAACCAAAGTTGTTTTTCAATTTTTGTTTAAACGTGCACCAATTAATTATTAGATTCACTTTTCTGTAGTTTTATATTTACAAAAAATATGTGCAAAGTGTTAGAAGTCTCACATCAACTAGAGATAAGATCAATTTGTAATATATAAGTTGGTACAAATTTCATTTTACAAACTGATTTTGTAGAGTTGAGTTAAGTTTAAAATTTACTTTTTAATCGTAAGGAAAATGGATATATCCATGTTTTTCTCAATCACTTTTTAAGAATTATGTTTTTAATATAAAATTATGTGAGAATATGTTTTTAATATAAAACTAAAATTAAAATATAATCAAATATTAATGAAAATAGAATGTGAAGCATATATAAATTTGTTATTTTGGAAATAATGAAAGTAATGAAATTAACGAATATGTGATCTTTCAAATATAAAATATATTAGATTATTATTTATGGTATTTACACAATTAACTATCATCCTTAACATATTTAATTTTTATATATATATATATATATATATATATATATATATATATATATGTGGATGATCTAGAATTGATAACAATATATTATTTTGTTATTTTTTTTTAACTTAAGCTTTTTTTTTAATTTTTTTTGTGGTATTTTAATTAATGAAGGCATGTAGCTCATACAATATAGAAATTTCAAAATAGATTTTAACTTATAAATTAATTCAGTTTTTGAGAAAAAAATAGTTTATTTAAAAATGTAGGTTAAACTTAGTTCGGTTTACTTAACTCATAAGTTAAACAATTCAAACCGGTTGAAGTTAAGTTGATTTTTAATATGTCAACAATTTTTTATTATTTGTTTATCATTTTTTTTTATATTTTTTTATTATAATTATTTATTACTTGTACTTATGTAGGTTGGTAATTTTAAATATTAGAATGTTGTACGATAATATTTGAATAATTTAGATGTTCAATTATTTATTTATCCAATTATATACATTAACACTTTATTTTTGTGTTATTATCTTTGTTATAAATGGATAAAATTGATGAACATTCTAATTGTACTATTATAAATAGATGAATTGAGTTAATCCATTTTGATTGTACTATAATAAATACATTATTCTATAAATTATGAGAACAAATTCTTTTCAGTCAATTCACTTAACTTACCAATATGCAACATGTTGAGTAAGTTACAACATTTTTTACTCATAAAAAACATATTAGATTGAATTGACTTAGTTTTAACTTAATTCGTAATTATCTATATTTTGAATTATTTATTTTGTTACTGTAATGAAAAGAGATTAGAGTGTAAACAAATTTATAAATTGTTGAGTTTAGTTTAAGTGTTTGTTTAAGATAATTTATGGAATTTTTAAATAATGGGTGAGAGGAAGGAAATAAAAAAGAGGAAACAAAAGCCGTAGTTGAGCAAAATGAACTCTAATAGCATGTGTGGAAGAGGAGAATAATGTAATATACAGGAATTGTAATTCCTATTTGTTTGAAAGAGAAGAATAAATGTGAAATAAGGTGGCTGGAAAAAAGAAAAATAGAGTGCAAATTTACAATACAAAGAATATTCTTTGCAAAAGCTACACCATCTCCCATTTTGGTATAAGTCCCGAGCACCAAATTTTTAATGTCAAATACATAATTACTTCGTAATTTGACTTTAAGCGACAAAAGTAACAAATAATTATTCTATTTTTTTACCATTAGAATCTTTTAATTTAGCATATGCTTCATAGAAAACTTTGATGTACATGGAATCCTACTATGTCATTTTGAATGTCAATCAATGTCTATCTAGAATGACAATAAATTATTTGGAGCTAGTCATCTCGATCACGCAATAACTACAAAGCTTTATGTTAATAATGATGAAGTTGTCATTATTTGCAAAAATAAAATCATTCGTTTAAGTTATTACTAAGTCATTTCTAATTTTTATTTTACTTTATGTGAGTATGATTATGTTATATCATTTTAACACTTTTTTTACTCTAATTATTTGATAATATTCAAGCTTTGACCAATTTTATTTAAGATTTGAAATCTTAAATTTCATACACATAAGTATCCTTTAATAAAATATCTTATAAAATTCAAATATTAGAATATCTCCATGGTAATAGTTATTCTATAAAATTTTAATTTCATTTTTGTGAATTCTATCATATCATTTTGATTTTTTTTTCAATTTTTACATGTAAATGTTTTATCATATACTCATATTCTCACTAATATTATAATATATATATATATATATATATATATATATATATTTAACAAAAATAATTTGAGTCTTAAAATTCCCTAATTTTTGCTTCAATGCAAATGTATTATTATATTCACTCTCTTTGAATATCTTATAGTTTATTTTATTATTAAAAGACTCATTTTATCTTGTGATTCAAAGTTAAACTCCTAGAATTATTCTTAATTTATAGTATTTTGAAAATATCCTAATCAATTTTAAAACAATCTAAATTTAATTTAACTCTAACTATCAAGTTTTTTTTTATCCCTCTCATCTAAGTAGACGTTCAAAGGTTTTATGATAAATGCAAACACTCCTTAGGTGAACGTTTAGTATGGATTTTTGTGCTTGGTCTTCCATGGACCTAAAGGGGCTATGCCTTTATCTTTGTGGTAGTGGATTGTTTCAGTAAAATGACTCATTTTATATCATGTCATAAAGTTGATGATGTTAGTTACATCTCAAGGCTTTTCTTCAAAGAAGTTGTTGGGTTACATGGTCTACCAAAAACTATAGTGTCTAATAGGGATTTTAAGTTCATATTACAAAGATCTTTGGTAAAAGCTCTGAACTAAACTTATGTTTCTACCACATTTAATCTTCAAACTAAGGTAGTAAATTGATTTCTATCCACTTTATTGAGAGGCATTCTTAAAGACAACAATAAGTCTTAGGATGAACTCATATTGAATTTTCTTATAATTGAGTAGTAACAAGAACCTTTATCCTTTTGAGGTTTTTTACGAATTTAAACCTCTCACATCTTTTCAGTTACTTCCATTACCATATAAAATTTCCTTACCTATAACAATGAGTTTTAAAAGTGGACTTCATTAAAAAATCGCATGAGAAGGTTAAAGAACAGATTGAAAAACAAAATAAAAAATATGTTGAATACAACAAAGAAAAAAAGAAATTATGTTTCGAAGAAGGAGAATGAGTTTGACTACATTTAAGAAAGGAAAAGTTTCCCTCTTAGAGACAGTCAAAACTCAATCCACGAGGAGATGGTTTATTCAAAGTCGCTAGAAAATTAATGATAATGCATATATATTAGATCTTCCACTTGAGTATGGAGCTAACCATTCGTTTAATGTTTGTGATCTTACTTGCAAAAGCAACTAATTTTGACGATAATCTAGATTTATGGATAAATCCTCTTCAAGAAGAAGGTCTGATGGAGGACCATTTGAAACAAGCCATATTGGGTTATTAAAAACAACCATGGCTAGAGAGGTTGAGGAAGAAGTAGTAAAAAAGAAGACTCTTATGCTCGAGAGGACAAAGTATTAGTTTTACCCTTTCCCTTTGTAGTATTATAAAAATGTATATACATATATAGGTCTAGTGTTCTCTTTATAATAAATAATAAAAGCATGAGTGGACATGCAACTGAGTTTCATCTAGGAATTGTTGGGTGATCAAGACCCAAGACACAAGTCGAGGAGAGATCTACTTGCAAAATATTATTTGATGCTCAATTTAGTAAGAACTTTAAAGAAATTGTAGAATATATGAGTATAATAGTGAATGAGAGAATTAAATGAGTATTTTATTTGAGATGAATATATATTTATAGACTTTTGGGCTCTTGAATAAAGGCTAAGCAGATAATAAAAAAGTGAGATATATTTGATTATTGACTACTTGCAAAAAATATCATCATTCAATTATAACTAATACATGTATCCAAGTTATTTGGATAACACATCAACGATTTGTTAAATATATTCAATTTTAAATATAACTATGAATATCTCATTGTAAGGTAGGTTCATAAGTCCTTAAAGCTTAGAATTCATTTAAATGAGCTACATGTGGACCAATTTGGTGGATAAATGGGTTTTAGTGTTTGTTTAGTTTTAACTTAAGTAAAAATACAATATCCTGAATGTTTTGATTGAGTGCTTAAATGCAACATGCTTAGATCTTGAAAATATGAAGTAATTGCATATGACGTTAATAAAATCTTGAGTGCATGTGTTTCATCTGATAAACCTTATAACCCCATGCCATGTTTCTCTTGGTTTGATAAGTAATTGAAGATGAATAAGATGATATGTACAAACAAAAACTTCAAGCTGACACAAATGAAAAATATTCTAAAGCTCAAGTATGAAAATGTCTTCATCATCTGTTGTGAAGAGATTAATGCCCCCAAGTTTAAAGCACTACTTAAATACCTAGTACAATATGCGTTCTTATCACTCAAAGAGGTAAAAAGTTATACAACTTAGGGAAATAAGTATTGTCAACTATTAGAGAAGTTGTATAAAGAATAAAAGAGAATTTAATGTTGCATGGAGCACATTCATTGCTTCTCTACATCAATGCTTGACAAACAATAACAAAGAAGAAGAATTATATGAGTTAAAGCTACTCAACGGGTAGAAAATGGTTTACCATGATTCAAATGAACACTTTATGGGTAGATAGTTGGACAAGAGTTGAAATATGCTTGTGACAAGATAATTGACGGACAATGTATCTTTAGCTTAATCTTGAGAGGTCATAAGATGAGTAGCCTTGGTGTGGATCTTCTTAGCGACCGATGGTGAAGAAAATCTATTTAACATAGAATTAAACTTTGAAAATATTTTTTATCCTTAAGTTAGCTTAAAAGTCTATTTGTACTTATCTTTGAGCATGTTAAAAATTTGTTTGGTGCTTTGTTGTCAGTTAGAAGAAACCTTTGCATTTTCTTTTTCATAATCTATACATTATCTATCAAACGAATCTTCTTCATGTTCTATGTTTTCTTGTACTAAGCATTTACTCAATTTCATAGGTTTCATGAGTTTCGCTCCAATAGACATGAAGTTAGTAGTTAATGGTAACAATTCCATACTTGTGTATGGTTATTTGTTTAAAGACTTAAATATCTTCTTATCTTTTCTACGAGAACTTTGCCCCCGTTTTCCATTTTATTAGAAGAAAACTCCTCATACTTTTAAGTATATTGTTGAGTACCTTCTCCTTATAAAATATAGGAAATATATTGAACTAGCAAAAAATATTTCTTATTCACAAATATTATAAGCTCAATTATTATTCCATATGTCAAGGACTAAGACACAATGTTTAAAGGATATTTCGTATATTCATTTATAAAATGGTTCTTGATATTTGCCATTTTGTTGTTCTCATCTTTATGTTGAAATGATTTGTCCCATATTTGATTACAATAAATTTATGTCTAAGTTGGGCTTCCCTTTTGGTGATTGTTAAAACTCCGGCAAGTGTACCGAATCGTATCAAGTAACATAAATGGTAAGACCAAGTATCATTTTCCCTAGATACTCATTGACCTAGACAATCATGTGATTTGTTGATTATTTAAGACTCGAGAAACGAAAATCAGGTTTAGAATGCAAAACAGAAAATAAACATGAATGCAGTTGTTGATCAATTGACCAAAAGAATACGCAAGTGAATGTTATATGGGTGAATTATGTTGTTGGGGTTTCCGACTTTATCCTATCCACTCTCATGTATTTACGAATACAACTTCTTCATTGATGTCAATGCCACTTTTTAATTTACCCTAAACCCGATGTCTCGGTGAAGAGAGCCTACTCCTAATTACTAGTTTACAATGTCTTGTCTCCCTAGCAATCTCAGCTATGGCCACCTGCCCTTTCCGGACTGCAACCTGGCCTCCATCATAGACATGTACATGTCTCTCATCTAAAAGGGCTCTTCATCATGAGCTGGTGCATGTGCCTGTGGTGGACCTCTCCTCCTAGGACGTCTCTGAGGCACTGGCTGGGCTACCTCATCTCTTCCGCAGTACCGCCTATAGTAGGCCTCATCAATACTGCGCTAAGGGTGTCAAAACCGCTCTATTAATGTGCACAACTGCACCATTCTTGTTTATTAGAAAATGTCCTTCAGGCACGCACAACACACTCTCTATATCATCAAAGTATGTTTCCTCCTCCATGTTCAGTGCAAATTGGCACTACACACCTGTCCACTCAATCTGTAGGAACCTGTTAATGGAGTCAGGATCACACCTAATGATTCTCCCACTAACATAGCTCATATACTCCTGAGTGTGGGAGTCACCCAATGGCTTTGCATTGGTGTAGAATTCCTTCACCACTTCTATATTGGCTGGTGTAGGATAGGTGGCTAACTTCTCCCAATGTCTGCTCTCCATCTCCTCTCCAAATTGTGGAGCCAATGAAGCTGACGCTCAACGGTGGAATTGGCGCTCAACGCCATCTACGATTCCTCTTTTAAGCATTTTCCCTTCTTCTCTTGAGTCCAACTCCTTACTACTTCAGCTTCTTTCATCCAATTCATGTTAATTCCTGCCAAAACAAGGAAAACCAAGCATAATACCAATAATACTACCTTCAACTCTCTTATTCTCTAACTTAAGCAAAATGCATGATTTCAAGCTAGTTTCTAAGTCATAAAGGGTATGTTTAGTGTCAAAATTAAGTATAAAAATAATGGTATTTCAACCGTTATCAGTGATCTATCAACCATGCTTAATAGGCCAAGTGATAAAAACCCACGAGATTGAAAATCCTCAAATATAAAATATTCAAACTACTTAATTTGATGACTAATCGCATGCTTAAAAGGTTGTGAACCAAGAGATCGTTCTAGTGCTACCTGATAACGATTGAATTTACCGTTATTTGATACTTAATTTTGATACTAATAACACCCTTTTTGACTTAGAAACTTGCTTGAAATCATGATTTTTCTAAAGTTGTGTGAATAAGAGGGTTGAAGGTGAATTTAATGATTTTATGCTAGATTCCCTTGTTTTTAACAGGAATTGAGATTATTTGGAAGAAGGGATGAAGTATGAAGGAGTAGGAAACTTAGGAAGGACTTAAAAAGCATTAGAAAGGAGGATTGCAGGATGCTTGAGCGCCCTTTTTAGTGGCCCTCAACGCCAGAACTCACTGTCACATGCCTGAATGCCCTTTTCTAAGGCTCTCAGCGCAGAAAGCTTTGGGTTCACGCCTGAGCGCCCTTTTTGGGGTGTTGAGCGCCACTTCCTTGAGACGCACCACGCCAGCTTGCCTTTTGAGTGAAGTTGAGCGCCAGAATTCGTATCGCACGTCGCCCGGGCGCCCTAAGTGGGTCGTTGAGCACTGGCGACTGGACTTGGGCTGTGTTTTGTGTTTTTATTTCGATCTATTTAAGGACTTGGACGTCTTAGGTACTGTATCTTTTGACAGAAGAGGCGCAAAAACACACTATTTCACTCTCTGAAGGTGGATTTGGATGCAGGAACTTCCATATTCAACTTTTATGGTTTTTCTATCTTATTATTTTCCATTGTTCATCTAGTTTCTCCATGTTAATGGGGAACTAAATTTCATTTGTTGCTGGGGAAAGATGTAATCCTTTGAAACTCTCATGTATTTGAATTAATTTATAATTACAAATGCTTCTTTCTTAATTGTTAGGGTTTTTCTTTTTTGCTCATTGCTTGCTTTGTTTAACTCATTCATAGCATGACATATGAATTGCATGAGTATCAGGAGATATCTTACAATTCAGGTTCTGGAGAAACTCTCCCAAAAGCAGTATTTCCTAGGGATGGGGATATGAGTTTTGGTTGTCTTAAGCTTCCGTGCGTATGTAATGCAGAATTAATTATTAGGGATGCAAGGGATTGTGACCTAGTAATTAAGGATAGACTTTCTTCGCCGAGGGATCGGGTTTTAAGTACTTTAGATAATGACATTAACATTAATGAAGAAGTAGAATTCTTATATGCATGAGAGTGAATAGGAGAAATCGAAACCCCAACAAAATATTCATTCCATAAGTCAATTGATCAAAATTGCATTTATGTTTACTTTTTGCATCTTAAACCAAATGATTTTGTTCTCAAGTCTTATTTAATCAAGAAATCATATAACTATTTAGGCCGTGAGTCTCTAGGGAAACGATACTTGGTCTTACCATGTTTATTACTTGATACGATTCGGTACACTTGCCGATATCATTAACACTACCTCCTTTAGTCCTAAATACGGAAGAAAGATATATTTTAGTAGTTCATGAGAAGGAAGGTCATTGGAATTAACTTGAATATGTGTCAGCAAGTCTTAAAATGGAACACCACTTTAACAATAAAAAAGTTTCTATTTTTAAATGGTCTCCTTTCTGAATTTGATATCAAAATTATGCATTATGAGGATGGCCAAGAAAGTTTGGGCTCTAGTAAAGTGATGTTGTTGTGATCACTTTATATAATGTTTTTATTAGAAAATAATTATGGTTAAGGTTGGTTAGAAATACTTTAATAATCCATCAATTTTTAGTACGTTGCTCGAACATTTTTTAACTCGAATAACATAACCTTAAAGTAATAACTTTTTGCTTCAACAATAAAATCTATCTTTTCTTCATCGGCTCGATGCATTTTGATCTAGTTGTAGCCAAAATATGCATCCGTAAAACTCAATAAAGCACACCCAAGCATTCCATCAACCAATGAATACTAATCTTTCGGACCCGCTTTGTTCAATTTCATATAATCAAGACACATTCTCCATTTTCCATTACTATTTTTAACAATCACCACATTGGCAAACCACTAACGATACTAGAGTTCACTAATGTGGTCACCTCCACTAGTTTGGATACCTCTTGTATAATGGTCTTTCGCTTGCCTTTGCCAAATTTCCTACACTATTGTATGACTGCTTTGGCCGATGGACTGATCACTAGGCGATGACATATAATGTTGGGATTTATACCCTTCAAGCGAAAGACCCTACGTTCCTCTTTAAATAAGTAATTATGGCTTCTTGTATGTCGTCCTCCATACATCTGCCGATTTAAAAGACCTTCCTTTCTCTGATCTTTACTTTTTTCAGGTTTTCTACTGATTACGATATATGTTCCTCAAACACTATCCAGGGTCCAATTCGATTTCCAAAAATTTAACTGTCTACAAACCTCCATCACTCGCTTAGGTCCTTTTGTTTTTCATACTTCCTTCATAGCAATTGTGGGCCACTTTTGGGTCTACTCACAAAACACCAACTTTGTCCTCACCCTATTGGATATTTCACCTTAAGATGTTTTGTTGAGATGTCCACTCCTAACCTAATAAGGGTTGGTTGACCTAATAGAGTGTTGTATGACGAAATGGCTTAAACTACCATATACTTGATCATTAAAGTGTGTGCTACCTTGTCGTATGCAAAAGTTGTACATATATTGATATAGTCCCTGACTTGAACTTGCTCCCCGAGAATCCCACCAAAACCCCATCATATGGTTCTAACTTCGCAATATGTAACCCTTCGAAGGCATCCCAAAACATGACATCGACCAAGTTGCCTTGATTGATTAAGATCTGATGCACCCATCTGTTACACATGATACCCGAAATGTCAACAAGATCATTGTCATGAGGATACACATTAGATAAGTTGTCATTAGAGAAGACAATGGGCTTAGGTCTTGTTTTGATTTTTCAAATAGGATCATACAGATCGAGTGTACCTCTTTCGAGCATTTCTACTATCCTCACGACAAGAAAATCCTCCAATGATTCCATTTAAATCCCTTTGGGACGATATATTGGTGCTTATCTTTGTCCCCGTCCTTTCTTCCCCATTTATCCTTGTATATTTTTCTTTCCTTTGTAGCATTCCTGCTTTAGGAATCATTCAACGAAACCATCCTTCATCAACCTTTCAATGTTGGTCTCCAGTGTTATGCAATTGTCCATTTGTTCTATTGAATTGGCACCAGGTTGCACAACCTAACCCTATTTGGATTTTTTCCTTTGTTGGAAAAATCAAAAGTTTTGCCACATACACATTTAACTCATTTCCCATCTTCTCCACCAATTGACTTGATACTTTTTGTTTAACAGTTCACCCTTAAAGAGGCTACCTAAACCTCAACATGTGACCCACTACTCCCTTGTCTCTCATTACCTCTTTGCACTCATTAGCTCTCTTTTAGATTGTGACTTCCTCTACCTCGATATGAGATTGAGCCCTCATTCTGACCTCTACCATATTTTCAGGTTTCCTTTTGTTGAATATAGTGAAAATTATGTATGGGATTAATCTCCTTATGTTGAATATACACATAGGGCCCTCTATTTATAATAGAAGAAATATGGACTAAGCCCAAAATACAAATAAGAAATAATAACAAACTAACTAAAGATGAAAGATAAATATAAAATAAAGATAATATACCTAACACTCCCTCTCAAGTTGGTGCATACAAATCGTATGTACCAAGCTTGTTACAAATATAATCAATTCTTAGTCTCCGTAAAGGCTTAGTGAAAATATCTGCTAACTGATCACTTGAATTGACGAACTCAGTCTTGATATCTCTAGATACAATCTTCTCTCAAATGAAACGACAGTCAATCTCATTGTGTTTCGTCCTTTCATGAAAGACAAGATTAGAACTAATATGAAGATCAGTCTAATTGTCATATATAAGCGTCATTTAAGTGACATCTCCAAATTGTAACTCTCTAAGCAATTGTTTAAGCCAAACAAACACACAAGTGGCTAAGGCCATAGCTCTATATTCTTCTTTTGCACTAGATCTTTCCACAACACTCTGTTTCTTGCTTTTTCCAAGAGATCAAGTTACCACCAATGAAGACACAATATCTGGATGTAGATCTTCTATTAGAAGGAGACCTTGCCCAATCATCATCAAAATAAGAAATCACTCTTGTATGGTTACTAGAACTGTATAACAACCCTTTTCCAAGAGATCATTTAATGTACTTTAATATACGAATAACTGCATTCCAATGATCTTCACATGGGGAATTAAGGAATTGGCTTACCAAACTAACTGCAAAGGAAATGTCAAGATGAGTAATTGTAAGATAATTTAATTTTCCAACTAGTCTTCTATATTTCTTGGGATCTAACATAGGTTCCCCCTGTTTTGGAAGAAGTTTAGTATTAGGATCCATAGGTGTGTCCACAGGTTTTGAATTCAATAACCCAGTTTCCTCCAAACTATCCAGTGCATATTTCCTTTGAGATATAATAATACCATCGTTGGATTGTGCCACCTCAATACCGAAGAAATATCTAAGTTTGCCAAGATCTTTGGTTTGAAAATGGTTGCAAAGATGTTGTTTCATCTGAGAGATGTTATGATTATCACTACGTGTATGAATAATGTCATCAACATATATTATCAAGTAGATAAATCCAACACTCGAGTGATAGTAAAAGACTGAATGATCTGCCTCACACTGAGTCATACCAAATTGTTGAACAACATTACTAAATTTTCCAAACCAGGCCCTAGGAGATTGTTTTAGGCCATATAAGGATTTGTGAAGACGACATACCAACCCAGAAGACTCCCCATGAGTAACAAATCTTGGAGGTTGGTCCATATAAATATCTTCCTGCAAATCTTCATTAAGGAATGCATTTTTGACATCCAATTGATAAAGAGGTCATTGTTGAAAAGCCGCCATGACTATAAATAAACGAACAGATGCCATCTTTGCCATTGGAGAAAAAATATCACCATAATCCAACCCAAAAAATTGTGTAACCTTTAACCATTAGGACCAACTTTAATAGCAAAAACTCACCTGCAACCAACAACAGATTTTTAAGACGGTAATGGGATAAGCTCCCAAGTTCTACTACTCTGAAGAGCTTTTATTTCATCTAACATGACCTAATGCCAACCGGGATGAACTAAGGCATCAGTAACAAATTTTGGGATGGTCACAGAACAAATAGAAGAAAGACAAGTATAAAAAGGTGAAAACAGTATATGATAACTTAAAACAATATAATGTGGAGAGGGATTACGAGTAGAACATATACCGTTTTAGAGGACAATTGGAAGGGTAGACTCAGTTGTCGGAGTCAAAGGAGACAAGGTAGTTGACACTTGAATTGAGTAATTTGGTGGTTATTGAGAAACATCTGCTGAACTAGGCACAATTGGAGGAGAACAAATAGCAGAAATATTGATATATTAAAAGGAGACATATCAGAAGAAGAATGACCACTAAAATAAAAGGAAGACTCATTGAAGGTGACATCTACTGAATAAAATAGTGATTAAGAGAAGGAGAAAAGAACTTGTATCTTTTCTTTGATTTAGTAAAGCCTAAAAGAACACATTTGTGTGATCAATGAGCTAACTTATCAAGACCAGGACTAAAATTATGAACAAAACATGTAGACCCAAAATCTTTTAAAGGTAAGGGGTGAAGGGGTTAATGAGGAAATAACATAGAATGAGGTATTTTATTATTTAAAATAGAAGAAGACATGCGATTAATGAGATAACATGCACTAAGAATAGCATCATCCCAAAAATATTGAGGAACCATGAATTAAAAAAAGTATGAGTTGTTTCAATAAGATATCCTTTGTTGAGGTGTATAAGCAAATGAAGTTTGATGGAGAATACCATGAGAAGACATAAATTGTTGAAAAGAATGGGAAAAATATTCATGACCATTATCACTGTGCAAAGTTTGAATAGAAATACCAAACTGAGTTTTAATTTCATTATAAAAGGTTTAAAAAAGACACAATAAATCAAAATGATTTTTCATTTAAAATAGCCAAGTACATCTAGAATAATCATCAATAAAAGTAACGAAATATTAAAAAGCTAAATTAGACTTAACACGACTAGGTCCCCAATTGTTAGAATGGACTATGGAAAAAGGGGACGTAGCACGTTATGAGACACTACAAGGAAAATAACTACGAATATGTTTTTCTAATTGACACGACTCACAGACCAAATTGGACAACTTGGATAAGCTAGGAACAAGTTTTTGCAATTTGGCAAGACTGAGATGACCTAACTGAGCATGAAGAAGAGGTTGAGACTCCATAACTGTACCAATATATATAGAGGGGCGAAGATGGTAAAGACCATGAGACTCACATCCAGTGTCAATCACCTGTCTCGAACTTCGGTCCTGTAAATAAACAGAATATTTGTTAAAATAAATATCACAGTTAAGAGAACGAGTTAGATGACTAACATATAATAAGTTAAAAGGAGACTCAAGGACATAAAGAACATTATCAATAGATAAAAAGGAAAAAACGTTAACAATCCCAACAGATGATTGTGTGTTACAGATACAGTGGAACTAGAATGTTGTTGATCCTTATACAATTTTAGAAATTTACTAAAAATAACAAAGTCATTGGTAATATCAGATAAAGGAGGATCTTTAGTAGGTGATTGTTGTCAGAGCGGCTGTAGCGGAATGGTTAGCGTGGAATAACAAACCAAGAGGGGTTTTAATATAAACGTGTGCCTTTTAATTTCTTCTCAATTTATCTTACTACGCAAATAATAAATATAAATAAAAGAGTAAGGTTGAGAGAAATTTGCACAGATGATTTTTATACTGGTTCGGATCTTACCAATCCTACATCTAGTCGCTTATCTCAAACCAAGATAAATAGTTCACTAAGCACAAAACAATTACAAATTACAATCACAAAGAAATAATTTGTAAGAGTTTAGAAACTACCTCTCTTGATACCACAAGAGATGAACCTGCACCTCCTTTGAATCTTCACAAAGGATGAGACACCTCCTCCTAATACTTCACGAAGGATGAAACACCTCCTCTGAATACTTCACAAAGGATGATCCTCTTCCAAACACCTCCTTAGACGCACCAAGGATGAACCGGCTATTCCTCTTTCACCGTAGCAGCACTTCACCAGCTCCACAGACAAGAGTTTCTCAAGCCGAACAAGAACACACAAGTCTCAATGATTTCTGAGTACTAGAGCGCAAGGGAAGAGTTGTTATTGAAGGATAAAGAGAGCTTATTTATAGACTCAAGCAAAAACTCTTTCATTCTTCGTAACTGGCCATTTAACGCTTTTAATCGATTAATATTACTGCTAATCGATTAAAATGAGTACAACGACTAGTTTTCAAAAACCAGAAAACTCCAACGACTAGTTTTAATCGATTATTCTTAGGATTAATCGATTAGTTAATCGATTAAAATAGGTATTAATCGATTATTTCCATACCAGTTGAGTTTTCAGCACCTGTAACGTTTTAATCGATTAATACTTGATTTAATCAATTAAAACCGTACATTTTTTATTCTGAACAACAAATATAAAATATGAAGGTACAAGAATCAAAACCTACTACAAATCTAAGTCCTAAACATCAAACTACAATTATTACAAAAGCTTTTAATAACAAAAACAAATCTTCAAAGGATCTTCATGAATCTTGATATATCTTGACTTGATTTGGGCATTATCAAAACTTCATCTTCACCATTTTGCTAACAATTGTGAGGGAGGAGCAGTCTGAACAGTAGCAGCAAATCTAGGAGGGCGACCATGTAATGCATAACACCTGTCAATCGTGTGGCGTAAATTGCCACAATGGTTACACTTGAGACGTCCTTTTCCCGATTTGCGAGATTGATTGCAATCATGACGTTGAGATGCCAATGTAGAAGAAACATGTGTATCATTGATGGGTTTACTAGGTACACACAAAAGAGTGGAACAAGTACAAGTCAAAGTAGGAACAACTTGTGAACCCAAAATCTAATCACTAATATGAGAATACTCATCAGCAAGGCTGTGCAATGCCAATAGCTTGAAGAACTTTGACCATTGCTCTATTTCTTTGACAGGAGTAGATGTAAGAGACAATTATTCATTAAATTCATGAAAAAGAGCAGGAATTTTACCCATATAATCAGTAACAGAGTCTTGATGCCAAGGAGCAACAACATTGAGAAGATCATGACAAACACCATAATGATGTTGAGTATCATTGGTGTATAATAATTTGGCGTGTTTCCAGATTTCAAAACATGTTTTGTAGGAATAAAAAATTTGTTTTAAAGAGGAATGAAGGGTACCCTTGAGAACAATGTGTAACTGAGCATCAAGTTTCAACCAATGGGTAACCGCAATAGAATCAATAGATGTCACATTCTGATTAATATGATCAAGACACCCCTGACTCTTAAGCCAAAGTTTAATGTCTGATGCCCAAGTTGCATAATTAGTACCATCTAACTTATCAATAGATAAATGAACATTGACATAGTTAGTATATATGGATGGGTCAGAAGTCATAAATAAGCAAGAGAGTAAAAAACTAGAACTCAAAAGAGGCTCAATCAACACAACCAGATCAGATCCAAATAAGAGAGGTTGTGATGAGTCCAACGAAGGTGGTCGACGACGGAGAAAACGACACACATGCTGTCATGAGCGGTTAGAAAGTATAGCGGAAACAAATCGTGATAAGTTTGTGAAAGCGTGTTTGGACTCCGATGGTAGCAATCTTGACAGCGTTGTGGTTGCTTGGACAAGACGAGAAAATTATGGTCACCGGTTGAAACTAATGCTCTTGTTACAGCTATAGCGGCGACGACGACAACTCTAATGGCGACAACGATTGCAGTGGGCAGGGCCAACAAACAAAGAACCTTATGCTCTAAATACCATGTTGAATATAGTGAAAATTATGTATGGGATTAATCTCCTTTATGTTGAATATACACATAGGGTCCTTTATTTATAATAGAAGAAATATGGGTTAAGCTCCAAATACAAATAAGAAATAATAACAAACTAACTAAAGACGAAAGATAAATATAAAATAAAGATAATATATCTAACACCTTTCAACCAAGGAATCTCTAAAATTCCTAACTCTTAGATCTTTTATGAATATATCTATAAACATGCCTTCATTGAGTGAGGTAATTTGAATTGTCGTTTCACAGAAATGGCATAGGAAACTCTTCAACTATTCTTCTCTCTCTTACTTTGTGGCAAACAAATCCCTTATCTTTACTGCCTTCAGTTTATTGGTCGTGAAATGGTCAACAAACATGGCATAAAATACATCAAACGAGGTGATGAAGTGCTTGGCAAGGGTACTAAACCAATCCAATAAAGCTCCCAAAAGCATACCTACAAATATTTTACATTTGATAGTGTTCGATCCTCCATATACCAACATTTGTGCATGAAACATTTTCACATAGGCCACTAGATCTTAGTGACCAATGAACATACTGATTTTTGGGAAAACATAATAGAGGTATGGGCTCCTACAATATGTCATCGACAAATGGTTGAAAAGCAGTCTCGAAATCTGCTTAAGGGTTAAGACCTCCTTTGGTTTGTAACGTCCTCATGGACTCTTCAAGCAGTCCCCTTGATTCTTCATTCTCCCTCTTCAAATCTTCTCGTTGTCTATGGAATTGCTCTCCTTGTTCCTTTACTTTGACATTGTCTTTAAATCCTCCTATTATCCCATTAATTATTCCATAGTAGGCTCCCCTATCTTTCTCCTCCCGACATCTTCTCTCCCTCGCTTTCTTAGTGTTTGCTGGTACATGAATAATTGTACTTGTCTCATGGTCGACGTCAAAATATTCTAGTCAACAAATGTATAGTCGATCAACTAAAACACTCTAGTGTGTGTCATCCTTATCCTTAAATAGTTTCCTTTTATGCATACTTTTCCAACCTCTCCTCTTCTTTCCCACTGTTACTTATCATAAATGTCTCTTTTAATCTTAACTTTCTCATTATTCCCAAAGGGCCTCTTCAATAATGTTCCATAACCTAAAAAAAACCATAACATTCTAAACTCCCATCATGCTAAAATCTTTCTCTCCTAGCCAAACTTATACCTATGATCCAATCAATATTGAACTTAACACTACACAAACACTTTAGCCTTATAAGTTCGAGAAAATGGACTTCCAATTTATAACTCAATCCAGATTAGATCTATCACCACAATTTCTTCTATTCTTTTTATTTCTTACCATTTCTTCTAGATCGATTTTTTTTTCTCAATACCGATATGTCAACGTGTGATATAATCCGGTACTATTATTGATAAATAATAAAAAGAACTCCACAAACTATTATCAATCGTTTTGTGACTGATCGTAATCTTGTGATAAAAAAAAGGTCTATTATGATAAATAATTTGTAGAATTACCCCCAAATTAGTGAAGCCTCATACTCATTAGACAGGCCTCGATCACTTCCAGTAGTTATTGTAAAAAATTGAAAAATGTGACATTCATGAGAGATGCCTATAAAAAGTATGTATCACTTGGTCCCCCCACGATAGCAAACCCACGTTATCTTTTATCAACGTGGGTGTACTTTTAAGTGTCAAATAAGGTAAATTAATGTTCGGATAATATTTTGCTGAAACTTTAGCTTTAACACAACTATCAACCATTTTTCTATCTATATAATTGATGAGTGCCGTGTAAAATTTATACGTTGAATCAATCACATTCAATAAATATATTAATTTCATAATAATTACATTAGAAATCGTAAATAACTTTTATATAAACAAAAGTGTGATCAACTTTTAAACAAAAGTCTTAGCGATTTTTAGTTTATATAAAAACAATTACAAAAACCAAATATGTCTAAACTAATTCGTTTTGCAAACTTTATTAACACTCGGAAAATGAAACTCCTTTTCTAATTAATGTCTATTTTTTATTTTTTTATTTTTGCAAACTTTAACACTAGGAAAATAAAACTCCTTTCTCTAATTAGGTTTTAGGGTTAGCTCTTGGACTATTTCATCTCATATAGAGTGATTACTTTCAGATAGCCTACACTGTAAAAGAATTGATAAGGTTAATTAATTAATTAATTAATTGCAATTAATTTTACAAGTCATGATTAGCATGAGGGTGCACAAATATCTGAATCTTTTGTTCTGTCTTGCAACAAGAACAAGATATGCTGACCTTGTTTTGTGCTTTTCTGAAATACTGATAGGGTCTATGCCATGCACAATTGTCTATGATGTAGATCCACGTAAGCAAATCATTGACAAACACGATAATGTTAAATTATATATTGGAAATATTCACACATTTTTTTATTTAAAAAATAAAAAAGATAAATCGCCCTTTTTCTTATTATATATTAAGATTTATTTTAATCCTTTATTTGTTTTAAAATTTATTTCAATAATTTATCTTTAAAATTTGGGTCAAGAAATCGTGATGATATTTAACTTTGAGAAGACTATGATTGATTTATGACGTGAGTAATTTATCTTGATTAAGCTGTAAAACCCAATTTAAGTTCAAACAAAAAGTAATCAATCAACATGGTGTTAATTAATCACACGTAATAAAAAAATTGAAAATTCTAGTATCATCTTTTGTTGCTAACGACACTCATTTTTCCAATCAAATGTTGTTCAAATAAGAAAAAAAAAACAATTTTTTTTATTTATTTGAACATCAACTGAATTCTATAATTTTCATGCAATTCAATCTTATGCAACAAATTATTTCATGCCATAAATCAATAAAAAAAAAGTTAAATATGTTTTTGTCCCTTAATTTTTAATGAAAAATAGAATTAGTCCATTTTTAAAATTTTGGACTAATTTAGTTTCTTATCTTTAAAACTATATGAATTTAATTTCTTTAATCAAATTTTGTTAAATTTATTTGAGGTTTTAAATGCATTTCTCAATTAATATTAAAGAAAAAATGTGTTAAATAGTGTAAACAACTCAAATATTATCATGAAATAACGTTTAAAATGTTAAATAAACTTAATAAAATTTGATTAAAAGGACTAAATCCACGTATTTTTAAAATTGAAAAACTAAATTAAACCAAAATTTCGAAAAAAAGACTAATTTTAATTTTCGCTAAAAATTAAAAACCAAAAATATATTTAACCTATAAAAAAAGGTTATAGGTCATGTCTCAACATTGAAAATAGAGAAAACCAAATCGACATAAATTTTAAAAGGTAAAATAGACAAGATTTTTATTTTTTAAATAAAGATCTAAAACGAATCTAATACGTAAAATAAAAGAAAAAGTATAATTCAGTCAAACGAAAATTACATATAAAATTCAAATTAAATAGAAGTTAAAATAATCAAATTTAATATAAAATTTTTTGTTAAATAATTTTCAATGACACATTCCTTATCTGTTAGTGATGTTCCAATACGGAATTCCTCTTATTACATGTGAGTTTTGGTTAGTGATAGAGACATTATAATGCATATATAAGAGACAGCTTACCAACTACAACTAAATATAAACAAGTAGTTTTGCTATAAAGTATTAAAGACACATCTTCATTATTATATTCATGCAATCTTTTTCATACAACTCTTCATCTTCACATTGCATAGATGTAGCTTTCATTATAGATTTTAATTGAATTATTGAACATGGTTCCTGTCTTTCACTAATTTTTTAACATAAAAGGGACCACCATGAAAAAATGTGACAAATTAATAAATTATGTTTGTTTATTTGATGAAAAACAACGATGCATAAACTACTAAAGGGATAAGCTTCTTAAATTTTGTGATTTGATGTTTCAATTCTCCCCGTGTCTTTGTTGTGATGGAATTTGCATATATTGGTAATGGCACATGTGATAAAACATTATAAAAGTAAAAAATATTCATCTTAATTTTCTTACCAAAGATTTTGAGCATTTCTTTCATGGGAAAAAGTTACAATTTTTTAGAATAATATTCTTGTAAGTACTATGCATGGGAAAGATTGATTCTCTTTAAAGATGTTTGGTAAAAAAGCTATAAATTTATTTGAAGTCTAATTATTAATTATATCTTTCATTTTTAAAATATAGAATGAACATCGTGTTTATCTTCTATTTTTTTAAATGTTCTTTAATTTGTTTAAAAAAATGGTTTTTTTCAAAACTATTTAGTTTCTAAACAATAAATTTAAGGGACTAAAGCCAAATTATTATTAACTACGATACTGACATAATATATATATATATATATATATATGTGTGTGTGTGTGTGTATTTAAATTTGTAACATTGAAACGTAATTCACTATAAATTTAAAGAATTAAAAATATACTTAAGTTTTTGTTTCATTTGAAAAGAAAAAGATAAAATAGAATGAAAGTGAAAAGTTTTATTAAAAAATAAATTTTATTCCAATAAAAAAAAATCTCACTCTTTTTAACCACAAATAAGAAAACAAACATAAACTATGTGCTGTAAAATAAATAATGTAGAAATGTCTTTTTATAACTTCTACCAAACATTTCCAAATTCACATTCTACATATATTTAAAGCAACCACATTCTTATATAAAAGTTATCATTCCTTTATAAAAGGGTCATATTACAGAATCTGATACATTGTGGTATGCTTTTTAAAAATTTCTGTGACCATTAGTTCTTGCAAATTAAGCTTGGGAAAGTTCTTATGGAGGTGATGGTGTTTTTGTGTGCAATCAAGGAAAAGGGAGAACATGCAACAACATTGTTGGTAGTGGAGTGAGGAATCACATTCTCTAGAATGATAGCAATACAAAATTTGGTATAAAATAAGAAAAAGAAAAAGGAAAAGAAGTACTTCGCAGGAACATTGGAGAATTATTCTTCATTTGCGGGAACAAGTTACATGCAATATATGCTTGACATGATTTACAATTTACTTTCTATGAAATAATATCTTCAATCAAAAAAGTTCTTTAGATTTTGCTTACTATTTTACAACAATGGTTAAGTTTTAGAAGGTGGAAATGTTCTTATGTTATTAAAGTAGGTTGAATAGAGTGAAAAACTATATATGAGATTAATCTCCCTTGTGTTGAATATACATATAGGGTCTTCTGTTTATATAATAGAAGAAATATGGATCAAACCCAAAATACAAATAAGAAATAATAACAAACAAACTAAAGATAAAGATAAATATAAAATAAAGATAATATATCTAACACTTCCCCTCAAGCTGGTGCATACAAATTGTATGTACCAAGCTTATTACTAATATAATCTATAAAAGCTTTGTGAAAATATCTACTTCTGCACTCGGGTGACACCAAATTGCTAATGATTTGCAAGACGACAAAAAAGACGAAATACCAACCCAGAAGACTCCCCCTAAGCAACAAATCTGGGAGGTTGCTCCATGTAAATCTCTTCTTGCAAATCGCCCTTGAGGAATGCCACTAGTGGATAAAGATGTAGTTGTTGGAGAGCCATCACGACTATAAATAAACTAACAAAAACCATCTTTTCTATGAAAAAAAAAGCATATATGATTGGGTCAAGTGACAAAAGAGAAGTCAGAAGAGATAGAGCGGAAGAAGTCATGGATGAATAAGAGAGAGAAATATTAAAAAAATCCAAGATTCTTCAATCAAGGCACCTAAAAAAGGAAAAAGACCAACATTGATGCTCTAAATAGCTGCCTGGAGGAGATGAGACGTGTTACAACACACGATGAACCTGAAAGCGAAAAACGAACAACCTCGTCGCTCTGAATTACTACTAGACATGCCACCATGTACGACGGAAAAAGGAGCAAATCCATAATTTCAAAAGGTGTTGAGAGCGCTATGAGCTCCGATGAAGGCATCGATAATGACACGATGGTCGTCTGGCCGAGACGATCAAAACCATGTGACCGTCGGTCGAAACTTGATCTCCGATGGTGGCAGTGATAAACGACGGCACCGGCGCGGTAGTAGATGGTGCCACCGGCGGCATCGGTGGATGTAATGGCAGAGATACCAGAAACCTTTTCCTTAAAAGAACCTTAGGCTCTAGATACCATGTTATAAGTGGACTTTAAGCCTAACTCAACCCTACAAAACTGGTTTTTAAGGCTCTGATACCATGAATATAGTGAAAAACTATATATGGGATTAATCTTCCTTGTGTTGAATATACACATAGGGTCCTCTATTTATAATAGAAGAAATATATGGGTCAAGCCCAAAATACAAATAAGAAATAAAGCCAAATAAATAAAAAATAAAAAATAAATATAAAATAAGGCCATATATCTAACAAGGTAAAAGTGATTTTATTTGGTAAATTTAATAGTAGTTTATGAGGGAAATTACTATAAGAAAATATTAATAGCAACTAAATTTAGAAAAAAAAATAGTTAGTTATTATATTGACTAAATTAAACACCATTTTATAAACTAAAAAGTATTAGATATATAAATTAGTATGTATTATTAATAAAAGAATTATAATTTCTTTTGTGAATTAAAGTTTACATTGACCTCCAACATTTAGAATCAATAATAATAAATAGTTGACTAATTTAGACTTTAATCCTCAAATCAATTTTAATTTTTTTATTAATAATTGAGATTATTTTAAATATTAATAATTTTTAGTTTATAAAAATGATGTATAACTTAATCATATAATGAATAATTTTTTTATTACTATTTAATGATTTTTTTTTGGGGTAGCGAATTATTTATTAAATTAGTTGATAATTATAAAGTGATATACAAACGCAATGTCATTTAGTTTTAAATTTCATTATTTTATACTAAGAATATATATTTAAGTACGTATGATTTTAGTTTTTTATTATTTTTTGTCCAAACATTAATATTTAATTAAATAAAATAAAATAATATATATAGTAAAGATTTGGGAAATAACTAAAATATGATTGTTAGTATAAAGCTAAAGAGAAGAGATTTTGATGATGTCTCAAAGTCAAGTATCAAGTACTTTTATTGTAGGAAGATCTTTATCAAGACTTGTTTTTATATTAAAACTTTTTTAATTTAGTAGATTGATGTATAGGATATGGTTTATCTTTGATTCTATATATTACTTGACTTATGTTGTGTTAAAATTAATTTTTAAATAAGAAAACCTCATTTTATACTCAAGATAATTGAATATCAAATTATAATAATCGATTATTAGTAATTAATTATAACTTGCCATAATTGATTATCACAAACAATTATGAAAACTGTTGCGTATTCATTAAATGCATAATCAATTACACAATTAATTGTTGACAATGGATTATTAAAGGTATCCTTGAGTGAGATCTCTATATAAATTATTTGGGACTGTCATTCTAACATACAAAGTGTATTTTTCTAAATTCTTTTGCGGTGATAAGTGTTTTGGGGGTTTGTTGAACCCATGTGTTGTGGTTTTGAGAACTTGGCGTGTTGGCATAGAGTGAGAACTTTCACAGGTAGTGTGATTGAGTGTTGTTGTTGTTGGCATAGAGCGAAAAATTTCACAGGAAGTGTGACTGAGTGTTGTTGTTATTGGCATAAAGCGAGAACTTTCACAGGGAGTGCGATTGAGTGTTGTTGTTGTTGCTGAGTTGAAAATGTATCATCTTTTGTGAAACATTCGGAGGAGGTGTTAATCCTTTGTGAAGATTCAGAGGAGGTGTTCGTCTCTTGTGGGTCATAGGGGAAGTGAGTTTCATCTCTTGGAGTAACAACAGAGGTGTTCTAACCTTAAACTGTTGCGATAAGAAACCAATTCACTCCCTCTTAGTTTGTTGAATGCGTTAATCATTCCGCTGCACCGCTCTGACAATTATAATTAAAATAAATATTTAGGATGTTTTTAGTTTTATTTAATTGTATCATTTTCAAACACAGTACAATTTTAAAAATTTTAAGGATAAAAAAGAAAATGATTATAATGATAATTATAATTTTTAAGATTGATATATATATTTTTCAAATATATATAACATTAATGTAATGAAAATATATTTTTAGTAATTATTTCAGATAATATATTCATTATACTGGACATTATATATGACCAAGGTAACGTTTCATGTGTTAAAGATAAAGTGTATTAATATTAATTAATAATTAATAAATCAGTAAGAGTTAGACAGTTTAATTAATATAAAAAATTCCTCTTTTACATTAGTGTAGAAAAGATGGTAATACAACTAATATATTATATTATGAATACTTTTTCCATGAATTATGATACTTTTTACATTAGTGTAGAAAAGATGGTAATACAACTAATTAATATAAAAACTTTCCATGTAAAATGATATTTCAATAACTAATATAGAAAATGGAGCATACAACATCAATTTTGCCATGTAGTATGTATTATTCTTTTAAAAATAATTATTTGATTTTAGATGAATAACAAACATTTTTACATTACCAAATAATGGCTATCAAATATATATTCTTCTCAACTAAATCTATTCTAAATATATGAATTTGAGGAAATTTGAGTATAAATTGTATGTTATTTATTTAGAAAGATTTATAAGTGATTGAAACTGGATTTGAAAATAAAATTTGTAAAAATTTTGATAGAATTTGATTGATGTAATAGATAAATAAAATGTTTTAATGGATTGAAAATAAAAATTACCAAATTATCCTTAATAATATAAAATATTGCTTCTAAATAACATGTTTATTGGTAAAAAAAGTATTTGAAGTAGTAGAAAAAAATAAAAACTAATAAAAGATTGAAGTAATATTTTATTTAAGTAAAGTGTAATTTTTTTGTTTGAAATATAATTTTTTAATGTTAATATTATTATTATTTATTTATTTTTATTATTATTTCAGTGATATTATTATTAATAAAATCAAAAATTTGGAATCGAATACATATTTCACGAATTCAATTACAGCAGTTTTATGCACTGTGAAAGTTGAAATTATTAAAATTATTGAAAGGAAAAAGTGAGATTTAAGCTAAAATCACTCCAAATCTCTGCATATTACCCCTGATTAAAAAGAAGTGTTATCCAACAAATAACCAGAAATCATCGTCTTCAAATGCTTTGAAACGAACAAAATTTTAAAAGCCAATTTGTCTTCGCTAATGCTTCTGAACAGATAAATCCTTCAAACCGAAGAGTCTAAGTAATAAACATTAAAGTTATAAACACATCTTCACTTACCAAATCTTTAAAAAATAAAATATAATCAGTACAAGAAAAAAAAAGTTTATTTTCTACTGTCAAAATTTATATATAATATTAAAAATTTGTATGTAAAAATGTATTACCTACAAACTACATACAGACAAAAATTCATATATAAAATACTTGTATGTAACGTTACATATGGATCAATCCATATGTAATTGAATTGGAAGATTGCGGAAACATACCTGTTATACATAGACAATAATACATGTAAAAACAATTCAATGATGTATAACAATTCAAACACATGTAAATGATAATTATGTAACCATATATATTGAATTCATTGAACAATAATAGTCTTCATACATAAAATCATTAAATTCCAAACATGTTTAGTTACAAATGTCTAAGTCTTAATAAAATGTGTATAAGATAACAACTTAAGCATGGAATGTCTCAAAGTCCTAATACTAATAATGTTTATAAGGATTTTCTAGATTTTGAGATTCATCTTATTGTTGGTCTTGATTGTTGTCCTATGACTAATTTTGTTAGTTAGTATTTGGTGTTGGAAAGATATTTTGTGCAGCCGCTGCTGTCAAAGGTGGAAGATACTTGATGATTGCATTAATAAAATTTTGTAACATGTCAAATCTGGTTTAGAATTGGGAAGTGACCTGTCGAATGTTCCTCACTATTGCTAGTCGCAACTCAATATTTGCTACTTGTGACTTACTATGTGCTAGTCTCATTTGTAGTTGAATAAACTCCTCTACAATGCTTGTGTCTATTGTAAGTAACTATTAACACAATCATTCTCAGAATCCACATGTCCAATCCTATAAACCTATCCCTTGTACCTTCCACTTGTTGCCACTAACCGACATCTATTCCTTAGTCTTTCCTCCTCAACAAGATCTAAGGGACTACATTCTGATACACCAATGGATGCAGTCTTAGATAATTCTTGAGAAAATCTACTTTGAAATTCTTTCCATTCAAATAATAAATGTTTGCATTAATATAGTAAATAATTGACGTGTCAAATATAATAAAGTTGGTAGAAACTAATTTGTTTCTGCATAGATCTATCATCTACAAATCCATTATTGCTTGACAAATATGTGCTTTTTGAAATATTTTATCAACATGGATTGATCGATCGAGCTCCTGTGACTGGAAACAAAGAAATATAAAGTAAACAAGGGTATGAAGTGTTTAAGAAGGAATTGATATTATATAAAGAAATCATACCAAACGAATAACGTGGTCATGCACACTAATAGATCCCTTAGTGTTAGCATAAAGCTGAAGAGAAGAAGTTTTGATGATGTCTCTAATTCAAGTCTCAAGTGCTCTGATTGCAGGAAGATCTTCATGAAGACTTCTTTTCATATTAAAGCTTTTGCAATTTAGTAGATTGATGTATAGGATGTGGTTTATACTTGATTATGTGTATTGTTTGCCTTATCAGAAAACCTCATTTTATGCTCAAGGTAATCGATTACCACTTATGATAATCTATTATCTCGATTATGACTTGCCATAATCAATTATCACAAGCAGTTATGACAACTTTAAAGCAATTTTTTTACCGTTGTGTATTTAATAATGCATAATCGATTACCATATTGGGATAATCGATTATTACATGTTAAAAACCTTTCAACTGATTTTTGGACGTATCCTTGAGTGAGATCTCTATAAATTGGATTTAGACTATCATTCTAATATACGAAAGATACAAAAAGTGTATTTTCGAAATTCTTATCAGCAGTGTGCAATGATAAATGTTCTAGGGTTTGTTGAACCCTTGTGCGTTGACTTTGAGAACTTGGTGTGTTGGCATAGAGCAAGAACTTTCACAGGAGGTGTGATTGAGTGTTGTTGTTATTGGCATAAAGTGAGAACTTTCACAGGGAGTGTGATTGAGTGTTGTTGTTGCTCAGTTGAAAGCTTGTCACCCTTCGTGAAGCATTCAGAGGAGGTGTTCATCTTTTGTGAAGATTCAGATGAGGTGTTCATCCCTTGTGGGTTACAAGAGAAGTGAGTTTCATCTCTTAGGGTAACAAGAGAGGTGTTCTAACCTTAAACTGCTTTATTTTTTTTGTGATTGTAACAATTTTTTGGTTTATGCTAGTGGAATGTTAATTCTCGGTTGAGATTAACAACTAGACGTAGGATCTTTGTGATCCAAACCAATATAAAACTTACCTGTGCAATTTTCTCTCTTCCTTACTCTTTAAATTGTTTAAATTGTGTAAAGGAATTTTTATTTTACGAGAAAATTTATTAAAATAACAATTTGCGATAAGAAACCAATTCGGCCCCCTCTTGTTTTGTTGTTCACGCATTAACCATTCCGCTGCATCGTTCTGACAATTGGTATCATAGCTTGCTTTGATAGTAATTCAAATGACGGGGCAACATCAAACCTTTACTGAGGGTGTCTCTATCAATAGACCTCCACTGTTTAATGGAGAAAACTATGCTTTTTGGAAAGTGAGAATGCAAACTTTCATGGAATCTACTGATAGTGAGATTTGGGAAATTGTCACAAATGATCCTTTTGTTCCTATTATATTTATTAACAATAACAAAAACCGTAAGAACAATGGAATGCGAAAGACAAATGAAGAAACCATGGCAACCTCTTGAGAGAGATGAAAATCTCATGGGCATTGGAGTTGTTCTCAAACAAATCCAAGGCAAGAAATTAGAGTTGTTCATTAACAAAGTGATTCACCAACCTGTCATCAAAGTCTTCACCTCCAAGATGAGTGTCACCAGAAGTGGCCTTCACTTCGAAAATACCATCCTCGATGGTCAATATGGAAACATCAAAGGTTCCACCACTCAAGTCAAAAATAAGCACGTTATGTTCACCTTTTCTTGAAGCCTTCTTGTCCAAGCCGTAGGCAATAGCAGTGACAATGGGTTCATTGATGATTCTCAACACATTCAACCCCGAAATGGCCCATATGTCTTTCGTGGCTTGCCTTTGCGAGTAGTTGAAATAAGCGGGGACAATAATAACAATGTTCTTCAGGGAATGACCAAGAAACGCCTCTGCCACTTCCCTCATCTTGATCAACACCATGGAAGATATTTCTTCAGCAAAAAACTTCTTCTCCTCACCCGTGTACGAGACCACGATCATGGGCTTGTCACCTGGGCCTGCCACCACCTTAAACGGCTATAACTTCATGTCGTTCTGAACCGACGAGCTAAAGAATCTGCGCCTGATTAGACGCTTAGCATCGAAGACGGTGTTCTGCGGATTCATAGCAACTTGGTTCTTGGCAGCGTAGGGGCTTTTTGGGAATTTTGGGGGTTTTGATATCTGTTCATGCAATTTTGGGTTTTCTGAGTTTTTTTGCGATTACAGTTGGTTCATGTTTCTAATGGTGCGATTTGGGGCTTAGGGATTTGAATGAGGTTTCTCTTTTTGTGTCTCATGATGTTGGGTGTGACCATAGGAGAAAGGGTTTCCAATTTCGACAGCCACCGGTGACGTTGAACTTGAGTCCAGTTTTGGCAACGTTGGGATGCGAACGGTATCACGGTGGTTGCGATGGCAACGACAACCTGTTTCGCGTGGTGGTTGGCAGCAGAGTTGCTTCATTCTGACCCTGGTGGAGTCCTTGTGGGCTTGGTTTGAATCGGTAGAAGTTTGGTTTGTATCGAGTTGAATTGTTTGCTGCCGAGAGGATGCACGGCCCCGAGACCTTCGTGTGCCACATGACAAATAATTACGCAGTCAGTAAGCCAACACACAGAAATTTTAATGTCGTTCAGTCCAATTAGCGGCAAGGTTAAAATTGATTCAATTTTACAAAAACAGGGACCTAATTGGGATAAAAAAATACAAGAACCTATTTGAGACGATTATGCATAAATAAGGACCTCCAAAATGATTAAACCTTTTAGTTTTAATCTTTAGACTAGTTTGATTGCTTATATACCGTTAAGAGGTTGTAGAATTAAGAGATGTGGGACTTAAAATAGCCTTGAGAGCTGTTGTCCAGACTTGTAGGCCTCCAAGTCCCACATCCCTTAGTTTTCTCCATCTACTTCATCTTCTAGTGCTATATAAGCAACTTAAGGTCTCTTTTGTCCATACACCTTGAACACCTTCAAATTTGAATATAAAGAGTATTTTACATTCAATTGCATTACTTCTTTGGGATAGAATTATGTCTCTTAATCTAAATTTGGATCTTATCTTGTGAAGAACAAGTGACGATCCTCTTTGTCGTTTATCTTGGATCCTTTTAATTGGCATGCCTTCAAATTCATAAGTTTCCTCTCCTTTCACTCTTACATTTTAGTCTTTTAATTCCACTTCTTAATTGTTCTTGTTTAGTTCTTAGCTTTATTTCTATCTAGGCATGTTGTTCCATATCAGGCTTCGAAAACTAAGTCTGACCTTCCAATTACCCTTCGTAAAGATATACACTTTACTCATACTCCATTTCCACATTATATTGCTTTAAGTTACCATAAATCGTCTTCACCTTTTTATAACGTCTTTCGTCTATTTGTTTTATATCCATTCCTAAATCTATCAGGGATGACTTAGTCCATCCTGGTTAGCGTCCTAGATGAACTATGTGCTCTTCATAATACAGGAATTTGGGAGCTTGTCTTATTATCGTCTAGAAATTTTTTTACTGGAT
Organism: Vigna reflexopilosa; assembly: GCA_027742785.1. Taxonomy (NCBI): domain Eukaryota; kingdom Viridiplantae; phylum Streptophyta; class Magnoliopsida; order Fabales; family Fabaceae; genus Vigna; species Vigna reflexopilosa. The sequence continues at coordinate 8,614,312 of CM050929.1, read as the reverse complement.
GCAGGTGGATTTTTGATATCAAAGTTGGTCCTTATGGTACTATTGATCTCTTTAAAGCTCAACTTATAGGAAAAAACAACATACAAATCCAAAAGACTCCCCTTGACTAACAAATCCTGGAGATTGCTCCATATAAATTTCTTCCTACAAATCTCCATTGAGGAAAGCATTTTTGACATCGAGTTGATAAAAAGATCATTGTTGAAGAGCAACCATAACTAGAAATAAACAAACATAAGCCATCTTTGCCATTGGAGAAAAAGTATCTCCATAATCCAATCCAAATATTTGTGTGTAGGCTTTGGACAAAGTACAATGTGAATTTTACTATATGTGTTTATCATATGGGCAAAACATTACTTATCAAATAGAAAGGAGATTGCAAAGTCTTATAACATGTGTTAGATGAAACATTTGCATCTTATATGATTTTTAGTAAATGAAATCATTTAATCTTACTTATAAAATATAATTGTGTTGTATACTTTATTGTTTAACAACAGTTGATAAAAAATACAAACCATTGGATTTTCCTCTAAAAATATTTAACTCAAATTTCAGGATTTATACACCAATAAACATTGTTCAAATTTTATCTTAGAAATGCAAACTAGCATCGAGTTATGTTATTCTTAGCTCGAACACCATGTTGAGTAACATCAATATAAATGAAACAATTAAAAACAACACTTGCAACTCTTTCATCATCATTAAAATATTGATTAAAATAAATCTTCAACCAACTCAAAATTAATTACATTATACTCATACTACTCTTGGAAGTAGACAAGCCCATCAAGTTAAATTAGTTTTGCCGATAACAAAACACTTATACTACTAATCAATGTAAGTCTCTAGTTAAAAGAAAAATAATAGTATTCGAGTAAATGAGAATATCTAATTGATGCATATACTTGAAGTGCCTAAGAAATATGTTTCACAAATCAAGATACATAGTCTAGACACAAGTCTAGAAATGCTTAATTGATAACGGTTCAAAAACCGTTATTTTTATACTTAATTTTGATACTTAATGCACCCTTTTTAACTTAGAAACTAGCTTGGACTCATGATTTTACTGTAGTTTTGTGAATAAGAGAGTTGATGATATACTTGATGATTTTATTACTAAATTCCCTTTATTTTGTAGGTTTTTGGAATGATTTGAAAGAATGGTTGAAGTATCAAGGAGTTGTAGTGCAGAAAAGTCAACCAGAATGCTGAAACGTCAACCAGTCAACCAGAATGCTTAAAGGTTGACCAGAGTGCAGAAAAAGCAGCGCTAAGCGGAAAATGAGCGCTGAGTGCCAGCGCTGAGTGGTAACGGGCGCTGAGTGCCAGTCTCGGGACTATTTTTTCACTGATTTGCGCCTGGGCAACACCGTTGAGCGTTGTTTTGAGTGTCGCACCTACCACTGAGCGGTATTTGAGCGTTGAGTGCCATTTGCGTGGATCTGGGCCAATTTTTCTGTTATTTTTATGATCTGTTTTGGGTCTGGACCCGTTTTCTGTTATTTTTCTGCCCTATTTAAAGACCATAACGTCTTAGAGAATGTATCTTTTGATGGCTTAAGCACAAAAACACACTTTTCACCCCTTTGGGGACAGATTTGGGGAATTGACAACTCTCCTATTCTCTTTCTAGGGTTTCTATCTTTTCATTCCATTGTACACCTAGTTTCTTCATGACGATGGAGAACTAATCTCATTTGTTATTGGGGAAGATGTAACCTCTAAATACTCTTGTATTTGAATTGTTCTTGAAGATATATGCTTTCATTCATTATTTGTTAGGGTTTTCTTCTCTGAATTTAAAACTTGCATTGTTTAACTCATTCAGTGTCATGATCATTGATTTTGTCGATATGGGAACGTACGGGGAAATCTAGACATGAGGAGAATTTCTTGATTATGAAATATTACCTAGGAATAGGAATAGGACGGTCAATTGCTTTAAGCTTCTGTCATTAATGCGTGACTAATTACTAGGAAGACTAGGAATAGTAAACTAGTAATTGGGAATAGGCTCTCTTTGCCGAGGAATCGGGTTTAGGGTAATTTAGAAAGTTGCATTAAAAATAATGAAGAAGATGAATTCGTTTATGCATGAGAGTGATTAGGTGAAATCTAAACCCTAATAACATACTCATCTCATATTATCAACATCATCCATTCACTTTTGTGTTTAACCTCAATTGATCAAAGTGCATTCATGTTTAGTTTTCCGCACTTTGAATTCAAAAACCCCAAAATATTGTTCTTATAAGTCTTAATTGGTTAAGTAAAAGCACAACAGTTTAGTGCCTTGAGTCTCTTGGGAAAACGATAGTCGGACTTACCGTTTTATTATTACTTGATACGATCTGGTACACTTGCCAGAGTGTTAACATTAATCATTAATATTTAAGTTTTATAAGTATTTACAAAAGATTGAAGTCTAACATATGTACTACACGAGTCTTGGTATTAGACGAGTCTAAGAAGGATGTGAGTCTAGGAATTAAACTTACAACCAGAGAGGATCACTAGATGAGTACATTAGGCGACCTAAGTGACTAGACAACCCTAGTCACTAAACGACTCAAGTCATTAGACGATCCAAGCCATTAAACGACCAATGAATTAGGCAACTGAAATAGTGTAGACCTCTATGAACTTAGTAGACGATTGTGTTGGTGTGATATGTGTCTAGAAGGGGGGATGAATAAGTTTGGAAACAAATTTAAAATCTACTCGCACAAATATAAAAATGTACACGAATTAACTAATTAAATTAAAAGTGTAAGGATATAGAAAATCCACACAACAAATTTGTATTGGTTCGCCTCTATTTAAGGCTATGTGTAGTATATTAAAAAAACTTGCTTAAGAAATTTCACTAATTAACACCTTTCAACAGTAACTAGTATCACCCTCTCTAGGTTATACGAGGTTCAACCTCTCTAGGTACACGAGTAAAAACCTTTCTAAGCTACAATAAGTATTAACCTCTCCAGGTATCCTTCTCAACCTCCCCCAAAGATCAAGAACTCTCAATTACAATGAGTAATCAGATAACAATCTCACAATAGGAGTGTACAATACAACTCATAGGTTGCAACTTCACTCAGTGAAGCATATTGTAATATTCATGCTATCAACCTAATTTCTATAAACACTAATGATATGACAATATAAAAAAACTTTGTTCTTTTTCTATTCTTTTGTTCTTATCCTTCTCATAAAGCTTTGCATCTCTTATATAGTTGTTTCATTTGATAGCCATTGAGAATTTGAATTATAGCTCTATATTTTCAATCTACTTGATATGGAATGACTTGATCAATTTCTTCAATTTGATTTTCAATTTGGATATTCAATGTCATTCTTCAATAGTTTGTTAAGAATCAACTCATGCTTTTTAGGATATCTTCCTACCTTTTATTATTGAGTTCAGACTTATTTGAATTATGTTGTCTGCAATGTTCACCATTATCCTATTAGGGAAACTTTGTACAATTTGATTCTACATTTGAATCGTTAAAATATTAATATCTTACATTTAATCAAACAATTCACTCATCAATTATTTCCTAAAATATAAATCATTTGAACATTTGATCCAAAAAATTTCTTTTTCCTAAATTTAATTATCAAGAGATAATATTCTTGAATGTTGTAATTCATATACTTTAATCTATGTTTCAAACACTTAGATCAATATATCAATTCGCATGATAAATCAAAGACATATATATCAGACCATCAAAGTGCATTATAATTATTTTAATTGTTTAGGTTGTTTGACACCTTGGTCGTCTAATGGCTTAAACTACCTTGGGTCATCTAACACAATGACTTAGGTAGTCTAGAGACTTGCTTCACTAATTCTTTAAACCTGGTGAACACATATTTTGTACTTGTCTAACACATTGACTAATCTATTGGTTGGACTTGTTTAATGCTTAAGACTTGGTCTTTGCATATACTAGACTTCCAACTTATTTTACCATACATACTATTTGGCTATTAATAATAAGCATACTCAAGTGAAAGTCATGATCACATATTTTGATATTTACACCATATTGATCTAGTATTCTGTTAGAAAAAAAATGCCTTATATCTCAAGCCAAGAGGGGGGTGAATTGGATTAAGCCTTAAAAAATTGGTCTTTCAAAATCTTTGAGAAATCTTTGGCTTTCTTGAAATCAATAAACAAGAAGTGATGAATCAACAATAAAACAGAAAGATCAACACAAACAATCTATACTGGTTCGACTAATCACAAGCTTACATCCAGTCATCCTTCAACAACCTTAGTTGAAGGGAATCCACTAAAAATTTATTGACTTTATAGAAATACAGAGATACCCCTCTCAATGCATTTCTCTCCACACTCAAACTCAATATAGCAATACATGATATGAATAACCCCACTCTCTTACAACAACCGAGAACTCTCACAGCTCTCAACCCCTGGCAAACCCGCATAGGTACACAAACGCAGATTTTCTATGATGAATCTGATCTCCAAGTCACACTCCTTTAGTGCAGATCAAATCAGAACAACTTTAGCAGTCTTTTCTTGAAACAATCTTGATGGGTAAGAAACCAATGAAGCCTTGATTCTCCAATATCTCCTCTTGAATGCTCTTGGAATAAAAAATCAATGAAAATGATAGTATTTGAAAGTGATATCAATTGAATGTTTTGAAATAGAACTCAAGACTCGTATATATAGGATTTTTTGAATCTTGACGCATTATAATCGATTAAGGATTTTATGTAATCTGTTAAGCTTTTGCTTTTGTTTTAACAGATTATTCTGAGCATGTAATCGATTATTTAATCACATAAGCCAGTTATTGATTTATTTGATAGTTATAACAAATGAGGCTGTTAAATGCAAATGATTAGATAAAGTAAACATATTTAATCGATTAGACAACTTATGTAATCGATTAATCCTATACTTAGTCAAATTGTCTATCCAATTTCCATTCTAAACAAATTTTATTACTTATGAAACATGTTAAAAAAGAACGGCTTAGTTTCTCATACCAAGAAAGGGGTGAATTGGTGATGCGTAAAAATATAAGCTTTCAAAATCTTTTTCACAAAATAAAATGTCTTTATGCTTTTCTTGAATCGCAAGTTAAATGATATGTAATGTTGCAGATCACTTAATCGAATATACAAACAAGTTAATCGACTTAATTAAATAGTGTAGGGATCAAAGAATTCAAACGCTGATTTTTATACTGGTTCGGCCAACCTGCCTACATCTAGTGTCGTTCCAACCACGGGAAGCAAATGCACTATAAAGATCAAGCTTTTTACAGCGACCTCACGTCAAAATGTAAAACACCTCTCTAATCCTCTAATCTAATATAGGCAGTAAACAATACAGACACGCAGCAAGAACACCCTCTTCTGCTGTCAAACCCTTTGAGTTACCCTCAAAGTCAAGAACATAGTTCTTCTTCCTACAAACACCGCAGGGAATCCAAGCCAATCTTCAAAGATTGCGACGAATCCTGATCACGCAGATTACACCTTTCTGTGTAGATAGATCAGACGTTCAAACCCAGTAAACCTTGCTTCACAAGAAACCTTGAAGTCTTTGATCACCACGGTCAATCTTTGATTCTTGGAGCTTTTCTTTCCTCTATAAGATCACACAATGTTTTCTGAAAGATATGAAAGTGTTAATTCACAAAAGTTCTTATAGAAATCAAATCAGCGTCAATTTATAGTATTACACACATCATGCAATTTAATCGATTTAGCTATTAATCTAGTCGAATACACTTTGTAGTTCTAACAGACTAACAACAATCACAACATTTAATTAAATGCACATTTAATATAATCGACTCGCAATAAATGCTTGATCAACATATTTAAAAATATGACTGTTATGTCAGTTGTGACAAACATTTAACAATTTTCAAAATCTTAACTAACTTAATTGAATACGAGAAGCATACAGTCGATTAAGTAAAAACACTTAGCACATTTTTGAAAAGTTTTCTCTTCAAAATAACTTATAACACACTTGAAAAGAGTTTGTGCAAAGACACGAGTTTCAATCGATTCATCTCATAATGTAATTGACTTAAAACTATTGTTTTGCAACACTTTAAAGTTCAAGCAAAGTGCTTGTGGTTTTTCATTCCCGAAAACATATGTTATGCATCCACAGATAAAATCACATATTAAACGCAGTGGTATGCAATAACAACACAATCGTGTTCACAAACATGCTTATACATATATAACACATTAAGCAAAAACATGTAAACACAAAATACACGTGTGTTATTAATTATGTGTTGTCATCATCAAAAACACGATTATCACTGAGATTATGGGTTCAGCTAAACTTGTGCTCCCCTATCAACAATCTCAACAAAACATATAATTGCATTGCTTTTTATTTTAATCGATTAGATAACTTATGTAATTGATTACCACAGAGCAGTTTGCCCTTGTTAAGCATACAAATTGAACTGGTGAAATCTAACAGATTATATACTATGTTAAATTGATTATTTCATCCAGAAATGAGATTATTAATCTGTTTAATACATGATTCATTTAATACAAATGAATTCTCACATCAAGCACAAACAAAATACAGATAAAACAATTGTTATGCCAGTTGTTGTGCAAGAAACTATAAAACCATTCTCTTGTTCATCATCAAAAACAAAAATATAAAAGGTAGGTTTAGCTTCCCCTATCAACATATTCAACCATGCTATATGCACAACTTCACTTCTTACCAAAGTCCTACTCGTCTAGTAGAGTGTTTTTTATCATCAAAGTCTTATTTTTTTTGTTAAGGCTCATCTACTTAAACAGAATTTGTCGACCAATTAGGTCAAAGCAAAGAACCAGAATACCACATCCACTAAACTAGTTAGAATGAGTTGTGTCATTATTTGACTAAGTCATTTATTTCCTTTAATCTCTGATTGATTATTTGAATTAATATTTTATCTAATTAATTAAAATCAAGATGAATTGAAATGAGGCACAACGCTAAAAAAATTATCTTTTGATAGTTAATCTTTAAAAGAACAATAATAATTTTGAGTCAAATAGTCAAACATTAATATATGGAAACAATATATCTCACTAAAGACCAAATTATTGATTGATTGCAATTGAAAAATATTATTGCTCTAACAATACAATTATAGAATCATATTGCATAGTTTTTCTTAATATGAGACAAATGTTGAATGTTGAATGTTGAAGAAAGAACAAATTCAAATTAAGCTCATGTGTGGAAAGAATATATTAAAAAGAGCATCAATGAATGAGAATTGAGGTCTCGAAGAATGACATTGAAGAATTATACTCAAGAATCGAATTGAAGAATTGATCAAATCATTCTTTATTAAGAGAAATTGTGAAAATTCTGATAAAGCAATGCAATTCAAATTCTTAACGGCTAGCAACTCAACATATATATAAAGGATGCAAAGTTGTACGAGAAGTCTCTTTGATACATATAACAACACACGAGAATATCAAAGTGTTGAAGTTGTGAAATTAACATATTTATAATGGATTGTGAGAATTGGGTTGAGAGCAAAAATATTGTAAATCTTTCACAAAGTGAAATTCTTTAAGAGTTTTTCTTATAATTTTCAAATTATGAGTTCTTAATCTCAAGGGGAGGGGAGTTAAAAAGGTGATACCTAGAGACTCGATTTAACCTCGAGAGGTTTGTAATCGGTGTAGCCTGGAGAGGTTTGTAATCGGTGTAGCCTGGAGAGGTTTGTAATCGGTGTAGCCTGAAGAGGTTTGTACTAAGTGTAGCCTGGTGATGTTTATATAAATTGTAACCTATAAAGGGTGATGCTTATGCTAGTCAAGGAAATTGATTAGTGAAATATCTTAACCAGGTTGCTTAAAAGACTGGACGTAGTCTTAGTGGTGGAATGAACTAGTATAAATCATGTGCTTTTCTTCCTGTACTCTTGTACTTTGGTCGTTTGTTTGTATGAAATATTTTTGAAATTGTATACAAAGTATATTTATTCCCTTTTAGAACCCCATCACACAAACAACTACAAATTATAAGAACTATTTAACTGCTACGCATATATATGATATACAAAATTTATCTTATAACTCATAAATTATTATTATTGTTATTATTATTATTAACAAATTTAATTTAATAAAAATCAAGAAATAGAACTTAACTATTTAATTATCTGTAATACTATTTCTAACATTATTCTTTTACAATACAATAATATATATATATATATATATATATATATATATATATATATATATATTAACTCCTATTAATTGAGAGGTTATAAGATGATAAACTATAAGTTATATGATAAGACCTATAAATTTTATAAATTGAACTTGGGCATCACATAAATAAACACTTCTGCACAATTCTCAATACTAATATTTACTATTTTCATTAAATTATTTTATATTCTTTCACGGATTTGAAAACTTGAAAGTCACTCTTACTTTATAAAAAAATTGACAAAAAAAAAGAGTTGAATTTCCGATCAAAATTAATTTAACTCCACAAGTAGAAATGCCTCCTTAGATGAGTTACGAATCAATGAACTCGTGAGTTGGTTACATAAAACCATCTAGACAGAGAAAACCAGTTGGATGAAAACGTGCTGGTAAAGAATTTGACTAAATTTAGGGTGGTAGAAAGTGAACTTCAATTCTATTGTTTTGTTTGTTCCTACGAAAATGGCATGCCATGTCAGAATGAAAATGAGACAGAATTAGGTACACTAAATGACATCAAATTATGTCTTTGATATAGAAAAACACATCATCCATTGATCATTTAGTTGTTATTTTTTCAAAAACTTTCAATAGTTAATTTTGTTAGAAATATAAATATTTTTTTTTCTTAATTTTGAAACAAGTTTGTTTGTTTACTTCTAATTTTAAAATTGTTATAACTGGAAGTATGAAGGGACTTATTGATAGAAGCATTCAATGTATAGAAATGGAGTTTTGTACGGATATGAGCAAATTCGACTTCTTAATTACGAGAATAGACAAATATGAAAAAAATTACTGAAATAGAGAAGTCGTGGGGGGTCCAGACGACTTCTAAAGAAGAAGTCGTGTCTCCCTGCACGACTTCACACTGTTCACATGAACAGTGACAAAGTCGTGCACCCCAAAAACGACTTCTGGATTTGGTAATTGATTACATGGAGTTGTAATCGGTTACAACTTTGTAAAATCGTGCCCCCTACACACTTCACCTTTGTAGGCAAAAATGGGCTTGGTAATCAGTTACAGACCACTTGTAATCGATTACCAGCAGATTAACTCGAGCAGTAGTGCCTAGTAAGCGATTACAGCATGGTTGTAATGGCTTACCAGAGTGTTTTGTGTGCAAAATGTCCCTGGTAATCGATTACAGTCTGGTAGTAATCGATTACAAGAGTACTTTGAGTGTTGAACAACATTTTTATGAGGTGTTTTAGAAATTTTTGTTATGTTTTTTGTGTTAGACAAAGAAGATATGGTCCTTACAATTTATTTAATAAAAGAAGGAAATTAAAATGTAGAAGACAATTTTATATGAAATATTAAAAGTAATTAATTTATAATTGATTGGATTACAAAATGGTAAGAATAATAAATAACTATTGACAAAATGGACAATTTCCCCTATGATGACCTTCGTTGCGGCAGTAAGAGCATTTTTTGGGCTGATCTGGGGTGGATTGATCCATCTCATTAGGAATCCTTTTTGTAGACGGTATTCCGGATGCCTTGCGTCGCATATGAGGATCTGGTATGAAGTTTGAACCTGTATACGCAGACCAATAATCTTCATTTTGGATTGGGTGAAATTGTACTTTGTATGCATTGTAAATGTTGTTAAGACTGTACACTGGATCGATTACTTGGGTTAGTGGTACATGAGACTTTGCACAAATGGAAATACCATGATGACATGGGAGACGAGTAGCTTGGAAGTGACCATAATCACACCACCATTCATTTAGCCTGACCTTATAAGAAATTGGATGTGGGCGATATTGGTGAGGTGTTGAAATCTCTTGAACAGGACAAAATGTTGATTGTTGTTGATTTTTCCTAATAATGTCGGCAATTTCTTCAAGAAATTGGTGGCCTGCTTGTAGCGTGTACTGTGCTTTTAGTCCTCGTTCAAGAAACCATGATTGTGTCCTCTCAAATGTTATTCTGATGAGTGCACAAATTGGTAATGAACGTGCTCCCTTTAAAACAGAGTTCATGCACTCAGCAAGATTAGTGGTCATATGTCCATATCTTCTCCCTCCATCAAAAGCTTGAGACCATTTATTTAATGAAAATTTATCTATCCAAGCAACTTGTTGTGGGTAATGGTGTCTTAGTGCAGTAAGTTTTGTCGTCACAGTAGGTTGCTTGACCTCGTAAGCTGTAAGGATGTAGTAATTTTGTACAGTTATGTTAACTGAATATAAACAGTAAATTGGTAGAAAAAAAATGTAGTAGTACCTAAATTGATGAATTGCTTTTTGAGGTCGTGATTTTTGAATTTGTTGTTGAAGTTGGAGGCTAGATGACGTATGCAATAAACAGAGTTCAAACCATCTTCTTCCCAACCAACTTCTTCTGATCTTAAGGCGGATAAGATACCCTTTCCTCTGTCAGTGATGATGCAAATATTTTGTTGAGGGCAAACATGTTCTCGAAGTAGTTGAAAGAACCATATCATGGCCTCCTTTGTCTCACCTTCTACAATTGCAAATGCCACTGGAAAAAGATTTCTATTGCCATCCTGACCCATGGCGGTGAGCAAAGTTCCATGATATTTGCTTGTTAGAAATGTCCCATCGACTTGGAGAATGGGTTTACAATATTTGAATCCTTGTATGCAAGGACCGAAAGACCAAAAAACTATTTTCATAATGTAGCAATTATTGTCTGTTTGTCCATCAATCTCCACTGGAAAACCGGTGCACTGTAATATTATACCAGGGTTTGCTTCCTTCACTGCATGCAACCACCTCGGGAGATGGTTATAAGACTCTTCCCAATCATCAAACTCCATAGCAAAAGCCTTTTTCTTTGCGATCCAAGCTTTTCTGTATGACATGGAATATCCGAATCGAGCTTTAATATCTACAATCAAACTTTTGATGGGAATGGAGGGTTTGTGCGGACAGTATTTGATACAATTGTGGCACCCCTGGTAATCGATTACAGCAATCTTGTAATCAATCACAAGCGAAACCCTACACTATAAAATCAACTTTTTCTCTCTCATAACGAACACCCAAACCCCCCTCACACAGCAGCGCCCCAAACCTCCATTGAAGCACCTAAAAAAGCTTCAAAATCCCATCTTTTCCTACTCTTTTCACTTCTAAACAAGATTTTCACAATCTCCTCTCCATTCTCTTCAATTTGCACCGATTAAAATTTGAAATAACGGATTCTTCCAAGAGACAAAAGGTTAGGGGCTCATCTTCTACAGTTGCGGGACGTCGGCGCCGTGAACCTTCATCGATTGAAAGCTCGCCGTCACTCTCACCACCACCATCATCGACTGAATCACAACAAATTCATCAATTTTCAACCTCGTGCACGCCACAATAAAGCACGTCCTAGACAACAACCACCACCACCGGCCATTCTTCACCACCAAACTTCTTCATATGATGACTTGATGAGGGGGATCAATGATCTCAGAACATTTGTGGGGGACAACTTCAACAATATGAATGAAAACATGAATGCAAGACTTGAACAGCTCGAGCTCAACATGGGAGACCGCTTCGATACATTGGAAACTCGAGTTGATCATTTAGAGCATGAGGTTCTGCGTCGTCATTTTGGTCCACATGGTGGACCTTCCTCCTAGATAGTTAGCAGTATTATTGTGCTTATTTTTAGTTTTTATCATTATGTAATGCATTTTGAATTCAATAAAATACTTCAAATTTAATTTCTGAGTTTGTCTTCTGCTTTCCATTTGTAATTTCATTCAAAAAAATTACTCTACAGAAACATAACAATACATCACAATGTCATAACTAAATGATACTCTACAACACATATATAACTTATATATAACCTTTAATGATACTCTACAACATAAATAAAATGACTCAAACACTCTGGTAATCGATTACCACTGCATTGTAATCGATTACCAAGGACCTTTTGCCTATTACACACACTGGTAAGCGATTACCAGGGACTATTACTGCATTCAACCTGCTGGTAATCGATTACCACTTCCTTGTTATTGATTACCAGGGACTTTTTGCCCATTATACACACTGGTAAGCGCCTACCAGGGAGTGTTACTACATTCAACCTACTGGTAATCGATTACATCCCTGTTGTAATCGATTACCAAGCCCATTTTTGCCTATAAAGGTGAAGTTGTGCAAGGGGACACGATTTTACAACGATGTAATCGATTACAACTCCATGTAATCGATTACCAAAGCCAGAAGTCATTTTTGAGGTGCACGACTTCGTCACTGTTCATGTGAACAGTGTGAAGTCGTGCATGGGGGCACGACTTCTTCTTTAGAAGTCGTTCTGGCCCCCACGACTTCCCTTTGACTTTGATTTTGCCCATTTTGGTAATATAGTTGGCAAATTTGCCTATTGGGGTGCAAAAACCATAGAAATGAGAAGGTAGAGTATTATATAAAGATGAAAGACACATTAACTCGTTGTCTTAAAATTTTGGATAGAAAGTGGTGTCAATCCCTTATATGGTTGAACGGATGAGATAGAGTTCAAATACACTGAATTGGAGGAGAAGTAGTTATTAGATTATATGACCTATTAATTAGTTAAATGAAAGATAAATAAATATTGTATATCTTGTTTAGTCATAGTTTAACTTCACCATATCAGTATATTGTTTTTTTAATACTAAGTTTTAATATTATTCTAAAGCAATGTTAAAATATTTAAATTGTTTAATTTGATTATTGAGAATCAATATATTATAGGTCACAATAATTAAAAATTGTTATTTTGATAATTCTAAAGAAGGAATGTTTTTAAATCAAGCCATCACTTTATATACATGTATGGAAGCACTCTATCTGAATTAAAAAAAAGCAAGAAAAAGAACTAAAAGTCTTAGAAATAAATTCAAAGACTCAAAAAGTTATATTGAAGAACTATATTAGAGAATCAAATTAAAAAATATATCAAGTCATTCTTTATGAAGAACAATTATAAAAGTGTTGATTAAATTCGAACCTTTAAAGGATATCATTCCATTAACTATATAAAAGATGTCAAGTTGATAAAGAAATAAGATAGAACGAGAACAAGAAGTGCTCATTCATGTAAAAAAAGTCATTAAAAGCAAAGTCTTAAAAAAAGTTTGAGCATATAAAGTCAAGTTTAGAGAAAAAGTATTGAGCGAAATAAAATTGGATTTTGTGCTAAAATTACTGTAATACTCTTCATCTTGTGAAATTTTATCCTATGACCTAAAATTGTACTTTCTTTATTTGAGAATTTTTTTCTCATTCTGTTTTTGAGTTCTTAATCTTAAGGGGAGGTTAAGAAGGATACCTAGAGATGTTGATACTCATGTAACCTAGAGAGATTGATACTTGTGACCTAAAGAAGTTGATACTCGTGTAACTTGGAGAGGGTGATACTCTTTGTAATCAAACATGTTGATTAGTGAAACCTCTTAAGTAATATTCTTGAGAGAGAAATTGGATGTAGCTCAAGGATTAAGGGTGTTGGCATACCCCTTAGCAAAGGCCAAGAACTTTCAAGAAGAGTTGAAGTCATCTATGAAAGATGAGCCTAGACTCTATCTCTTGGGTCATCTTGGGCCATCATGAAGCTTTTAGAGTAAGAATAATTTTGGGTCAAATAGTCTATGATTATTTGGGTTTTGTATTATGGGCCGAGTAGTTTAGAATTTATTTTGGACCTTGTATTTTTGGCTAAGTAAAATAGGGTTTTGACCACTCAAGTCAACAAAAAGGGCCAAGGTCCAATGTTGACCAAAATGGGACGTGATTTTGGGATTGTTAACCAAGGAATCAAAGTTTCATCTAATTTGGTGGACAAGGAGGGTGAATTTTCTAAACTATATGTTAGTCTAAAAATGGAGAGGATTTCCCATAAATAATAGTCACTTGTACTCATCTCATTAGAGAGGATTTTTTTAAGTATAAATGAAGGAGGTAACTTGTGAAATGATAAAGAATATGATTGAATTGTTAACTAACTTTAATCAACGTTCATATAAGAATTCAATAAAAGAGTTTACAACTTCATAATTTTTCTCTCACCAAACTCTAACTCATAGTATAACTCAAACATTATTTCTCATTATAGGACAAAATCAATTTATGGTTTCACTACGACACACGACTCAATAAACACTAAAAGACTATACGGTCTTTATACTAAGACCATCTACCAATTAAGATAGAAGTTGCATAACACACCAGAAGATTTAACATTGCTCCAGTAGTCTAATAATCTTTGGATAAGATTTTACTAAGTCATTCTTTTTAGAGTGTCGAAATTTGAACTCACAATAACAAGTGTTTCACTTCTTACATTTTTTTACTAAATTAAATTCTTACTGTTGTAATTATTTTACCGAATTGAAATTTAATTATTGTAATTATTATTATTATTTTATATATTAGTTTTAAATGTATTTATATATATATATATATATATATATATTTATTGACTCAGTTTTATGTTATTTTTTAATAATTTTAATATTATTTAAATACTTTAATTTCTAGACTAAGAAATTTTAAAATATCAATTATAGATAATGAATGTTAAAAAAAGAAGTTATAAAAGAAAGAGAATAGAAATGAAGAATGGAAAAGAATAGTTTACAAAAATGATTTAGAAAAGAATAAAGTAAAATAAAATATTTTAAATCAAATTAAAAGATATATTAGATAGGAAAATATGTAAAAAAATATATTGTTTTTAAGGATTTAGATTTAATGGTTTTTTTTTTTCTATGAATCCAATTTATTCGACGCAAATTCGTTTGTACTGGGATAGCAAATTTATCAGTTTTTGAATCTAGAATGAATTTGACAAGCAATTCATTTATGTTATGAATTAAAGTCACAAAAATTTTTAAATCACTAGTTTAATATGGCTTCAATCAAGAATTCATGCATTTATCTTCAGTAATCATATTTTTTACATTTAAATTATCTATTTATATTTTTCTCTGCAATTACTTGATAACTAAAATAAAAAAAATACATAAATTAAAATAATTGTTTTAAACTATTATCATAGTCTCAAATGCTCTCTAATCGATTCCATGTTTTTATCAGTTATACTATACAATTATTTCTCTCAATTTAACTTCATCCTTTGTCTCGATTGCCTCCTTTTGATGTCTCTCCGTCTCAATCAAGTCTCCTTGATATCCTCTATCTCCATCGGATTTCTTTTAATATACATATATGTGTTGTTTTTCTCTTTTCTCAATTTTATTTACTTTGACACATCTTTTATCTGACACATAATTTTTTATATAATCAAAAGATAATTTTTATGTTTTTTTTATAAAATAAAATAATTTAAATTAGTGTAACAATTTTTTCATTAAAATAAAATTATAATTAGTTTCTTGAAAGACATAAATACATTTAATTTGAAAAATTATAAAAGGAAAAACTTAAACTACACATAAAATGAAATAAGATGGAGAGAGTATTAGTCATCATCATCGTCATCTTGTGTGGACTAAATTTGATTTGTGTATATTGTTTCTCATGTTCTGTTATTAACAGAAGAATTTTCAAGATTGATATATTTGACAATGAAGGTTTAGTGAAGTTGCGTAATTGCATTGGAAAAATAGAAGATGGTGGCATGTCAATCCTAAAAGTTGCGTAACCATAATATTTATCCTTTTCATGTTTGATTTAATGCAGTAAATTGAGACAATTGCTTTATCTGGCTAAATCCAATTGTTGCATGTGGAAACAACAAATGACTCTCTCTTTCAGTTGGCAACTTTTTATTTGGTTGACGGAAAATCAAACGATAAATATGAATTATAATGATGGATAGTAAATATGATTTTGTTTGATTTGACATTTTGCAATAATTTTCTTTTAAAATAAATATAATCTATCATTATCTTAGAATCTCAAAATTGATTGTATATTGTTTTGGGTACAGGAGATCGAGTGTGTACTTAAAAACTCTTCTGCATTTTTCAATTTTTTTTTAAAATTCTAATTAATTAGGTGTATCGATTAATGGTACTAGAATGTTTAATTCAGTTTAGATTCCCTCAATTAAGCAATTAATGTTATAATAAATGTATTGTAAAAGTCCATACAATCATATTTTTTATTTGTATTTATAGATTTTTTTTAGGGCTTCTTATTAGGAACAACCTAACTATGACTCAATTCGGTTAAATTTATTACTGACCTATTTAACTTAGCTCGATGATTAGTTGGTTCTGCTTTTCACCGATTAGTCTCTTACGAGCTCAGACGATCAATTTAGGGTATTTCGATCAATATGCTTCAGTTCGTACATATACAGTACATATGCCCTTAAGCCCTAAGCTTGAAGTAAGGTCATAATGAAAAGAGTTTGTTAATATGATCGTTGGTGATGGGAGATCGTGTGGCTCCACTAATCACATTGATGTCTTACTAATCGTTACATTTGCTCGACTTGTCTTCGAAAATATGACTGTTAGATCAGAGAGATTATCATTAATGATGAAAAATCGTGTCACCTTGTTATGTATGTTGTCAGGTCTAACGCTAAATGCAAAGTGTCCCTTGTCCTTTGTTGTTGGATCGTGCTAGATTTTATAGTTGAGTGATTGTCATGTGTCCTCAAGAATTTCCACAAATAAATTTTTATTTGAAAAGTTTTAGTCATATTTTATTTGAAGACTTTTAGTCATATTGTTTTAAGCTGCGAGATAGATTAATAAAATTTTAATTCATTTTGGTCTTTGGCGATAGTATATATCCAACATTTAGTTTTAAAAGTTTTTATCATTTTATACCTATTAGTAACATATTGAAATGAGGTATTACAATGTATCTCCCTAATGAATTATCTTTTTAGTAGACCTATCACTTCCATATCAACCAATTCATCACAAATAGCTTTTTGGATGGAATGGTTATTTTATGACTAAAACAAAAGTTTAATAGTTAAGACAATGTTGTTTAGGATATGTACTAATGGAAGAGTTGATGATATTATCACAATAGTAATTACTTAGATGTGTAAGAGATTGATAACCCTATTAGATTGTCTAAGAAATGGTTGATTCTCAATGTGAAGTTGTGTATATATTATAGTGGTGATGTGAGGAATGAGTATAGTATGAGAACTACTAGAAATATAATCATTGTCATCATCATCCAAAATATATGAATTGGTGATATTTGATGTAATAAAACTATTAGTATTAGTAAGGTCTTGATGTCATTTTTTGTATAGAAAAATGTTTTCAAAATCATTTATATTTATATAAATGAATAATAAATGAACTGTTGTTGTAAAGACATACATAGAGTTTTGGGATTTTTTTTATTGTAATTAACCATTCGGTTAATAAAAGGAATCACATTAATTAAGATTCAATTGAATAAAAAAATATAAAAAAGAAATAAATCATAGACTCAAATATAGAAACTAAATTATTAATTAAATTTATAATTTTTTTAGAAAATAATAAAAATACAATTGAAAAATATTTATGGAAAATAAATTATAATTTTTAATAAGAAGTTCAATCCATGATGATCAATTTTATTATGTGGTGGCATAGAATGAAAAATTTGAGAAGAGTGTATATGAAAAATTAATTAATATGTTGTTTAATATGAGTTTTTATTTTATAAAATGATAAAATTTATACCATACTTATAAGTTATGATTTTAGTTATATCTTTAGTTGATGAACATCTCTAATATCATATCACATTGAAGAATGAATATTTTGAACATAAAATTAAATATCTAAATGCGATAGAATGTAATACAATAGCTCAATAAATCATGTTAAAATAAGCTCATATATATAATTTCAAACCAGACCATTACTTATTGCAGCTCCATATTTTCTTCCTCACCTCGTACTTTTTAAATACGAATTTGGTTCAGCCCTCATAATAAAGGAGGTTCTTATTTCTTACCGGTAGTTATTCATTTTTTGTGTGCTATTATTTTTATGTATGATGGTGAATGAAAAAGTATTTTCTTAAAAGCCAACTATTGAGGGCATCCAGAAGTACAAAGAAAGCATTTGAGAGATCACGGGTCAATGGAACACACAGACTTCGTAACTGCTAAATGCAATTCTAGGACAGTTACTTGTAATGTACTCAAACTGTGCGAAGCAGATAATGTCTTATTTGTGTGTGTCGAACCTCAACCGTTACAGGAATATTAGTTGAGATTCTTATTTCTTTCTGGTAGTTATTCATTTTTTGTGTGCTATTATTCGAATGAACAAGTATTTTCTTAAAAGCCAACTATTGAGAGCATCCAGAAGTACAAAAAAAGCATTTGAGAGATCAAGGGTCAATGGGACACACAGACTTCTAACTGCTAAATGCAATTCTAGGACAGTTACTTGTAATGTACTCAAACTCAAATTCAAATCATGTAACTGGGTTAGAAATTGTAAATAGATTTATTTTTTATTTTACAAAAGTGGAAAATTATGAAACAATTAATACATTTTCAAACACCACAAATAAGAACAAATTTTAATTCTTGATGCAATTTTGATCACTCTTTTCATTGATTTATTTTCTGCAATCTACTTTAGTGTTTTTGTTATTTTAGTATACTTCCATCAATCATTACATATATTGTTTGAGTGTTTCATCTTGCATTTCCAACATTTTCAAAAATTTATTTTTAATCTTAATAAATATTTTTTTTACTTTTCACTTTCTACTTAAAAGTAATTTTACACATCTTTGACTATGCACTTTTTTAATAAAATTTTTAAAACTTTATCTTTTATTTATAATTTCATAATATTTAATTTAATTTAAAAACTTAATATTATTTAATATTTTTTCATATTTTAATAATTATTAAAATATAATTTTTTCATTTAAATTAAATTATTATTAAATTTTAAATAGAAAATAAAATTTAAAAAAAAGTCATCGAATAGTTATCGGATTTCCAACAACTCAGACAGAAAAGTTTTTAATAATTTGTTTTTTATTTATAATTTATTAATTATTTAATTTAATTTAAAAACTTAATATTATTTAATATATTTTACATTTAAATAACAATTAAAATATAATTTATATTATTATAGTGGTAATATAAAAAATAATAATAATTAAGAAATGTAAAAGTTTTGAAATCCTATTTTATTAATTTAATATTTTAATATAACTTAGTATATTTATATATATTAAATCAGTTTTTATATAATTATTTTTATTTTTATTACTTTATTTTAATTATTTTAATTTTAATTTTTGTAATATAAGTATTATATAAAAAATTAAATTATTATTGAATTTTAAATAAAAATTAAAATTAAAAAATAAGTCATCGAATATTGGTATCAGTAATATAGTTATCGGATTTCCAATTCCGAATGTTTTTAAAAATTTGTTTTTTATTTATATTTTATTAATTATTTAATTTAATTTAAAAATTTAATATTATTTAATATATTTTATATTTAAATAACTATTAAAACATAATTTATATTATTATAGTATTAATATTAAAAAAATTAAAATAAAATTAATAATAGTTAAGAAATGTAAAAATTTTGAAATCATATTTTATTAATATAATATTTTAATATAATTTAGTATATTTATATATATTAAATCAGTTTTTATATAATTATTTTTATTTTTATCACTTTTATTTTAATTATTTTTATTTTAATTTTTGTAATATAAATATTATATAAAAAGTTAAATTATTATTGAATTTTAAATAAAAAATAAAATTTAAAAACAAAGTCATTGGATATTGATATCCGATAACATAATTATAAAAAATAAAATTTAAAAACAAAGTCATCGGATATTGATATCCGATAGGATTTCCAATTTCAATAGGAATGTTTTTAAAAATTTGTTTTTTATTTATACTTTATTAATTATTTAATTTAATTTAAAGATTTTATATTATTTAATATATTTTATATTTAAATAACTATTAAAATATAATTTATATTATTATAATACTAATATTAAAAAAATTAAAATTAAAATAATAATAATTTAGAAATCTAAAAATTTTGAAATTTTATTTATTGATGTAATATAATTTAATATATTTATGTATATTAAATCAAATTTTATATAATTATTTTTATTTTTATTATTTTAATTTTAATTTTAGTAATATATTATTATAATAATATAAATTATATTTTAATAATTATTAAAATATGAAAAAATATTAAATAATATTAGATTCTTAAATTAAATTAAAGAGATATTAAAATATAAATAAAAGACAAAGTTTTTAAAAAAAATTTAAAAGGATGTAGAGTTATAAAAATGTAAGATTATTTAAATAGAAAGAGAAAAAATAAAAAATATATTTACTAAAGTTAAAAAATAAAATTTTGAAAAAATTGGTGATGGAGATGAAGTGTTGGAGGTGGAGGATGAAACACCCTTCCTTGAAATAGAAAGTGAAAAATAAGAAAAATATTTACAAAGGTTAAAAATAAATTTTAAAAAAAAGTTGGAGATGTAAAATGAAGCCTTAAAGGTAAAGACGAAACACCCCTTGTTGTTTTGAGTTCAATTATTCTCATTGTTCACTTTATCCATTGATGTTACATTTTATCTCCAAGTTAACCAAAAATCTAAAATAAACAAAATATTTATTTGTTATACATGATATTATAGCAGAAATTCACGTAAACAAACAATCAAATTCATTATAATTGTGAGTGAAATTGATGTACAAAATTAATAATATTTACGTCGAACCGGTGTTTTGCATAATCAAATTAGTGTTTTGCATGGATGCTAAGACTTGAAAAACATTGAAAACAAGTTTTTCTAACCGTCTGATGTCGAATGGTGTAGTTCCATCTAGTTGGTTGTCGAATGGTTCTGCAACCGTGTTGAAGTGATAACCTTCTTGTACAAAATTCATATAATAAATAACATTAGATTTTGATTTACAGATCATGAAAGCAAAATGGTGACTGTGTCACTCAATTTAACTTTTGAAAAAAAAAAAAAGGAAAAAGACAGAAAACATGGATACCCTACACAGCACATACAACTGCAGCAACCAACAATACAATAGTCTACTCTCCTTTTCTCTCTCACTCACTCTATAACTCCCACTCACTCCTTCCCATCACACCATTTCAGTACCATCATCATCATCGTCAATGGTGAGCACCACTGAGCCGGAGCTCCACCGTGACGGCGATGACAACGCGCCGCCGGAGGATGAGGACACCGGAGCTCAAGTTGCTCCGATTGTGAAGCTCGAAGAGGTGGCCGTCACCACTGGCGAGGAGGACGAAGATCCCATCCTCGATCTGTACGATAACACACTCACTCACACATACACAATCTTGGATTGTGAATTTGAATTGAGATTGTTGTTGCAGGAAAGCGAAGCTGTATCGGTTCGACAAGGAAGGGAATCAGTGGAAGGAACGTGGCGGTGGGAATGTGAAGCTGTTGAAACACAAGGTTACCGGAAAGGTCAGGCTCCTCATGCGCCAATCCAAGACGCTTAAGATCTGCGCAAATCATCTTGGTACTATCCATTGCTTTGCATTTTCTTTTCATTTGTAGCTAAATATATCCTACTCCAATTACAGAACATCATTGTCATCAATGAAGTCCCTTTTTCAGAGTATGCATTGCAGATTATAATTTGGATAAATTTCTTCTTGACCATAAAAAGAAGATAAACAATGAAATTTTTCTATCTTTAGTTAAATATAATAATTAAAATAATGATTGAACAATTTTCTACAAATTTAATTATGTATAAGTTAATTTTAATTTATGAGAAATTTCATTTCATATCTTGGAAGAAATTACCTGGAAGTTTCTGTGATTCCATCTCTCTTTTAATGAATGTTTTATGTTATTTTTGTGTCTTTTGGACTGTATGTTTTATGCTTTGTGTTTGTTACTTGTGAATCGATTATTTGAAAGAGAGACCGTTAAGATTCTTTTTTATGTTTATTGTTTTTCTTTTGTCTTGAACTAACAACTTTAGTTGGGTCCCTTAAATAAAGGGTATCGTTATTTGGTTGTTTTTTAGAGAAATTGTAATTAAATAATAGTGATTAATAGAGTGGCCAGCTAGACTTTGCCTTTGATTCTTAATATTTTTCTACTTTTCTTTTTAGTTTCTTTTATAGGGAATTGCCAATTTACTTTAGTATATAGTATTGGTTATGCTGCTACTGTGTGCTTGTTGTTTCAGCTTAACCAGTGATTTTGAATTCGAGTCATAAGTCTGAAATCTCCTTCAATATTCAGAAAGAGGGTGTCTCTTACAATGATCCTTTCCGAAATCTTAGTATTCGTCATGTTACTGTTTGAAATATGAATAATATGAGGTTGGTTACTGAAATCTACATTTTATCCATTAAATTAGTCACTTATGATTCAGGGACTGATTCGAATGGTCTTTACATTTCATGGATTCATGTGGTAATTTTTTTTTAAAAATTTTGGAACTAATATTAGTGATTATGATGCAATATTGAGTTCGATATTTGATTAAAGTACATGATGGTTATCATTATTGTTGTTGAATTTCTGATGAATATGGCGTGAATTTCAGTTCATGGCAGTTTGACAGTACAGGAGCATTCTGGGAATGAGAAATCGTGTGTGTGGCATGCTTCTGATTTTGCAGATGGAGAATTGAAGGATGAGCTGTTCTGTATTAGGTTTCCTTCTGTTGAGAGTAAGTCTTGAGGACACTTCTCTCTTTATTAGAAAGTGATTTTTAAGTCTAATTCAACCCCATAAAACCGGTTTGTAAAATGAGGTTTGCATTCACTTATATAATATAAATTGGTTTTATCTTTAGTTGATGTAAAACTTCCAACACTCTTTTCATTTTTTTTGTTCTAAACTTCTTCTATTTCTGTATAAACTGATACTGCAAATTTGATTTGTTATTGGTCTTGTGGTCTGATAAACACATGCTATGTGGAGAGTATTAATTGATCAACATGTCAGATTTCTGGTGGTCGTAAATAATTGCATTCATTTTTTGACACAACAAGAATGAGTTTATCTTTAGCACAATGCTAGGACATGACTAAAAGCTTCATTATATGAACTTCTTCTTGGCTTCAGAAGTTGAGGTTTTTTCTGTTTTGCAATGGTGTGTTTTTATAACCTCTCCAAAAGGAAATAAACGTGTCAGTCCAGAGTAGCTATGTAACATATATTACATTAGTTCAAACAGGATTTAACTGTTTTTTTTTTAATAAAGAACTATCCCCCTATGACTCATGGTCTCTGTACTCTGTATCCTCCTAGGTGGTTTCAACAAGAAATGAATCAGGTTAACTTTTAACCCCGACATAGGTTGAGTAGTTGATGATAACAAGGATTTACATTTTTTGATAATGTAAAGTGAACTAAGGAAGAAAGAAATGTTGTTTACATTTGACAACTTTTACATCACATATGATTGAAAAAAAGTTGTCACGTGATTTAATTTTGAAACTTTTCCTTTCGTGTGTAGACTGTAAGACCTTCATGACAACTATGCAAGAGGTGGCTGAATCACAAGGAGAGGAGGAAGAGGAAAACAAAGATGCTTCAGATACTGCCGCTATCCTTGAGAAACTAACTGTTGGTGAGGAAAAATCAGTGGAGAAAGAGCCAGAAAAGGTCACCAAAACCGAAAAGGTTACTGTTGGTGAGGATAAGACAGAGGAGAAAAAGCCAGAAGAGGTCACAAACACGCACGAGAAAGATGAACAGAGTGTTGTATAAGAAAAGCCAAGCCTGAGGATCAGAAGATGAATCAGCTCCACCAGCATAGTATTTAATGTGCCTGGTGAATGAATGATTTGTTCTCTTATAGGTTGCTTTTTTTTCTATAAGATTGGTAAACTTGACTGAACCTCAGGATGTGGAATTTTGGTTGGTATGAAGATTTGATTCTATCAGTTTTGAGTCCTCTTTTTGTACTGGTTTGCAAGCATGCTTGGATGGTTTTGTGATTGTGGGTTTTCATTTTTCTCATGTTTTATTCAATTGAGTTTAGTATTTCCTTTCAAAAGAAGATTTTTCTTATTTTTTAGGGCAATTATACAGCTGGGATTTGAGTTTAATGTTTTGGATATGTCGGTTTTGTTGTGCCTTCTCATTTTTTTTAAATGATTACTAAGGAGTCGCCGTCTTGTTTCGTTACATATCTTCTATATTTGCTTTCTTTGGTCTAACTCCACGGAAGTTTAATTTTGGATCATCTGGATGAGTTTTTTTTCTTCCAACGATGGTAAATTTAGTCAGTTCGTTTATACTATTGGTGCTCTTACAATGAGTTTAGAATCAAAGTATTTTCTTTTTAAGAATAAATAATTTATGTATTAATAATTTATGTGACTCGCCTGATGGTTTGTGTTTCGTCCTGGAGAGAGTAAGACGTTTGGAGGAGAGAATTTGAGTAGCTTTTGATGACTGAAAGCTTGAGCATTTGAGTCGTCTGCTAGTCGTCTAGAGAGAGCGCGTTAGCTACTAAGAAGATGTGTAGACATAGGACATGTGAGGCATGTGTTGAGTGTATCGTTTGATGGAGGTGAGTCATATGAAGCAATTATAAGTCGAAGCATACCATGTGATGGACGTTGGGCATGTGAATGGTTTGATGTTGTTTTAAGACTTTGTGAAGAGAAAAGTCACATAGAATGTTGGTCATTTCATGAAAAGTGTTAAGTATTTTGAGATTGTGAAAGGAAAGTTAATAGGAGAGAGAAAATTGTGGAGACAGATGAATGTGGAAGTAGAGCTATGAAAAACGGGTAATTCAACCTGATCCAACCCGATCCACTTCGGATTTGTCACTTAATGAGCCAATCTAGTGAGTCGAAAAAATTTGGACCCGACCTGACTCACCACGGGTTGGTAGGTTAAACGGGTTGACTCATTGCCTCACTTAACTTTTCTTCATCCTCTTCTGAGATTCTTATAACATGTTATTTTGATCGATCAAATTGAAACAGTAATAATTGGACCAATTGATATAAAAGAAAATAAAGCAAAAGATGCTTATTGTCATATATTCTAAGCTATCAAACATAAAATTTTGCCAATTTATTTTAATGAAACATATACAACCGTTTGACCAAGAAACTACATATAGCCGTTAACAAAAATATATAGCAAAGGGGAACTTTTGGATAGACAGCAACATAATGTAGCACGAAAAGCTCTACTGTGTTTTGAATAATTAATTTAATTAATTTGATTTCAATAAAAAAAAATAGGATTTGAATAATTAATTTGATTTCAATAAAAGAATATGTGGGTTCAACCCGGGTGAGCCAGGTCAAAATTGTCTAGCATCACAATTTTCACATTTTTTTTCAACCCAACCCGGCTCAAACCCGTGGTGAGCCGGGTTGGCTCATGGGTTTCAACCCATTTTGACGATACTATGTGGAAGTACTAGAAGGAAGTAATATATTTTATAGTTGTATGAGTTGTATTAGATATTGTCTTACATCAAATGGTAGAGCACATGGGTATTTATAGATCCATAAATTATTCTAAAAATTGTTAGCCACAACTTACGTGGAATGTTCTAGATTTTTATCAGTGTAAAATGTTTTTTATTTTTTTCTTCCTATCTTAGGCTTTTCTACAATATTCTAGAATTTGTATTATATTTTAATACTTCTATCTTAGGATTTTCTATATTCTTATAGAATTTTCATTACATTGTAATACTCTTCCTTGATATAAATTCTGTAACTTCAAGCATAACTCGTAGTAGTTCAAATCTTGGTCTTGGTAATGCCTTCCTAAAAACATCTGCAATTTGGTCTTCTGTTGTGTATTACTGGCGTCGAATTTATTTAGTTGCCTTTTCATCTTGAATAAAGTGATATTTAATGGCTACGTGTTTTATTCTTTGATGTTGGACTGAATTTTTTGTTATTACTATTGTCGATTTGTTGTTACAATAGATAATAGTCGGCTTATCTTGTGGTTCACCCATTTCTTCGAGTATTCTTCATATCCATATTGCTTGACTCGTGGTTTTAGCAGCTGCTACATACTCTGATTCTATTGTTGATTGCATCATAGTTGCTTGCTTCTTTTTGATGCCCAAGATAAATACCTGATCCTAGTGAGAAAATGTATCTTGACGTACTATTCATGTCATCCATTCATTCTGCCCAATCACTATTTGGGTAGCCAATCATCGTTGAGTTAGTCATGGTTTTGTACCATATACCAAACTCTGTGTCTTGTAGATATCTTAAAATTATTTTTCCTACTCCATAATGAATCTCACTTGGCTTTTACATGAATTTTGATAGAAGACTTGTAGCATACATAATGTATGGTCGTGTGGCTGTGAGATATAGGAGACTTCCAAATAAACTCTAGTAGGGTGATGCATCTGCTTCTTGTGCTCCATCATCTTTTTGTAACTTCTCGTTTACCACTAATGGAGTAGCGACAAGCTTAAAATCATTCATCTTGAACTTCTTTAATAGACCTTCAATGTATTTCTTTTGAGAGATAAATATACCTTTTTTTTGTTGTTTCACCTCTATACTAAGGAAATAGTTCACTAAACCAAGGTTGGTCATCTCAAATTTCTTTATCATGTCTTGTTTAAATTCTTTCGTCATTTTCATCTTGTTTCCTATATAGATAAGATCATCAATATATAAGGAGACAATGAGATGATATTGAACTTGCGTCTTAATATATAGTTTTGGCTCACTTTTGCTCTTTCTAAATCTTTGATTGATGAAATATTGATCAATCTTGTTATACTTTGCTCAATGAGCTTGCTTCAGGCCATATAAGACTTTTTTTAGTCTTAGTATTACCTTTGTTGATGAAACCTTATGGTTATTTAACACAAATCTCTTCTTCGACAAAGTTTACTCATTTTAAGAAAAATATATTATATTTCTACAAAACTTCTTCTAATATGTGTAATGGTATTGTAAATATGTAATTTTGGATTAAATTCACTTTTCATTCGTTCTAAATAAGTAATTTTTATACATAAAAAATTAATTCTGTTCTTTAGTATTTTAACTTTTAAATATTAAACAATTTTGAGCAAATATTAATGTCATTTACTTGAAAATGAGAAAACAAAAGTTGCATAATACTCTGACTAATTTTCGTAAAATATTAAAGCTTAACAATATCATGACGTATAAATATTAATTATTTTATTAATAATTACATGATATATTAATAGTGAATAAAGTTACTTAATTTTAAAAAATTAAAGTTTATAGAAATTAAAATTGCATATTTATAAAAGGAACTAAAAGGAAAATTAAGCTTAATATTATTGTGCCTACTAATTTACTATTAATATAATTAGAAAATTTTTAATTAGTTTTGAAACTCAAACAAAATTATTATTACTATCTTCATCATTTTATCACAATTAATGTTTATGAATGTGCACATTATAATTATCTTTAATGTGTGCAGGGAGTAAACCTCTTATTATCTTTGCTCTTTATCAATATAATAAAAACAACAAAGATTGAAGAAACACAAGTAGTATATCATTGTGTTTATGTTTGTCTTAGTAAGCAAGTTTATCTATAATTTAATTCTATACAATTATTTGTAAAGTGAGGATTGTACTTTCCATTTTAATAGGAGGATATAGTATTTATAGTTATGAAAGATGAGATGACAAATTTAAGAAGAGTTTAAATAACATTTGTACAATTCTTTTTAAGGTTTAAGTAGTAATTTGAGTTTTATATTTAAATATATAATCTATTTTAGTTTTTATATTCTTTTTGTAAATTAAATCTCAATATTAGTTAAATAATTAATTTTGTGATGTTAATATCATATGTGTTATTCTGAATGAATTTTCTTATGTTAAGAATTTTGATAGTGATATGTTAGTAGATTCTCATTCCTTGTCTAATATGCTTTATGTAGAGAATGCTATTCTTATTGTCAATAATTTATATCTATTTTATGGAGGGAGGTGGTGGGAGTTGGAGAAAGATGAAACATTAAATCATAGAACTAAATATAGAGACCAAATTATTAATTAAGCCTTTGTTTTAATAATAATTCTTTTATAAAACTAGTGCAAAAATGCTGTTTAATGTCACTTCTTAGACGTCGGTTAGGGGTAAGCACGACGTATATTGATGACCGGTGGCATTTTCGTAAATAAGTTGGTCATATAGACGTTAGTTAGGAGGTGCCCCGATGTTTATAGTATTTTAGACGTCGGGACTGTCCTAACTGACGTCTATATGTCTGAGAGGTGGGTGAAAAGTCATTTCTTTCAGACATATAGACGTAAGTTAGGAGGGGCCCCGACGTTTATATGGCGGAAATTAATGGCTATTCACTTACCTGTCAGACATATAGACGTCAGTTAGGAGAGCCCCGACGTCTAAAATACTATAGACGTCGGGACACCTCCTAACTGATGTCTATATGTCTGCCAGGTAGGTGAATAGTCACTCTTTTCTGCCTTATAGACGTCGGATCCCGCCACACTGACGTCTATATACGATTATAGACGTCAGTTGCCTTAGTAAGCGAGATCTATAAATTTTTAAATCAGAAAGACGTCATATTAGTGAGAGCCCGACATTTATACTATTATAGACGTCGATTGTCCACAAAAACCGACATCTATAGGCATTTATACTGCAACACAAAGTAGCAAGCAGTTACGCTCACTGTTTCATTGTCTTCCTCACGTAGCAGCTCTTCGCCATTGCATTTCCAGGTTTGTTTTCTCTCATTTGGACCGTTTAAATTTAGTTTTACTCCGATTAATTTAGTCTTTGATCAAATATCTTCCATTTGAACCGATTAAAATTCGTTTTCGTTGCGTTTTTGTGGAGTTTGTAGCGTGTTCTTGGACGACTTTTTTTAACCCTTTTTGGCCTACATTTTTGGGCATGCAGTCCTTCATTTCACTCCATTGCTTTATTAATCTGCTAAAAAGGTTAACTTCTTTGTTGAAAACTTTTATTGTATGCGTGTTGTTGTCATTTGTGTATGCATGTTATTGGCTTTTGCAATAAGAAGTTTTTTGGTTTTAGGTCTGCATGTCTTATTGGCTTTTGAATATGCATGTGATAAAATTAGTTGTGTTATTATAATTGGCATGTTAGATTATAAATATCAAATCATTGAGTGAAACTTAGTTCCTGTTTGAAATTTAACACAAACGATTAATCTTTTAATCGTTTGTATTAAATTTTGAATTGTCCGATTGGACATTTTGGGAAAATTATATTTCATAAATTTGCTATAACATGTACTTTGGAGTTTATACATAAGATTGATAAAATTTTGGTTCAGTATTTGTGTTGTTCTCCAGATGCATATTTGATTGTGGTCATCCTTGACTAATTTCATTTCGTGTAATTCGGAGACCAATGCGAAATGCTACCGAAATCTTATCAAATTTATGATGTAGACTTCTTTGCATGTGTATTACTAATTTATGAAATATAATTTTTCTGAATGGGTAGGGCCTAACCTTGTGAGAGTAAAAAATTGAAATTGATGAAGTATGTTACGAACATAGTATGGATTGAAGCTGGATGAGTGAACGTCGCATTAGTGAAGAATATGAGAAGGGTGTTTCGATGTTCTTGCAATATGTTCAAGAAAATGCAAAGTCTATGAATGAGACATATTTTTGTCCCTGTGTTCGTTGTCTTAATCAAATATAGCAAGACTTAGGCAATATGTGTGACCATCTATTCATGTTCGGCATAATGAGAACTTATACCGTTTGGACTTGGCATGAAGAAGTACTGGACCAGCCCACCACGTCACGAGGAACGGATTATGTGGAAGAATGGATGAGTGATCATTTAGAGGACATGATACGTGATGTTGGTGAAGATAATTTTGGAAGAGCTAATTTGTATGATTCTCTTATAAATGATTTAGAGCAACCGCTGTACCCAGGATGCTCAAACTTTACACGTCTGTCTGCAACTTTGAAGTTGTTTAGTTTAAAAGCAAGGAACGAAAAAGCACTCAATCAACGAGTCAGGAGGCACTGAGGCAAATGGATCTTCAGTGGGAGGAAAGATTTTGCCAAAGCATGCAAACAATGCAGCAACGATTCATGGAGCAGTTACAGGAACAAAAACAAATACAAAGAGCGCTTGAAGAGAAATTGCAATCCATAACGCAGGGCACCCTGGGTATGCCCACTGAAACTCCCACACCACCTCATGTCAGCACTAGAGGATCATGCTCTACTGTAGAACCTACTGACTACAATGGTCAGTATGAGTTGTTGGTTGATGGGGATCCCCCACGCATTGTGGCTGTCGGACGAGTACTTGAGGAAGGGCGGACTATTCATGGTGTTCCCATATTACCTGACCACGTGTGTGTCATGATTGATGAGGTTCGGGATCCCCAGGCTCAGGTGCATGTACCCACTGCAGAAATTCAATTTGTGGGGGAGGCCATAGGAACATTTATAGCCTGGCCTAGATCATTCATCATGACACACATTGCTACGCAATAGGTATAATATTTTTATCATTAGTATTTGTATGTTAAATTTTTGTATAATATCTAATGATAACTTTGAAATTCTTATCTTCAGTTCACATGTCCCCAAAAGCAGCCCATGCATGAGTCAATCATACCTGAAAATGATGACATGGCTGAAACAGAGGATGATCCTCTATCAAAATTAATGTCAAAATTACCCAGGTTCAAGAAAGGAGCAATACAAATATACTAGGATTTCAGAGTATTTGGTCTCCCCGCCCATGTGCCAGTATATATCACATTCAATGATGTATCAGAGATCATTGCGGGAGACAAAATGTTGAATTTTCCATCCTTCAACTATGGTGCATGTAAGATAGTTAATTTTGTCTTCCATGTTAGTTTTATTTACATTCCTAGTTTCTAACAACTTAACTTTGTTGTTTTAGGTACATGGACACAGTCATTGTAGACCAAGGTCGGTCTTCCATGTACGAATTTGTTGAACCTCAGACCATTCAACGTTCTGGTAACACACTTGAAAGTAAACAACATTATTTGCAGACATGGATGGCTGAGTCAAACAGAGAAGTATACCTTGTGCCATACATTGATGGGTATATGTTGTTTTATGTAAAAGTTCATTAAAGTTTACTTAATTAGTTTACTAACTATTTATGATTCATGATAGGTCTCACTGGCAGCTGATGGTCATCATTCCCAAACAATGTATAATTGTATGGTTTTGTTCGCTGCACAGGAAGATGAAACCTGACTTGAGAAACATGCTTCAAGGGTAACTGTTTCTCCAAAAATGACTTTGAAATTCATGTTCACCTTAAATTTTTATGATATATATAATTATATTAATATTACTTTGTGTTTTCAATCTAAATAGAGTTGTGGGGAAATCCCGAGGTCAACTAGTTCAAGTTTTGTATCCAAAGGTGGTAAGTCATTTATAACTATAATTCATTTCCTATGTTATTGAATGATCTAAATTCTTGACTATTTAGTTTGTCATTTTAGTGTAACAAGCAACTAGATTCTTGGGAATGTGGCTACTATGTCATGTCGTGGATTAAGACCATCGTTCGAGCTGTCATTACAGATGATTTGAATGAGGTAATGATGCTTACCTTCAATACATTACAAATCAAATTCTTCTTAAAACATATATGAAACCATAATCTTTCTTCATTTTGCAGCGCTTCAAGAGTGCATCTCCTATACCAGAGGACACAATTAGGTAGATAAGGCAAGAGTGGACAACTTATCTTCTACAAAGATGGAACTAGGAACACTAGTTATATTGTTTTTGAACATTACTTAGGTTTACTTTAAGTTTATATTTTGATAGTTTTTGATTGTTTTTTGGATTAAGTACAACTTTCTTTAGTTGAAACGCATAATTATATTATAGGATATTGTTTTGGGACAATTTTCTGTTTTTCAGGTGTGGTTTTATTGAAAAAATAAATTAATTTTTTTAAAAAAAATACCCAGTAGGCGTCTGTTAGTGTAAAACCCGATGTCTATAGACGTCTGGCAGTGCACAAACAGACGTCCAATGAGTTACAGTAGACAAAACATCCAGCGCCTATAGGCGTCGGTGCTGGAGACATCCGACGTCTACATAGACGTCTGTGTACCCACTTCCGACATGTATATAGACGTCCCTTTACCCACAACTAATGTGGATATAGATGTCTATGTACTTTCATCCGACGTCTATATAGACGTTGGTTATATGCAGTCCGGTGTCTGATTAATGTCACCCGCAAAGTCGTCGGTTATGGATCTGACGTTAAAAGCCCAAAATAACCGACGTCTAAAGTCCTTTCTGCACTAGTGTAAGGAAGTTAACAAGAAAAATATTAATGAAATATGGATTTTATAAGACTCTAGTAGAGTGTTAAGTCCCTGGCAAGTGTACCAGATCGTTATCAAGTAATATAAAACGGGTAAGTCGGAGTATCGTTTTCCCAAAGGACTCTTAGGCCTTATCTTTCATGTAAATTAATCTTATAAGACTTGTAAAGAAATAAATCTTGTGGTTTGTATGCAAAGAACGAAAATAAACATGCACCTGCAAGTGATTCAATCCCCAAGGAAAAGATATGGATGAACGGAGTTGTTGGGGTTTACAATTTCATCTTATCCACTCTCTTATATCTACTCTTCTTATTATATTCGCTTTATTATCTAATTGTCATGCAAACTTTCTTAGTCTACCCTAAACTCGATCCCTCGACAAAAAGAGCATATTACTAGTTACTGGCTTACTATCCCTAGTCTCCCCTAGTAACTAGCAATGCAAGTATCACGGAAGCAAAATACAATTGATCGTCCTACCCCTATCCCTAGGTGGTATTGCTTAATCAAGGAATTCCCTATCAGTTCATGACTTCCACGTACGTCCCCGTATCGACAAAGGCAAACATCTTTATATCGAATGAGTTAAACGATAAAAGCTTTGAGCATAGATAAGAAACCCAACAATTGATAATCAAAGCATATGCAAGCATATAGATAAATAAGAATTTCAATAAAAGAGAGTTTCAAAAGATTACATTGTTCCCCAACAACAAAGAGTTTAGTTCACCATAGACATGGTGAAACTAGATGAAATACAATGAAAGAATGGAAGAATAAACCCTAAATTTGGTAGATTGGAGCCTAAGCATCCAAGGAACCTCCTCCAAGGTGTGTAGAATAGCTCTGGACGTCTTCTTCTGCCAAAAGAATACAATTTGAATCGCACTGGGTCTATTTATAAATCATAAAAGTAACAGAATTTAAGCCCAAGCCCAACAAACAACCGCTCAACGTCCAATTTAACCGTTGAGCGGTTTCCCTCTAGCCGCGCCACCGTTCAGCGGTCAGTTTCACCGCTGAGCAGTTTGCCTCTAATCCCTCTGGACGCTCAGCTTCACCTCCTGGGCGCCAGATAGTGACTCTCCCTCGAATCATGGTGCTCAGTGTTGGCTTTTGACGCTGAGTGGTGCATAGACTCTTCTTTTTTTCCTTTTTCTTCTTCTTTCTTGAGTCTAAGACCTTCCTATTTTACTTCCATCCTTAATTCTCATCAAAACCCTACAAAACAATGCAAAACAAGCATAATATCTCTAAAAACAGCTTTTGACTCTCATGTGACTCAACTTAAGTGTTTTACTTGATTCTAAGCTCATTCTAAGCCACAAAGGGTGTGTTTTGATATCAAATTTATGCATGAAAATAAACGTTTTTAGACCGTTATCATAGAGTTAGCATTATGGTAAATGTTTGAACTAATAACTTATATCAGAGTCAAGATAATGAATTTGATTTCTTAACCATACAATTGTCGATGGGAACAATTTCTAAGTGACATCAATTGCTTTATGGTGAAGGTAAAGTGGATCTAGTCGATGGGAACAATTTCTAATCGAATTATGATACTTGGACTATTATGCTCTTACGTAGAAGAAGTTTTACCTGACTATCAACCATAGTAAAGATCGAGTGGATCAAGTCTCAGTCAAATCACGATGCTTAGACGACTAAACTCTTAAATAAAAAGAATTACACATGACTATTAATCATAACTTTTGACCTAATGATCAACACTTGACTCAACCATTATAATGGAAATATTAAAAAAGTGATTATATGAAACTAAAAATAAATTAAGATATCATGTTATAATTCATTAGTTAAAATTCTCAGTTAATCCTCGTATTTGTTTGAAAATTTCAAGTAGGTCCCAATATTTTGATTTATCTCAATTGGGTTCCTATTTTCAAAAATGTGATGTAATTTGGTCTTTATTGTACTAACAACATTAAATATGTGACACGTGTGTGGTTTTTTATTTTTATTTTTCTTAAAAAATTTCTTTTGCAAAGAAGTTTTACCTGACTATCAACCATAGTAAAGATCGAGTGGATCAAGTCTCAGACAAATCACGATGCTTAGACGACTAAACACTTAAATAAAAAGAATTACACATGACTATTAATCATAACTTTTGACCTAATGATAAACACTTGACTCAACCATTATAATAGAAATATTAAAAAAGTGATTATATGAAACTAAAAATAAATTAAGATATCATGTTATAATTCATTGGTTAAAATTCTCAGTTAATCCTCGTATTTGTTTGAAAATTTCAAGTAGGTCCCAATATTTTGATTTATCTCAATTGGGTTCCTATTTTCAAAAATGTGATGTAATTTGGTCTTTATTGTACTAACAACATTAAATATGTGACACGTGTGTGGTTTTTTATTTTTATTTTTCTTAAAAAATTTCTTTTGCAAAGAAGTTTTACCTGACTATCAACCATAGTAAAGATCGAGTGGATCAAGTCTCAGACAAATCACGATGCTTAGACGACTAAACACTTAAATAAAAAGAATTACACATGACTATTAATCATAACTTTTGACCTAATGATAAACACTTGACTCAACCATTATAATAGAAATATTAAAAAAGTGATTATATGAAACTAAAAATAAATTAAGATATCATGTTATAATTCATTGGTTAAAATTCTCAGTTAATCCTCGTATTTGTTTGAAAATTTCAAGTAGGTCCCAATATTTTGATTTATCTCAATTGGGTTCCTATTTTCAAAAATGTGATGTAATTTGGTCTTTATTGTACTAACAACATTAAATATGTGACACGTGTGTGGTTTTTTATTTTTATTTTTCTTAAAAAATTTCTTTTGCAAAGAAGTTTTACCTGACTATCAACCATAGTAAAGATCGAGTGGATCAAGTCTCAGACAAATCACGATGCTTAGACGACTAAACACTTAAATAAAAAGAATTACACATGACTATTAATCATAACTTTTGACCTAATGATAAACACTTGACTCAACCATTATAATAGAAATATTAAAAAAGTGATTATATGAAACTAAAAATAAATTAAGATATCATGTTATAATTCATTGGTTAAAATTCTCAGTTAATCCTCGTATTTGTTTGAAAATTTCAAGTAGGTCCCAATATTTTGATTTATCTCAATTGGGTTCCTATTTTCAAAAATGTGATGTAATTTGGTCTTTATTGTACTAACAACATTAAATATGTGACACGTGTGTGGTTTTTTATTTTTATTTTTCTTAAATAATTTCTTTTGCCATGAGTCAAGTTAGCGTCATGTCACATGATAGTGACATTGTGACGTAGCAGTGGTAATGTCATAAGTCACTTTCAACATCAAGTATCAATGTGTGAATCTCAATTTGGTCCATGTATTTTTTATTTTCATTCAATTTTTTTTTTCAAATTTGTGACTTTCCAAATTGAAACCAAATTTAAGTTTTATGTAAATGTTATAATAATATTTTTATTAAATATTTTTAACCATATTAAGTTTATTTAAATGTATATTTTGCATTTAAATTTATTTAAATTTTGTTTAACATTTTAAATATATTTATTTTAAACTGTTATAAAATTTTTTGAGAATTTTACATTTAAAATATAATGTTATACAAATATTTGAAATATAAATTTATAAATTTATATAAATTTATATACCGTTATTTGTAATATAAATTCAAATAAAAGAATATTTGTAAAAACCTAAAAAATAGAGTATTGGAATAGATAGGAGTGTTAAAATAATGAGACCTATTATTTTATTTTAAAATAAGTCGTTAATATAAATAGAACTTCAGATAGTCATCTCATTACTTAAAACACACTTCATATCTCTAGAACTCGTTCGCTAAACTCTCTCCACCTTCTCTCTACATTTTTTTACTCTCTGATTTTCTGTTTGATAATCAGGAGGTTCCTAGAGGATCACGGCGAAGTACTCTCTACTTTTATCCGATTGATTATCTGTTTAGAGCAAGTAAGTTTCTACATCTTTTCTCGGTCTATCTTTGGTCTATAATCATGTGTACCAAATTTGTCCTGCATGTATCAAGTGAGTTTCTCCTTCGATTCTCGGTAAATTTTGAGTCCCAAGATTTCATTCCGATCATCATTCTGTCAATTGTAGGTTTTTCCTAAAATTCTTTGTGGTGGAAGCTTCGAGCGAGCATTTGTAGAGCTATCTTAGTTTCCGTGAAGTAAGGGAAGCTAATTTGCTTTTCATAAGTGTACTAAGATGGGTGAAATCGGTTAATTTGTGTGTATGTGTTTATATGGAAATTGGTGGTGTTAAATTGGTGAAAAGTGTTAAGCGATTGTAAATTTAGGATGTGTTTTGAGAATTTTTATTGTATGATTGTTGTTGTGAGTTATTGCATGAGGAACTTAATATGTTGTTGAGATAAAATTGTATTAATAATGATGGTTCATATTGTGGCTTGAATTGATGTTGTAAGTATGTAAATTTTGGAATAATGAGAACAATTTGAAACCTGGAATTTGGTATTTGTCTTTGAGTATTTTGTGATTAGTTAGTATCATTAGATGGTCAAATAAAGAAGGCTAAGAAAAGGATAAAATGAGTTCAAATCCTACTTGTTTTGGAGTGAAAATTAGGGGTTTTGGTAGGTGAATTTTTGAGTAAGCAGTTGGTTAGGTAAAAGAGAAGTTTAGGGACTGTTTTGAAGTCTATTAGGACTTGTGAGAGAGGTTAACCAAAAGAAACTGGTTTGTAATGCAAAAAAGAGTTGGAGAAGGCTTGTTGGAGTGTTTACGAGTCTATTAAAGGGGTATGTAGTATTGAATCTTTGAAGGAGAAATTTTTTGGAGTAGGAGTTGTTTTAGAGTCTATTGATAAAATTGAAACTTGTTAGTGCAGTAAAACCATTGAAAAAAGTGGTAAAAGAGATAGAAATGAGATTGGGTAGTTTAGAGAGCTTAACTTGGTTTGGAGTGGCAAATTTGAGTACAGTGGTGTTTCCAGAGGTTTCTTAATATTTATATGGTCTTATGAAGTATTAGAAGTTGAGAGTGAAGTAGTTAAGGTCATAGAAAAAGAGGAAATGGGATTTGTCATGGTGTTGAGCGGTCCTTTTTGGGCACCTAGGCGCCAGATCTTGAGTGACAGTATGTTGAGCGCCCACCTGGGCGCCAGCTCTGTCTCGGGGGTGCTAAGCGCCAGTTTGGGACGTTGAACCCCAGCAGTAGGGTTGGTTTTTGAGTTGTTTTAGGTGTCCTGTGATATTGGTTTGGGTTATTTTGATTCTTTCATGGATGTTTCATGGTTTCAAATGTTTGGATGAGATGTGGAATGAGGTTATCAATGTATGAATAAAATATTGTGAAAAAGGAATTCCAAGGAGGAAATTTCTTGAGTGGTTTTATGTGGGATTGGTATAAATTGTAAGAAGCCGATATGGAGGTTATCCTGATACTCTAATGACCATCCATGCTCAAAGAGTGATGAGTCATGTCGTGAGAGGGGCATGAGGTCCTAGCTTGGGGGCCTTTCTTCATCGTAGCAGAGGGCATTTTAAGGACTAACCAGATGTGACAACTTTGAGTGGGTTAGCTATCTCACAACACAAGTGTAGAACCTTCCATGGCTCAACAGTTATATTATATAATAAAGGGTTTGGCCACGTTTGAGTAAGTAGATGTGAATGGGAATGAGGTTCTACTTATTGTGTGTTTGAAATTTGTATGGTGTACTTACTTTAAATATGAATAATTGTTTTACAGTTAGCTTACCCTTCTTGTATGTTTCTTGGTTGTTTGTTATATGTGTTATTCTTTTGGCGATGATCATCTGGTGGGTGTGAGTAGAGCTTGATGAGGTGACAGTTGAGCAACCGTTGGGCGGGAAAGGGTTCTGATGCATAGTGATTTTAGTACTTCATTTCTTTAGTTTTTATCTTATCTTGGTGGTTTTTGATACACTATTCTTGTACATAGTTTTGATACTTGTACTTGTTGTATATAAAGCTAGTTTTATGGTTACCTTGGATGACTGTAAAAATGATTTTATATTTCTTTTCCAGCATGTTAACTGACATATATTATTGACTATGTGATGTTTCTTTTATAGTTTCAATAATGTATTTGGGATATTACAATACTAAATTTTGATATAATAAAATATCAACACAAACACATTTAAAATTTAAAAAAAAATAATATAAAATATAAATTTAAATAAACTTAATTTTCTTAAAAATATTTAATAAAAATATCAAGTTTATTAAAAATTTCACTATAATATTTATATAAAAATTAAATTTGATTTCAATTTTAAAAGATACGGAATCAGTAACATATGATATTGTCTTATTAATCTGTCAGGTGATAGGATGTTCGCTTAACACTTGACAATTTTTTTAAAAAATATAAAAAAAAAAGTCATAAATGCACATGTAACACATTATTTAACATAATACATTGGTAATGAAAAAATCAAATTGTATTATATTTTCATAGAGACCTAATTGAAATTAATCAAAATATGAAACCAACTTGAAAGTTTCGAATAAATACAAAAATCAACTGAGTATTTTAACTTAATTCTCTCAATCAATATTATTTACCAATAAATAAAGTATTAAATGAAATATTTATTACATAATTAAATGTGAATATTAACTTATTTGCATTACATATTTATTACATTAAATTATTCATTAAACCAATATCAAGTAATAAATTCAATCGTCAGTTACAGAAATATATTTGTCCAACCCATTAACACTGCTTAGAATGAGCAGGTTGATGCCATTACTTGACGTTATAAAAGCTAAGAAATGGTGTCCTAAATTTCACCAAACCCTTCTGAAAAAGTTCAATTCCTATTCTACCTACCACAATGAGTTCAATTGCTTCCAAAGGAAATGCAGAAGAAAAGCCAGTTCTCTCTCTTTACACAGACAAAAGTTGGCCATCTCATTATCATCTCCAGCTATTTGAAAACTTTTGGTGTCCATCAATCCATGTTGAAGCAGTAGAAAATTTTCAAAAGCACTTTCAAGCAAAAGAAAGTGATGTTATTGTTGCTAGCTTTCCAAAATCTGGTACTATATGGTTAAAAGCTCTTACTTTTGCCATTGTCAACCACCAACATTTCACCTCTGTGGAGAATCATCCATTGCTCACCTCTAATCCTCATGAGCTTGTTCCTTTCCTTGAATCTGTCTTTGGTGGTAATATTCAAGACCACCAAATTCACCTCCTAGACAGCAAACCTGACCCAAGACTTTTTGGTATTCATACTCCATTTCCATCCTTACCTGAGTCAATTAAGGAGTCTAATTGCAAGATAATTTATATTTGCAGAAACCCATATGACAATTTTGTTTCTGCATGGATTTATTTTAATAAAAAAAAGCTTGAGTCTTTACCTGCAATACCAATGGATGAAGCTTTTGAGTTGTATTGCAAAGGAATACTTGATTATGGTCCATGGTGGAGTCATATGTTAGGCTATTGGAAGGAGAGTATTGCCAAACCAAACAAGGTTTTATTCATAAAATATGATGATCTTACAGAGGATACAAATTTTCAGGTCAAAAGAATTGCAGATTTTTTTGGTTGTTCTTTCACAGAGGAAGAGGAGAATAATGGAACTGTTGAAAACATAATCCAATTATGCAGCTTTGAGAAGATGAAAGATTTGGCAGTGAACAAATCTGGAAAAGTAGGCATAGCTGCCGTTGATAAAAAGAACTTTTTCAGAAAGGGAGAAACAGGAGATTGGGTTAATCACTTTTCCCCTTCAATGATAGAAAAAATGTCCAAAATAGTTGAAGAAAAACTTCAAGGATCTGGTTTGTCATTCAAAAATTGTCCTTAGTATGTGTGTATCACATCCTTTTCCCTTTCCTTTTATTGAATAAAGAGGTACCATTAGTTGCATGTGGGTACCTTAGTTGTTATCATCTACAGTTATGTGCAAGAAAGATGTATCTTTTACCTTTTGTGGTAACATTAGGATGAATCAAATGTTTTATTTGCTTATTTTTGTTCTATGATAAATTTCTATTCATCTTTGCAAACTTCTGTAGTTAAAAAAATAAATTATAATATTATGTTTATATTAAAATGGATATATATAAGGTTTAAATACCTTTTTAGTTCCCAATTTGGGGTCTGAATTTTCATTTTGTCATCGGTTTCAAAAATGAAGCATTTTTGTCCCCATATTTTTAATTTTGGAAATTTTTTTAACAAAGTAACAGGTATGAAAATATTTTTTTAATATGGAAAAGAAAAGGGAAAGGGATTTGCCCTAAATATTAATCTCGAACGATCCTAATCCTCTTTCATGGAGATCTGAAGTCAAGCAGCAAAGGCACCCTCACCTACGGTTCCGTCTCACACGTTTCAGGGATTCAGGCCCAGAAACTCTATTGCTCGAAAAGTGCAGAAAAAGCTAATTTCAACTATGGCAGGTTTCTTTCTTTCACAAGTGGTGGCATAGCGGCAGTGATCTTTTGGTGTGGCGCAGCGGTAGAGGCACGATCCAAGGGGTTTCGTGTTCGTGCAACAGCGGCGGCCTACAACAGCGACCGACAGCGGCGACGATGATGGCGAGATCCTTCAGAGCTTGCAACAGTGGTTGGCGCGACAAGTTCTTCTCCCTTCGTGTTCAACGTATGGTGGAGGTTAAGCTCGCGACGGTGCTTTTGGGTGTCACGTTCGCCGCCGACGAAGGACGGCGGTTCTGGTTTCGCATTCTGTTTGCTCGCCGCTATGGGTTTTCTTCTTCATTAGGTCTTTACCTTTCTCGTTGTGGAATAGAGGCTCTGTTCTTCGTTCTGGTGTATTGGCTGGTTCAGGTATGGTTCGTGACGAAAAGGAGTAGCACACCTGGTTCTGTTGTTCTTGCAGGTGGTGGAGGCTTCTTTCTACAACATCTGTGAATCAAATTCCTTGTCCTGGTTCAAGATGTAGTCTTTAGAAGCACATTTTTCTTTTAGAAAAACTAATTTCATTTAGTTGGAGAGCACGTTGATTGATTGAGTGATGCAGCCTCCACCCCACTTGAAGTTTTATCACTTTGCAATTTTAGAGAAATGAACACAAGGTTACGGCTGTAATGGTGCTTCCACACTATCAACCTTCAACAATTTGCAAAAGCTCCAATTCCCTTCCCAAAAACCTAACTTAATGTCTTCAAAAATTATTTTATTCGTCCTAATTAAAAAAAGCAATATATTTAATTTTTCCTAATTAAAAACACTGTCACCTCAGTGCCACGACCATATTATTTTGCCACATAACATATACAATCACTTAACATTTAACGCTATTAGCATCTACTTAACGGAAGGGACCGATTGCACTCAAAATTAAAAACATGGGGACAAAAAAGGCTTTATTTTTTAAACAGGGAACAAAATGAAAATTCAGACTCCAACTTGGGGACTAAAAAGGTATTTAAACTTATATATAATGAAGGAGAATGTGATCATTTGAAGAAAATGATTAAATAATAATTAAATCTAAAGATTAAACATATTTAGTTATTATATTAACTAAATTAAATATTATTTTATAAATTAAAAATTATAAATATCTAATATAGTTTATATTATTAAAAAAACTATAATTGATTTATGAATTAGAATAAATTGGTCTCTAATATTAATTATTAATTTTATTATTAAACAATATTGAGTAAATATAAACATGTCATTTAATTGAAAATGAAAAAGAAAAATGTTGCTTGTTAATTAATTATAATACTATGACTAATTACGAAAAATATTAAAGTTTAACAACAACCTGACGTATAAATATTAATTTTCTATTAATAATTAAATGATATATTAATAATTAATAAAATTACTTACTTTTAAAATACTAAATCACTAATATGCAGTTAAAGTTTATAGAAAGTAAAATATTGCATATTTATAAAAGAAACTAAAAGGTAAATTTAATCTTAATGTGCTTATTAATTCACTATTAATATAATTAGAAGAAGTTTAAATAGTTTTAAGACTCAATATCTTTAATATATAAATGTTTATTAATGTGCACATTAATTATCTTTCATGAAGAGAGAGTAACTCTAACACCCCTCTTCAAAGTGTCACAAAAACAAATCATTTAATTTCTTAATAAAAACGTTGATTTACATGTATACATTAATATCGTAAATTTCTATAACATCACTATAAATTTTTTATTTGATAAACTTTAAATAAAACTTTCATCGTCAATCCTCTCTCTCGTTAACCAGTGACTTTAGAATCATTTGTATTCCTATTTGAGCTTTCGTATAACAACACAAGTTATACGATCATCACACAAATTCAAACAAGTAAAGTGAGCTAACATATATAACAAATAATTCATAAAACATGCATAAATATATTACTACACATAACAATAATCATATTATCATGCAATAATTATACTAGACTTAATCATCACAACATACAATAATCATACTAGTCACAACCATCTCATCATACAATAATCAAGCCAGACACACTCATCTGGATGAGACGTTGATGCGAAATCACGAGAGGTTATGCACTTGTGATGACCTCCACTGCTCTTTACATATACATTTCCAATAGAATACATCATGTTGTCCACAAGGTTAGCCTGTTAACATGCCCAATGCCGACACATAGACTAGGATCTCCTGCCCCTCTCACCACATAACTCATACTTCTCTACTTGAGACTAGATGGTTATTAGAGTATCAAGATAACCTCCAATATCTGGACTCCCAACATCAACGTGTACACTAATTAATTACAACCAAAGAGTCTCTCCACGAGACCTTTGACCATCCTCATGTCATGTTCATATTCATCAATCCATTTATCATGCAATACATATTTGATCCAAATTCATGCTCGTAACTCAACATAGAATAATGTTCAAGTCAATGATACAATCACACATACAAATCAATAAATATGGTTACTAAAAATTTCACCCAATATGATCAAATATTATTAACAATTTAAATAGTTAGAGTATTACGTGGGATGATTATTCTCTTTACAAACCTCTAATTAAATATCCGAACGATCAAAGTAAATAACATGTTTCACTAGTACAAAAACAGCATATAACGTCACGTGTTCAACGTCCAATAACTTAATAGCCAATGTTAAAAATGACCGGTGACATTTTTGTAAATAAATACAATTATTAGACGTCATTTAGAATTGTAATTTGACGTTAATTTGTTATAAGACATCGAATATTGAGAAGTCCGACGTCCTATTGGGTAAATTTTGTGAAAATATTTGGCGCGAAGGTGAAAATTTACTTAAGTATGACGTTGAATGCCCTAGAATTAGACGTCAAGAGGTTATAAAACGTCGAATGTCCTATAGTTAGACATCAAAAGGTTAGTGAAATCAATAAAAATTTGAGCGGGATGTTCAAAATTCATTCACTTTATCTTAGCGTGCGAGACCCCTCTTCTTTGCTCAAACTTTTCTCAAACTAAGTTTGACAACCATCACATGTAATCTTTCTTTCATTTGATACAAATACATGTTGATTAACTACTTTAGGTATGATTTTCGTTTGTTTTGACCGATTGTTTTCATGTTCTTGTCCTTCATAGGCATATTTTGCTTTCTCTCCAACGGGTGGCAACACTTTATTCTGACGAACCCACATTTTGAAGATTAGCTTTCGTTTTCGTTTTGAAGAACTAATTTGTTGAACTTGTTTTTTGTTGTTGTTTTGTGAACTTGTGTGTTGTTGTTGTTTTGTGAACTTGTTTGTTGTTGTTGTTTGGTGTTTGTTATTTGTTGTTGTTGTTGGTTGTTGTTTGTTGTTGAT
Organism: Vigna reflexopilosa; assembly: GCA_027742785.1. Taxonomy (NCBI): domain Eukaryota; kingdom Viridiplantae; phylum Streptophyta; class Magnoliopsida; order Fabales; family Fabaceae; genus Vigna; species Vigna reflexopilosa. The sequence continues at coordinate 8,569,902 of CM050929.1, read as the reverse complement.
ACTACATTACACGTTCATAGTTCATGTTATATAAAATACCAAAAATTGGATTACATTTGTTGCTTTTCTGCTTTTCAGATATCGTAGAGTTGTAAAAAAAGATCACAATTAATTAAAAAAAATTGATTAACGTTGTACATTGACAAAATTCGACGTTAACTAACGTTAATTGACGTCGAATGCCCAATAGTTAGACGTCAAAAGGTTAGTGAAATCAATAAAAATTTGAGCGGGAGGTTCAAAATTCATTCACTTTATCTTAGCGCCCGAGACCCCTCTTCTTTGCTCAAACCTTTCTCGAACGAAGTTTGACAACCATCACCTATAATCTTTCTTTCATTTGATACAAATGCATGTTGATTAACTACTTGAGGTATATTTTCGTTTGTTTTGACTAATTGTTTTTGTGTTCTTGTCCTTCATAGGTGCATTATGTTTTCTCTCCGACGGGTGACAACGCTTTATTCTGACAAACTCACCTTTTGAAGATTAGTTTTCGTTTTTGTTTTGAAGAACTAATTTATTGAACTTGTTTTTTTGTTGTTGTTGTTTTGAACTTGTTTGTTGTTGTTTTTTGGTGTTTGTTGTTTGTTGTTGTTTGTTGTTGTTATTGTTTGTTGTTGATACTACACTACACGTTCATAGTTCATGCTGTATAAGAAAACACGCTTTTCAAATCTTTTTGCAAAGTTAGAATGATCTTTAAACTTTCTTGTGTTGTAAGTAAAGCGCATATGCAATGAAATGTAAAGAGATAATGATAGAGATACAAACAATAGATTTATATTGGTTCGACCTCAATGCCTTCATCCAGTTTTCCTTCCAATGAACCTTAGATTGAAGGATCTTTCACTATAATGATTTGAATTATACACCAAAAGTTTTATAGACACCTTTCCCACTCAACAATCAAATATAAGAAAGAAAACACATGCACACACAGAACCACATGTTCTTACTGCAGAACCCCTTTGAGAAACACCTCTCAAAGTCCAAGAGCTCCTCATTCTTCTTCCTATCACGCACAAACAGGAAAATAGCACAATCAACGATTGAAGAATACTCTTATGATCAATGTAGATACACCTCAATAGTGTGAATAAGATCAGTCAGTCACGTTCTCAAAGCTTCTCTCAAGAATCCTTCAAGTTTCTTCAAATTCTTTACTTCTTGATTCTTGGAGCGTCTAAGCAATCTATAAAACTTTCTCAGATCAAAGATATCATATATGAAAATGTACAAATGATCAAAAGTTCTTATAATTTCATGTAATGCATCAATTTATAGATTTCATCATGACAGACGCAAAATAATTGATTACGTTAGTAATGTAATCAGTTACATTAAAATCAGATGTAACAGAAATATAACAAACACATGTCTAATTGAATGCACAATTAATGTAATCAATTTGCATTTAATGCTAGTCAAACATATTTAAAAATATGACCGTTAATACTTTTATGAATAAGCTGAAAACAGTTTTCAAAAGATAACATACTTAATTGATTACATAAAGTGTGTAATCGATTAAGCTAAGCACTTAAACAGATTTTGAAAACTTTTTCTCTTCAAAAACTCATAATAGCACATTTGAAAATGATGTATGCAAAAACACAAGTTTTAATCGATTTAACAACTAATGTAATCAATTCAAAACTTGTTGTTTTGCCACAGTTTAAAACATAAGTTCTCTGATGAACTTAATTGATTGCAACATAACTGTAATCGATTATGTCATGCAGATTTTCTTTTGTGCTTGTGGTTTTCATCACACAGAAACATACAATATGCATACAAAGATATAAACACATCATGATCAGTAGTATGCAAAATCAACAGAATGTCAACATATGCATTAATCATAATAAGCATTTATATATCCACATATGTATCAATCACGAATACATATTTCTGTTGTGTCATGACAACATCCATGTGTTGTTACTATCAATGTGTCATCATCATAAAAAAACAAACACATCAGGGATTGGGTTCAACACTCATATTGCTCCCCCTATCAACAAATTTGATACAAATGCATGTTGATTAACTACTTTAGGTATGATTTTCGTTTGTTTTGGCCGATTGTTTTCGTGTTCTTGTCCTTCATTGTATAACGTCTCCTGGTATGACGTTAGCCTCAAATTCGATGTGAAAGGCCAAAAAACACCGACGTTATACGATGTTTTGTACTAGTGTTTAGAACCTACTGTAAAAGTTTCAGTTTGATCCAACGGTTAATGAAATGGGAATCTTAATTTTACCTAGATGACTCAAAAACAGAATTTAAGATGGGGTTGAGTTTTCTAATAAACTCGAAAATAATTTCTCTAAATATAGACATCCAATTAAAAATTCGAGCGGTCAAACGATTAACTAGGTCGAAATTGAAGTTTGACTGAAGTAACTTAAAGATGGAATTTAAGTGGTTTTCATATATGTTGAAAATAAAATGACTTAGTTTCAACACCAAGAGGGGGTGAATTGGTGAAACACAAAAATCAGAGTCTTTTCAAAATCTTTTTCGTAAAAGGATGATCTTTCAAAACTTTCTTGAATTGCAAGGAATAAGATTTTTCAAGTGTAGCGGAAATAGTTGACTATGTGAAAAATAAAGTCGACTTTGAAAACTAAAAGTGTAGGGATAGAGAATTCAAACGCAGGTTTTTATATTGGTTCGACCAAACTTCCTACATTCAGTGTCCTTCCAATCCTAGGAAGCAAACGCATTATAATGATCAGGGTTTTTACAACAAGGTTTCTATAGCGACCTCCACGTTAAAATATAAAACACCTCTCTAACCCTCTAACCAAAATATAGGCATATACAAACAAAGAACAGCAGCAAGATGTCCTCTCTCCTGCATTCTTTAATCACTTTGAACAATCCTCAAAGTCCAGAATGCAAGACATCTTCTTGTAGTCACAACAGGGCAGCCAATATCTTCACAAGATTGAGAGAAACAATTGATCACGTTTTAGACACCTCAATGTGCAGGTTGATCACTCAGTCAATGCGCACAAATTCTTACTTGTCAAGCAATCACCAAAGAATGAACACCTCGGTCTTCTTGATGGATTCTTGGAGCTTTAGCATGTCCTACAAGAGATCACAAATCTGAAAAGAATCAATTAACTTGTTAGAATCACAAAAGTCTCTGCAAAAATCAAATTCGCGTCTATATATAGTTTTTCACAAAACTGGCGCTCCTAAGTCGACTTTGCTACTAATAGAGTCGATTATACTCAGACAATTATAACAATTAGTAGCAGTCAAACCAACTTAATTGATTACGCATTTAATACAGTTGACTCACAATCAATGCTTGGTCAAAGATAGAAAATATAGCCGTTAGACATCACAAACATTAACAGAATTTGAAAACATAACTAACTAAGTCGAGTAGCTTGCGCATACAATCGACTTTGTAACACTTCAATGCAATTTTGAAAAATTTCTTTCCAAAAATGCTCATAGCACACTTTGAAAAAGTTTATGCAAAGCCACGAGTTTTAATCGACTTGCTTCATAATGAAGTCAGCTTAAAACTACTGTTTTGCCACACATTGTAAGTTCAACTAAAGTGCATATGGTTTTCCTATTTCAAAACATCTGTTATGAAATCACAAGTAAGATCTCATGTAAAATGCAGTGATTTGCAGCAATGACAGAAACAACATCAACATGTTCTCATTTAATCATAAACATGAAAGTAATGAACATGTAACACATATAAAAACATAACAACACATGTTGTTATTAATAATGTGTTGTCATCATAAAAAACCAGAAGTTCTTTAAGATTGTAAGGTTTGGCTAAACTAGTGCTCCCCTTATCAACAATCTCAACAATATCTATCCAAAATGAGAAATTAATTCTTCCAAGCACAACCATTCAACTAAGAATCTGAGCGGTCAAGATGAATTTATATGTCTTGTGGACCATATATCAAATTATCAGGTCAATCTAATGGTAAATAAACCGGAGATTAAAGTTTTTATTGAGGTAACTTAAGGACAGAATTACAGTGTTGATCAGGTTACTCAAAAATGCGAAATTTATTCTTCTAAGTACAGACCTCTAATTAAAAATCCGAACGATCAGAAAGGATTAAGATTCTTTAGGAATCATATATAAAATTTCAATTTAATCTAAGGGTAAACCAAGTGAGGATTGAGATTTTACTGAAGTAACTTTGAGACAAGAATAAAGTGGTAATCAATTTACTCAAGATTGTGAAATTCATTTGTTTAATTATCAACCTTAAATTAAAATTTTGAATGGTCAAAGTGGATCAATATATCTCAAGAATTATATATCAAAATTTAAGCTTAATCTAACGATAAACGAAGTAAGGATTAAGGTTTTATTGTGGCAACTCCAAAAATGGAAAACAAGTAAAACATAGTCAAGAACAATAGCCTTCAAAAGCTCTCTAATAAATTAACAACTAAAATTCTGTTAACTTTGGTTTCTTTTAATTAATTAATTTATTTTATATATAAAAATATATTTTTGAATAAAAGAACCCAACCAAGTTTGAACACATGTCCTTATTGTCACAAGTGTAGTTACCATCTTAGTTACCACAAATTCTTGTTTTACTTAGCACTTTTCTTTTATATAAGCCTATTAATCACGTTTTTTACTTCTAAAATAATTATTACTAGGGCTCGACAAAGTGTACTAAACTGAACTGAATTATAAATAATTATAGTTAACCATAAAACAATTCAAGTAAACTGATCTGAACTAAAAAATAGTTCAGTGAACTGAACTATTTTTTAGTTCAGTTAAACTGCAATAGTTCAGTTAACTACTTGTGCAACTGAAATTACAAGTTATTGGTCCAAAAATGCACATTAAAGCCCAAAATTTGTTTGGAAATGATATACAAAGGCAAAACGGACATTCTTTACTACTACACCCCTAAATTTTCCTATCCACACCCCTCCTAACTAAACACCAGATTATGCCATGTGGTAATCCATCTAACAAAGATCTGTCCAACCACAAGCTATCACCTTATGTCATATGCCACGTCATCATCTTCCACCTACTAAAACCCTAATTCCCAATCCAGAAACCCTAGCCGCCGCTACCTCCTCCATGGCAGCCACCTAGCGACCGCCACCATGAGCTCGCCCAAGGTTGTCGTCGCACAGCAACCACCACCAGATATGAGCCGTCGCGCCATAGAATACAACCAAAAGAATCACTATCTTCATCACGCGAAGATTCTCGCGCCAGACTCACCTGCAAAATCAAAAAGCCAGAGAACCCAGTTCGTCGTCTCTGACGTAGCGCCAAATTCTCGCGTCTTCTACCACCTGCAACCACATTGCGACTCGCCGTGCCGCTGCCATCAGGAGTCGCGCCACCTAACTTCGTCGCGCCATCAGTAGAGGCGAATCCATCTCCCCCAAGCTGACTCCAAATCGCAACCTGCAAAGAATCCAAACAACGAACCCCTTTCTTCTTCCTCGCGTACCGTCATCGCAAATCCATCACTGCATCAGAACCTGCATCAAAACCAGACTTGCAATAAACCCAGCTTGCATCGACGGTGACGAGCCTTCGATGAGAGCCTTCCACAACAACAAAACTTCAAGAGCGACGAGTCTTCAAAAGTAACTAGCCTTTGACACAGTGAAAAAGGAATGTAACGGAAATAAAAATCTAAACCACAGTTAACTAGTTAACTATAGTACAAATAAAATAAGTTCAGTTTATTTAAACTAAACTGTTACATAGTATAAATATGTTTTAGTAAAAACAGTTTAAGTTTTTTAAGTATGAAAGGTACAAATAAACTGCAGTTTGAAGTTTTTTAGTAAATTGTGTCCACCCCTAATTATTACTACTAATAATAAGAGAAATTATTTATACTTATTTTGGTGAATGTTTTCACGGGGTCTTATAGTAACACTCTCATAATTATCTTTTCTTTTTATCAATATAATAAAAAGGTTAAAACTCTATAATGATTCTCATATTTATATTGAATCTCAATTTGGTCCTTTCGTTTAAGTTATCTGAATTGGATTTTTATTTTTTAAAATGTGTTAGTAAATTGTGTCCACCCCTAATTATTACTACTAATAATAAGAGAAATTATTTATACTTATTTTGGTGAATGTTTTCACGGGGTCTTACAGTAACACTCTCATAATTATCTTTTCTTTTTATCAATATAATAAAAAGGTTAAAACTCTATAATGATTCTCATATTTATATTGAATCTCAATTTGGTCCTTTCGTTTTAGTTATCTGAATTGGATTTTTATTTTTTAAAATGTGATGCAATTTGACCATTTTCGTTGGTATATTAGTGACAACGTTAACTAAGTAACATGTGTCAGTCCATGATTTTTTTTTTAATTTCTAATTTTCAAAAGAAAAATTGTCACTTGTGAAATGAGGATCCTGCCACGTGACAAATATAGTATTGGACAAAATGTCATGTGAAAAATCTTAATTTAGTCCTTTTATTTTGTATTTTGTCTTAATTCAGTCTTAATTTATTTTTAAATTGGAGCAATTTCATCCCTCTTCAAATTAAGAACAAATTTAATTATTATATAGATGTATAATGATATTCTCATTAAAATTGATATTTTTATTAACTATTTTTAACATTATTAAATTGATATTTCACATTGAACTTTATTTAAATTTTGTTTCAAATATTTATATATTAATAATTTCTATCCAATGTTAGAGTTGGTTTAAAAATAAAAATATATAAATTCAAATATAAAATTTTAAAAGAGTTTTATAACAATTTAAAATAAATATATTTAAAATTTAAAAATAAAATTGAAATAAAATTCAATGTAAAATATTAATTTAAATAAACTTAATCTTATTAAAAATATTAATAAAAATATCAATTTTAATAAAAATATAATTATAAGATTTATTATAGTAGGCAAAACGGGTCAACTTGACCTGTTTAATCCTAACCCACACAAAAAGGGTCGGATCAGGATGAAAAGTTAAATTTTAATTAAAATATCATTATTCTAGTGTTGATAGGGGGATCAATGTGAAAGCTTAACCCAAATTCCTTGTGTGTTTTGTTTTTGATGATGATGACAACAAAAATGTTTTTATGTGTTTATTTGATGAGGACATCAAACTGAAATGTTTCTATATGTTTCAAAGCACTAACAAACATGCTTGAACTGATTGGTTTACATGCTTAATATGGACATACATGTGTTTATATATGTTTCTATATGTTTCATAGCAGGTGGGAGTAGTAGCCTTTCCTCTTCTTTTGCTTCCTTTTGAATTACTTGTAAAATCAGATGCATTGTTTTTGGATTTCATAAACTTTGTAAATTTCTTTACCATCATATTAAGTGCTTCCTTTTCTTGTACTTTAGTATCATAATCAACATCTGTATCATTGCATCTTGAAGCTTTCTTGTTGGAAATCTTGAGAGCAATTGAGTGCTTTTGTTTAGTTTCTTCTTCCTCTCCCAATCTTTCAAGTTCCAACTCATGCTCCCTAAGTTTGCCAAGCAATGTAGCCATGTTCATGGATGTCAAATCCCTTTATTCAAAGATGGTAGTCACCTTAGGTTGCTAGCTTCTATTCAAGCTCTTCAAGATCTTATTGTTGATCTCCTCCTTTTCAAATGACTTTCCAAGTGCTATGAGATTATTAACAATATGCGTGAACCTCTTTTGGACATCATAAATGTTTTCTCCAAGTTTCATCTGAAACATCTCATATTTTTGAATAAGATAGTTCTTTCTAGCCCATTTTACCTCATTCGTTCCTTCATGAGTAACCTCAAGGACATCCCACATTTCTTTTGCACTCTTACATGTAGATATCCTAAAAAACTCGTTAATAGTCAGTGTAGATGAAATGATATTTCTAGCCTTAACATCACAGTGTGCTCTTTTACTTTCATCTAGATTCCACTCTGAAAAATCTTTTAAAATAGTTTTACTATCAACAATTTTTGTAGGCTCAAAAGGTCCATTAATAAAAACATCCCAAATACCTTTATCCAACAGATTCTAAGAAAATTCTCATTCTAATTTTCCAAAAAGCGTAATTTTCTCCTGCAAACAGAGGGGGTCTGTTTGTGGAAGCACCTTCTCCAAAGGTTTGAGAAACAAAGGCCATCAGGATCAAAATAATCGATAACAAAGAAAATCTAATCGATTAATGTTCAAGCAACTTTCGAAAAACCAGTTCTGGTGCCAATTGTAAAATAATTAGGCCTTATTTCTCTAACCAAGAGGGGAGGGGAGAGGGGGTGAATTGGTTCTTATTGAAAATGTATTCTTTTATCTTTAGAACTTTCTTGAAACAAAAGTAAACAAAGATTGTAATGTAGTAAAAGGAGTCAGGGGATAGAAAACAAACACAGATTTTTATACTGGTTCGGCCTCAATGCCTACATCCAGTCTCTTTCAATCAACCTAAGATTGAAAGCAAATGCACTATATAGATCGAGTTTTACAGCAAACAATATAGAGATATCCTCTCAATGTATCATTCTCTCTAATTCCAAATCTACTATAGTCAAACACACAAAAAGAACAATAATATTTTTGCAACCCCTTTGAGATACCCCTCTCAAAGAAACAAGAACCACACGTTCTCTTCCTGGAAGCACGCACAAGGAAACCATAATCTATGGATTGTAAAACACAGTTTTGATCTAAAAGAAAACACCTCAATGTGCGGATTACGGTCAGTCAATGAAAGTCCATATCAATCCTTCAAGAATCTTTCATATCTGTCAAAACTTTCTTTTCTTGATTCTTGGAGAAACAACACACCTGCAACATCTTATCTTGACTCTCTTATGTTAGATATTAAAATCTAAATGCTCAAAAGTCTTTAATGCAAAGTGTTATGCATCAATATAAAGATATCCTTAAGTCTGACGCAATTTAATCGATTACAAAATTAATGTAATCGATTAAGCTTTTAAAAGTGTTATACTAGAATTACATAAAACAAATTTAATAGATTAATTAATTAATATAATCGATTTACAATTAACATAAGTCAAAAGAGACTCATAAGAGCAAAAAGTTTTCAAAAGAGACCCTCTTTCATTCATCTCTAAAGAAGAAGAAAGGCAAGATCAAAATAATCTATGTTGAACCAATATTAATTTACTTAAAATTTTTTCACCCTTAAATTATTTTTATTTTCTTTTTTCTCTGGTACTATTTATATTTTAACGTAAACATTTACAATTAATTATCATAAATTTCATTTCTAGACAATAATTTCTTTCTTCAATGTAAATATAAAAGTACACTTTATATTTTTATTTATTTTATATTTCCTATTGTATCTTTTAAAATCGTTTCAAAACTTTATTTAACCAATTATAATAACAATAATAATAAACATCTTCAACATGTTTTAATTTTCTTTTGTTTTTAAATTTTTAAATTTTCTACAAAACCCACTTATATTCCTCCTTACATAATTTATTATTTATTCCATCTCTCAAATTAATTAAAATGTTTTGTCCCCAAATTTAATTAATTATTTCAAAAAACGTTTAACCTAAAACAATTTTATTTTATTTTGATTTCTTTTAAATTTTTTCCATTTTCTTCCACCGAACTGCTTAAAAAAACTTACAAAACTTTCCAAAAATCGAGACTTCAAGAACCAAATTCTAGTGTGATTTACGCCAATATTAATTTAAATAGAGATGAAAATTCGGTTCTTCAAATTTGGTTGGGAAACTAATAAAGAAAATACTATTTATGGAAAAATTTCTTAGAAGTTACCCTAGATTTTCCACAAAGTTCAGAGAGGGAAACAAACTTAAAAAAGTTGAAAGTGAGGGCAGAATGGGGATCGGATACAAGTAAAACTTGAATTGAAATCTCTAGCACAGGACGGGAGTAACAGAAGTAAGAGCACCTTCCACCCAGAAAACAGGGCGTGGTTCGTTATTCATCATTCTCCATTTCTTTGTCCTCCGCATACACACTCTACTCGCTTTTATCTGTCAAACATTGACGCTGTACTTCGTCCGATTCTACGTTGTTCCCCACGCCGTCGTCCACAGCGCCGGCGCGAAACCGGAGACGAAATACTTCGACAATTCTCAGGAAACAGCTAGATCCTTCGCCGATTAGCAGGTAACTTGCGCCACTTCACGTGTTGCCGTCAGGTTTGAAGCAATGCCGTTGCCGGCCTTTGTAATCGAGAGTGCGTGTTGGATCCGTTTTTTGTATTGACTAAAGTCGATTTTCAAATTTTCGCGTCTGAATCGGTCATAGAATTTGATTTTTTTTTTCGGATTGTTGTGGAGCTTTTTATTTTTCTAGGGGTGGCATTTGAAATGTTTTTAAAATGCAATTCGCTTTGTGGTTTATTAATTTTCAGATCTATGAACTGATGTGACTGATGTTGAGTTTGTCACATTTATTGACGTAATTTTGTCTCGCTTTATGTTAGTGTATTCTGAGAGGAGCACAAGGACCTGCTCCGTACTAAAGAGGAAGTGTGACCGTAAGATGAAATAAGTTACTGCAGAAGATGGCGTCGAGGCAAATGGAAGAGATTCGGAAGAAATTGGCGGACCTAAATTATCCTAGAGCGAATGCGCCTGCGCAGTCTCTCCTATTTGCTGGCATGGAGCGCTATGCCCTTCTAGAGTGGCTCTTCTTTCGGTATCTTATTTTTCTTTGCTTCTGAAAGTTCATTTTTCTGTTTTGTATTTGAGGAAGTTTTTCTGCTCGAAAACAAGTTGATAGAAAATGGAGTTGCTGGGTTATACAACCATTATTATGACTTTACATGGGTTTACTTATGCTATATTGGAACCCCGTCCTGTTGCATAATGACGCAAAAGCTAGGCGTAGTTTCCCCACTTCCATCTTTTTTTTTTTTTTTTTCCAGGCTCTACATGTATTGCTTGAAAGTGTTCTGATTAGCTATGCATTCTCACCATCTACCTTGCACAAACCAAGTGAAAAAACAAAACCTTTACCTTTCTGTATGTCCAATACTTCTCCTTCTATTTTCTACCCTCTTCGTGCAATACTTAGCCCTAGCAATTCCAACATTGTCTGGTTTTTGCCTACGTGCAGCACTACTAGTTACAGTTTTAAGTATTCTTGTCAATGTTAAGAAGAAATTATTTGGTACTTATGCTTACAACAGGCTTTTAGGTGACAAGTCACCCTTTTCTCAACAAAACTTACAAGGGGATAGTCTTGATCGTGATGAGGAGACAGGTCGAATTCAGTGTAAGTCTTCTTATCTTCGTGTTTTTAAATTTCCGATGGCTAGTTCACAACCTAGTATCCAAGCTTTCTTGGTGACTAAGTTTGTGATTTGTGCAGACTTCTGCATTTATATGTATAGAAGAAAAAAGATGTTTGTGTTGTCTTATCAAGGTTGTGTTGTTTGGTTTGTTATAGCATGCCACTCTAAGTCAACCATCTTTTAATGGTGTAGTTTTCTAGTTCTATTCTGTGTATATCCTGCAAAAAAGAACAATTTCATATCCTTTTTATGCTGATAGGAGCTTTGTTATTCCACATTTTGTAAAATATTTTTAGTTTGTTCTTTTATGTTTCTGTATAAACCTCTGGGGAAATATCAGTTTTTTTTTTTCACATCTAGAGGTAGTACCATTTGAGTGTCAATTTATTTGTGCAACTTGCTCTGTAAATTTCCATTTTGTCAGCCATCTTCATCATGCAGAATGTATCTCTTTTTAGTAGATGATTATTTTTTAAATGAATTTGTTTGCACTTTTTGATTGTGTTTTCTTTCTTGTAGTAACTTTGTTTCTCATGAATTGCAATTTGTAGATTTAGCAGAGATTGCCAAGTTTTTGGGTATTACAACAACTGTAGATACGGAAGCCATTCAGGTTAGTCATTTTGATTTCTTGGCTTACTATTTTACTGAATTTATAGCTATAAGAATTGTAAAAGACTCTTCAAATTTGGGCTTTACTTAGTCTCAAAATTAACTTGTAAGTTGAAGATCGCTCAAGTTTTATATGGTAGGACTAAATTGACCATATTTTTAGTTGATGTGGGATATCAATCATTTCTGATGGTTGTACACTACGTAATGTAGACATTCTTGAGACTGGCATATAACTTTAATAAGAGGATGTAATTAAGATAGTTTAAAGGTGACTGCAATTTTATGTGAGTTTATAAAAAGGCAGACGGCTCGGTGTATGTTTATGGACATTTTAAATTCTGTATTTCTGTTTTATGAGCCTTTGTAGTTTTTGAATAGTTTTGGTATTCTATTTTTGTTAGAGATCTAGTATTGATTAGTGATATGATATGATCAAATAGTGTATCTAAGTAAGGAGAAACCTTCATCTTGTGTGGTAGCCTTGGGGATTGAGTTAAGCTCAAACTTAAATTCGAAGATGGTATTAGATCTTATTCTAGTAGTTGTTGTTGGGCATATGACCACTCATTATCAGGATGTTACCAACTACTAATAAACATTTTAAGTCTATAAACTTCATGGTTGAAATGTGTAGCCCTCAGTGTGAGGATTTTGTATTGATATCCCATACTAATTAGGTATTAAGCTAAAGTAATTTAAATAAGAGCAATGCTTACCTCACAAGCAAACTTTTTCGGGTTGAGTTAGATTGAAATTCAATTTATAAGAATTTTTCTATATCTCTTTTTTCGTTTTATTCCTTCACATTTATACACAATTTGTAATATGGTCTTTCTCTTATTGCTCATAATATTGTACTTATTGATCTTTTCTTTGCTGTTCTCTGATCTCTCAAGATATATTCTTCTGTTTCATTTGTGCATACCTTATGAATTGTTTTGGTGATGTCCTTAGGGATGGCAACGGGTTGGGTCGGGCACGGATAGTGTGATACCTGCACTCGACCCGCATGTAAAAAATTATACTCGTACTCGTCCCGCTACCCGCCGGACACCAGCATAAAAAAAAATCCACGGATTTTTTTCAACCTGCGGATACCTGTTGGATACCTGTTTTAACCCAATAATACTTTAAAAAAATAATATTTTATTTATTTGTTTTTTCAAAATGAGCAGGTACAAACTTTTTTTTGGTTTTTTAATAACCTTCAAGATGGGCCAAGCCCAAACCCTTCTTCATTAGGGTTTCTTCCTCAAGTTCAGAGGGAGTCTTCATTCTCCTCCCCATCTGGTGCTTGTGCGGCGCGTACATCAGAAGTCCCTAGCACAGGACAACTTTTTCTTCTCCATGAAACGAGCTCGATTAATAACCCCAGGCCGCCAAATCTTTTTCCTTCTAAAAGATGAAACAGAAACGGAACAAATCGCAGATCCAGCGCCTCACCGCCTCCAAGCTGCCACCATCGCGCCTCGTTGCACCAGGACAAAGGGAGTTCGCTCCTGATCCAAGAAGAAGAAAAGAGGAGCGCCTCCCTGAGTCGCGCCATCGCTGCTCCACTGGCTACATTCTCGCCGCACCCTCGCCGCGCCATCGCCGTTGAGGTTGGTGCTTCTGCTCAAGACGCAGATCATCCTTGTCCCAGCATTGGGTCGTCCGCGGTGGAGAGAAAAGCATAAACTTCAAGCTTCTTCTGGCTTTAGTGTGATGAAGGAGAAAGAGAAAGGATAGAATGAGCCACTAAGTGTGACCCTTTGAAAGGAAACCCTAGGATTTTCTCTCTTTTTGTGATGACAATGCAAATGTAGGAGAAAAAAAATTGAAATTAGGGTTTGACGGTAGAAAGATGGCTTAGAAAATAATTTAAAGGGGGTAAAATTGAAATTTTATTTTTCAGACGGGTTGCGGGTACCCGCGGTACGGATAGTGTGATATCCAAACCCGACCCGTTAACAAGCGGGTATTAAAATACCTACTATCCGCTACCTGCGGGTACCTTTTATCCGCGGGTATTAAATACCTGTGGCGGATTTTATCTGCGGATACCCGCGGGTACGGGTTTTATTGCCATCCCTAGATGTCCCATTTTTGGGTTATTGCTTTTAGTTCTTTGTCTGTATTGAATATAGTAAAAAACTAGGTACAAGATTAATCTCCGTTGTGTAGAAAATACACATAGGGTAATGTATTTATAATAAAGATAATTTGGGCTAAGCCCAAATACAAATGAATATGTAAAAATAACATAATTAATATGGGGACATGTTTTCCCAATTAACATAAAATGCAATATATGTAACATTTCTCCTTATGCTGGTGCGTATAAATTGTATGTACAAAGTCTGTTACAAATATAATTAATTCTCGATCCCTGTAAAGACTCTAGAAAATGTTGCTAACTGATCATTTGAGTTTACGGACTTAGTTTTAATGTCTCCATATACAATCTTCTCTCAGATAAAATGACAGTCAATCTCAATATGTTTGGTTCTCTTGTGAAATATAGAATTAGAACTGATATGAAGAGAAACTTGATTGTCACATATAAATGTCATTTGAGTGATATCTCCAAATTGTTAACTCTTTAAGTAGTTATTTAAACCAAGTACATTTGGAATAATCATCAATAAAGATAACAAAATATTGAAAACCTAAATTAGACCAGACCTAACACGACTAGATTCTCAAATGTCGGAGTGAACTAATTTTAGTGGTTTGAAATGTAATGTGTGATCGCAATATAGTATACTTGAGCTTTACATTATAGTTGGGAAAAAGTTGCTTGTGATAGTGTTTTTGAATTATATGTATATGTACCAATAGTGATACCTGTTCACTACTGTTTAAAAGAGTTGCCTAGATTAGCAGATGTAGTATTAGGGAATTTTAATTCTTGTGACTACCTTGATGCATTCATGAACAGATTTTAGTTATCTTTGGGGACCATATCTATATATTTTGAGTCAAGGCTTAAAGCAAAAACGGTTATAGGAAATTAGCTGAACTGGGAACTACCTGTTAATGTGCTAAAGCATAGCAATTCATTGGTCTGGTTGTGTCTAATTCTCTTTGTAACTAACACGTACTATTAATCATTAATAGCTAATCCATTGAAACTTCACTAAATATTATCTAATACTAATGGTTTAATAAAATTCTTGTGTATTAATAGAGAAAGGAGGTTACTGATAGGCTTGCCAGTGGTCTATTTTTCTCCTATAAGTTGTATCCATTGGTCTATTATATTTTGAATATATGGAGAAGAGTGAATATTTAATGTTTTATGTCCTAATGTGATCTTTAATGCATTACAGTAATATTCATATATGTACATGTAATGATTTACCTAGAAGACTGGTAAGTATTATTCAATTATGTGATAGGGGCATGGAAGCTATGAAGACCGCACTGAAATGCTTCGTCTTATTGTAGATCTTGTGGAGGCAACAATATGTGCAGATAATCCGGAATGGAGGTTGTCCACTCTCAAATATTTCTAAGTGATAATTTTTTTCCTGTAATTTTTTTGTTTGTAGAGAAGCATTGACATAAATTTGGTTTTTATTCTGATTTCTGTAGTGTTGACGAGCAGGTAGCCAAGGACATTCAATTGATAGATTCCATTGCAGAAAAACAAGCTCAAATATTTTCTGAAGAATGCAAATTGTTTCCTGCAGATGTTCAGATTCAGTCCATATATCCACTGTAAAAGTTTCTTCATTTTCTTATGGATATTTACCTTCCCATTCTGTGATTATTTGAGTAAATATCTTTATTTCATAACGACGATCCCCCATTTGTAAAATTAACTCACCAAATTATTTAACATTTGATATAGGGTTAACATAAGACATTAGGGCATATCTTTGAATTGCATTGGCTTGGTTTATGATGCAACATCAAATGTTACTTAGAAGTCAAGGGAGAAATATTCGGAGTGCAAAATTTGAAATATTCCGAGTGCAAAATTTGAAATATTCCATGATTATGCACAGGAAAAGCAGTATTTAACAGTTTGTCCTCTGTAAATATTAACATTGTGAAAATATAAGCTGATGAATGCCAGTGAAAATTTCAGTCTGGTGTCCATAGAGGCAACTTTTTGTTCAATGGAAGATGGAGGAAGGCTAGATTTTTGGGTAGATCTTAAATTATGTAGAATATCATCAGAGTTTTTGCATCAATTTGTTCTTTAGAGCTTTAATTGTGGCAAAGTTTTTGTATTAAATTGTAGAATATCATCCATTAATATTTAGTCTCACGCTTGAGATGTATATATCTTGGGTGAGGGGAGTGTTGAAGATTCCACATCAATTAGAAAGTCTTCACCTTACGAACCAGTTTTGTAAGATTGAGTTAAACTTAAAGTCTCTTTTTTAACAGAAACTAACAGAAAACAGTACGGAACCAGAGCCTTTCTAGAGCAGAGATCACACACTTCATAAATAATATCAGGTCATAAACATTTGAAAAATAGGCTATAATAGCAACTCTATAAATGATTCTCTAACCAAAATTTAGTTACCATAAACGATGTTATATAATGCACACTAGACTCTGTCAGTGTCTTTTTCTGGGGACTTTCTATTTTTATCATGCAGGGACTGCACGTATTTCATGCTTTATTGATGTTTTCGTTTTCTCTGTTTTGAACCTTGTTTTGTCTTGGAGGATATTTTATCCTCTCTTTAATTGTACATTTGCACTTCTGCCATTTGAACTTATTTTTCTTTAAAATGAAGTAAAAATAATATTGCTTTGAAAAGTAACACGTAGTGAAGGTTCGTATGCACTCACAAACTTACACATTAAACATATTTAAAATGGAGCCATCATTTTAAAGATTTTTTTATGCTTTTAAGATTATTGTGTTTCTTTAAAGTTGGGTACTCAAATGCTGCTCACACTTTGGATTCAGCTTTTGGATTCAATTCATATAAATAATATATGTTCAATTGGAAGTTCAGTTGATGGAAATGGTTTATCTTTTGCTAGTAAAAGAAATTGTCTCCCACGAGATGTTGTAACATTCTGGTTTTTTAATCAAAATATTTTCAGGCCAGATGTCTCTGAGCTGGAGTCAAAGTTTTCTGAACAATCAAAAATATTGTTGAATCTTCAACAAAAAGTTGATGACTTGGCATCCAAGGTTTATTGAACTCCTCAACCCACTTGTCTTTAATAGTCATATGATATCTGTAGCTAGAAATTAATCAGTAGATTGAATTACTTTTTGTCCGTCTTTTTCTTTCAACCCATATATGGTTTCACCTATTTAGTGTACTGCATGTTTGATAATTTTTAGTTTTACCAAAATAAACCTATGATAGCACTGGGTTTTATGTTTCTTACTAAATAGTTTCCAAATACTTATTCTTCCTTGATCCTCTTTCTCTGCCTTTCTTCTTGGTTTTTTAATTCTTTACAAGGATTTACTGAAAGAGGACACGAACCAAGTTTGTTATTGATACTGCGTTATGTTTTGGTTTTCCTCTGGTAATCCTCTGCAAGTTGAGCTTCCCTTTAATTGTGACGCATTTCTTGTTGACTGCTGCTATTTCTTTAAATATTATCGTGCTATAGATTTAGGCAGATGTTCTTATAGACTAATCTACACCAAGAGCTACTAAAACTTTACTTCATTTGTTTGCTGTAATTTAATTTTCTCATAATTTTAAAAATAGTTTCCTTGCAATTGAATTAGTTGAGTCCAAAGATAGTTGCCTTGCAAATTTATGAAAATGGGGAATAAAAAAACACAAGATTACACTTTTATAATTAGTGGTGAAGATATCCAGCTGGTAATGAAGAAAAAAAAACAAAATAGTTGTTGGATTTAGAAAAGGTTTTGTTTTCATTTTCTATTTTCTCAAATAATTGCATAAATGCTGCCATGCTTTTACTTATTTTCGAAGACTTGTATAGGAAATAATAACAACATTATGTTCTTGTTGTTCTCACTATTTCCTGTACAAATATCTTTGAACAATGGAAGTAAAGTGAAAATAAGGTAATATTTTCATAATATTGTTGCAAAAAATAATTACAACAATGTTATCTTGTTTCGCAGTCTCATGTTTTAAAGGATCTTGTTTTCATTGTTTCCCATACAAATCTTTAAAATCGGAAACAAAATGGAGACAGGATGACATTTTGGTAATTAGTTGTGAAAATAGGAGATTAAAACAGAAAGTTCTCCCAAACACAACTGGCCTGTAAATGTTTTCAGTTTTTCTTTTCGTGAGTCTCAACTCTTTCTCTTGCCACTCATTGTGTGCTATTTTTCCTCGTCTTTTAATATCTTATTTTCTAATTATTATTATTGTTTTACAGGATGAGACTTTAATTTCAATCATTTCTGTGTAATATTATCATATATATTTTGATATTGGTGCTATCTTATCCTGTTTGTAGCATGCATACCATCCAGATGAGGAGTATACAGAGGTGGAAGCCCAGCTGAGAGCACATTTGGAGTCTTTCCTAGAAACAGCTAGAACATTCAATTTGATTTACACCAAGGTTTAATCATGCGTTTCTCTAAGATGTTTGCTTTCCCTGTTCTATTTATTTGAATCCAGTCAAATAAATATTTAGTACTACAAGTGAAAAAAAAAAGCATGATAATGAATGAATGAACTATCCTTGCTTTTATATTCAACTAGTCAGGTTTTTATTTATTTACTTCTAAACATCCCATAATTTGAGCATCTAGACCAGAATAGCTGATATCTATGGTCATCTGATCACTGTACTGCTATCTCTGAAACTGGTAATTGTAATTGACACTTACGAAAATCTGTAATTGACTAGGTATAGCTCAGAAATAAACGTGGGACATTACAGACATAGAATGCTTATAACCATAGCTAAAAGTTTCAGTTATCTTATACCAAGGTGATTTTGATACATTTTACTGATCATTAAATAGTGCTGTATACTTACAGTTCAATCACTAGAAGGTACTTTAATGTATAAATTTTGTATTAATTTTTTTGGTATGACTATTAGCTATTTTCATGATATGACAATGCTCTCTAAAACAGTAATTACATCTGGGGAAAGCTTATAAAAAATTGCTTGTGCAGGAAATTCGTCCGTGGACACACATGATGGAGGTTCCACAACTTCATGGCTTTGGACCAGCAGCCAATCGTTTATTGGAGGCCTATAAAATGCTTTTGAAGGTAACCTTCTTATGCTTGGCATAAATGTTTTTTCAAAAACGTTTGGTACTGTTTCAGTTATTAAAAATTTAAAATCAAGTGAGGCTGGACATGATTCTAAATTAATCTATTAGTGGCTAGCTACAGAAATACCTATTCATAAAATACAGAACTCCTTTTTGTGTTCTGGTAGATAATCCTTGTTTTATTATTGAACATCATATATTGATTAGAGATATGACTTAATTATTGTATATAAGTTAGTACAAACTTCATTATATACTTAAATTTAAAGTCTACTTTTTAAAATGATATTAAAGTCTATTCTAACAAAATTTGTTGGATCATTCACTATATCAGATTGTTATCAAATCACTCATATATTCTCACGTTTGAAATGTCTAATTCATGTGATGAGACATGAGACAGTGAGTTGGAGATTCCATATCAACTACAAATATGACCAAATTAAAGTTTATAAATTGATGCGAACAATATCTTGTAAATCATTATTGTAGGTTGAGTTTGATTTAAAGTCTGTTTTTTATGACATGTTCTGATTGTCTACCTCTCTTAAATCCCTCCATTTTTTCTAATTAGATTGAATTTGCTCATTTGCTAAACTTTTTCTCATCCACTTTTTTATTTGCGTTTGGTCTTAAGCTATTAGCCCTATATTGTCATGAATTTCTCATTAATTTCGTGATTGACCGAACTTGGCATCAAAGCATGCTGTCCGCAATGTAAAATGTGTGCATTACTGTATCATGCCTTTAGGTGCTTGCAGATGTGAAAGGGATAAACAAGTGGGAGACAGTATATGACAATCCCATGTTGAAGTTTTGGTTGCTTAAAAGTTTATCTAATTCACAGTTATAATAAAAAGAAACGTGTTTTTTTGGCTGATGTGATGACTAAACGATATGTATATTGAACAGTGATTCTTGTGGTATAATGGCGTGATTCAAAATAGTCTTAAAGTTCTGAGTTTGTATTGATCTTGAAAGAATAGAGAGATCAAGTAGATTTTATCTAATTAGAAACATTTTTTGGTGGCGGGTCAACTCCTTTTTCTACCTGTACATTAATAGGCAAAACACAAGCTCTGTAAACTATAGTAGATCTGATTTAGAGTTGTGCTATTGGTTTACACTGAACATTGCATAAATTTTCATGATGGTATGTTTTTGTCAAGTGAGAAAATTGAGCTGTTAAAGGAACCTATGTTCTGAAAATATTATTGCCTTCACCGACTATATTTATGTGATTATTTGAAACAGTTTTTGGGCAACCTACGGAATCTTAGAGATTCACATGCAGCTCTTGCCTTTGGTTCTTCTGAGACATCTGACGGGCCTTCCTCTGTCACACGAATAATATCTGAATGTGAATCTGCATTGACAGTCTTAAATCGTGATCTCGGAATTCTTTCTGCTTCCATTGCTCGTGAACAGGGAGAGAAGATGAACATTTGATGAAACATGAAAAACTAGTTACTAATCCTTATTCTTTTGATTTTCTGAACTTGTGCATAATGTTCATATTGTTAACATGAAATTGTTGCATTTTCCAGACATTTAGAAATTGCATGTAAGCAAGGCTCTCAGACAGGGTTACTGTAAACACGTTGAAAGTCTTAAGTGTGACTCGTAGACTTCACTTGTAATCAAAGAAGAGAATACTTAATACACAAATCATTAAAAAACTTAGTCAGTGTTCAGGTAATATATATATATATATATATATATATATATATATATATATATATATATATATATAATATACTAATAAGATTAAAATACCCTTGTTTGTTGTTGCTACCGCAAAAGCTATTGATGTCATTGTGTCTTCGTTGTACTTTTGCATCCGTGCTGCCATTGTACCTTTGCTGCTAAGCTTTGTGACGATGATAACGATATTAGCGGCGTTGCCGCCTGAGGGCTTTAGGAAGTCTGGAGTCTCTATAAGGGATATGCCGGATGGTAGAAGCAGAGGGAGGGAGATGTTGAGCTTTTGTGGAGATTATATAACGAAACATAGTGTTCTCTTTTGAATTTCTGAACTCGTAATATTTCTGAAATGTTCAATCTGACAAGGAAAGATGGGTGTTTGTGAGGTTTTCAGAAAGTTTGTTTAGGAAAACATGATTTTATTTTAATTTTTCTTGGATCAGGTCTCAATATTAGGTTAAGTCTAGGAGTACTATTCTTTACTAATCTTTTGCTTTTTCATTGGGAGTAGTTCTTGATTTTATATTTTATCAAACACCTTTATGTCTACTTATTTACGTGTTAAAAGCTTTAGGTGAAATATGTTTTTAGTTTTTTACTTTGGATTTTATTCTTCTTTGTTCATTTTCATCTTTTTCTTTAGAAAATTCAATTTTTTAGTCTTTAACGTTAAATTTTCTTTGAGGTATAAGTCTGATGTTAATTTTTATGGTAAGTGTGTGCACGTTTCAATTTTTGTGTGAAATCAAAATAGGGTTTATTACGTGAAAAATTTGGAAAAGAGATAAAACCCAAAATTACATGTGAGGAATTAAAAATATATTTAATTTTAAATATTTTAATAATATTTATTGTTATGTTTATGAATGATTATTACCAAAATTTTTGTGTTTGGACAATTGGGGATGGAATTACTTTGATGGTTTGTACGAGTATCTTTCTTTCACAAATAACTATTAATCTAGATACATCATGGCACAATTATTTGGACTATAAGACCCAATCAGATTTTAGAACAAGATTTGATAAGTATTAGTCAACAAATTAGAATTTATTTATCAACAAATTTTTTTTGTTATTTGAACTAATTTCAATAGTTCTTTTAGTTACTTTAATAGGCCCAATTTTTATGGCTCCTCAATAAGAAAGTTTTCGAACTAATAATATAAATTACATTTTGTTAGCTTTTTTCACATTTCTTTTTTATTGAATTATATGTTAACAAAAAATAATATTTATGTATAAATTATAAACTCTTTTTGCAAATAATTGATTTTGTTGTAGACTTATTATGTTAGACAATACAATCTGGTGAAGTCATATTAAGATAGAAATGAATAAAAATTGAAAACTGGTCAATGATATTTGAGCATGCACTTATTTTGAGTGCTTATTTATTTTTGATAGGTATCCATGGATGAGTTGAAATATGGTTAGAATCTTTATATGTCTTGAACTTATACTAAATGCAGTTAATAAAATCTTGTAACTTTTTTTGATTTTTTTTATAGCCAACAATTAAAAGGAAATATTTTTTCAATTTTTGTTATAGTTGTTACCGTCGTTGAAGCAATTATCAGACCAGCTATTGTTTCTTCAATATATCTATTTTAATCATTCAATTAACAGAAATGATATATCTATTTTAATCATGTTTGTGAAAATAAAGATAAGAAATCAAAATATCTTAATTTTATTCTCTTATTAGTTATTAATTTATAAATCTATTTTTAGTAGCAAAATTCTTATAAATCATTGATTCATTTGGTATATATATATATATATATATATATATATATATATATATATATATATACATGTAAGTGTATATATATAATTGGTTTACCTATTTACTAGATTGAAATTGTTGAATTTTTGATATTTAAGGATTATGATCTAACGTAACATTCAGTAAAGATTTATGATATATGTATGAGATATACTCAATGTGTACGAGTCTCTCCATAGATGTATTAGATATAATATCTTAGGACAGATGTAAAGTTAAACAAATTGTTTTGTTCCAAGAACAGAGGATTGTGTTGGTTGTAAAAGGTGTTGATCGGTCTATCTGACGAATCTCGTAAGTGTTAGAGTTTATTTATAGCATGAATCGCATGGGTCTAACTTATTGATACGTTTCAAAAAGAGTTACATAACAATATTTTTTTTACTGGTAAAAATCCGGATTTAAAATAATTTTTTAAGTTTTTGTACGCTAACTATATCTTATTTTTATGACAAATAATTTTTTTGTTAACTCCATTTGTAATTTTGTCAATAGTCCAAAGTTCTGATTATCTTATTTTCCCATAAAAGAAATAAAATAATTAAATGGTATACTTGTATATGTTTCATCTAGAGAAGTTAATTTTGTAACAATTTAATAATTTTTGTCTTAATATTTATAGTAATTGTTCAGTTTTTTTTTTCAACTTTTTTTTACTTCTAATGTTTAAAAAAGGAAATTAATATAGTTTGTTAAATTAATGTTAATGTCATTAGAGGATAATAAATTAGTGGAATGACAAGAACATGTGGCAGAGTAATGTAGACATATGGCAGAGTTAACCTTATCATAAATCACCCTCTCATCCTAATTCCATTTCACTCCTCCAAGTGTTGGTGTCGTGGTCGGAGTTTCAACATGGGTGTCTCGTTGCTGCATGGGAAGGTGAAGGACATGTTCGCGGTGGTGAATGACTCGAGCAACCCTTATAATGATTTCAGGACTCTAATGCCAGAGATGATTATGGAGAAACAAATGCTTTTGCAGACGAATTTAGAGAATCCTTTGTAGTGTTTTCTATCTCCGACTTTTGTATCATCATCATAAGATAATTGTAAATTTGGGAGGCTCTCTTCTTTTATTGGTTCTGATATTAGTTAAAGAATAAATAAGAGGAAGAAAGAAAATAAAGTGTTTTTTGTTTTTTTTTTTTTCAATTATCCTTTTCCTATGGTTCCGTTTTTCTTTTTTCTGGTTTTGGAAAATAAGCTTCATGGTCAGATTTGAGGAATTGCAAAACAAGGGGCATTCTTCTTGCACCTCTAATTCTTCTGCTTGCCTCTCAAAGTTTACTGCTTACACCCCACATTTTACTGAGATGTCAAATATTTCCCTTTTAAATATATATAAAATATTAAATTAATTAGGTATTGGACATGTATTCACTTAGTTCTTCCTTAATTTTCTTCATTTTATTTACTTCGTTATTCTTCACTTATACATTTGTTTTTAATGTGGAATTTTGTATTTATTTTTATTATATCTTTGCATATTGGATTTCAAAATCCTCGTTGATAAAAGTATTTACTAAACTTTGAAAGTCACAGGGTAAAATGTTTTAGTATTTACTAGATTTCGAAATTCAGTAGAGAAAAACACTAATTACAAAATCTAGTGAAGAAAACAATTATTTCAAAAATCTGGTTTAGAAAATTACTTAATTTCGAAATCCAGTTAAGTAACTCAAATTTAGGATAGCATTAGATTTCAAAATTCGTTTTAGGAATTTACTAGATTTGAAAATTCGCTTTAGGAACTCATTGAATTTCAAAAATCTGTTAAGAAACTCATTAGATTTTGAAATCTGGTTTAGGAACTCATCGGATTTGTCCGTATCTTTGTTTTGTTGTTGTCATTATAAGATTTGCTAAAGATAATGGTCAACCTAGGAGAAAGAAGTATGTATTATTAGAATGTGAAAAGGGTAGAAAATACATGAAATAAAAATATGATGTTCAACTTAATATATCCGACACAAAAGAAAAATGTGATTGTCCTTTTAAACTGAGAGGCAAACCAATTTATAATGAAGAGGGGTCAGTATTAAAGGTAATGTGTAGATATCATAATCATGATTTGTCATAGACATTAGTTTGTCACCCTTTTGCTAGGAAGTTAAAATTCACTAAACAATCATTGCTTGTTGATATAACTAAGAGTCAAGTGAAGCCTACAAACATTCTCTATACTCTTAATGAAAATAATTAGTGTAATGTGATAATAATCAAGAAAATATATAATGTAAGATACACTTACAAACAATTATTGAAAGGAGAATTGAATTACATCAATTAATGATGATGTTAGAATATGATAAATACATGTACGGGAGTATATGTGTAATCAAATGTGAGATGGTAAGTGACCTCTTTTGTACACATCTTAATCTTGTAAAGTTGTTGAATGCATTTAATATTGTTTAATTGATGAATATAACTTACAAACCAAATAAATATCTATTGTTATCACTTGAGATAATTGGGGTTACATTAACATGTTGACTTTCTCAAATGTCTTATTATTCTTATCAAGTGAACGATAAAATAATTTCACTTAGACTCTAGAAAGTCTAAAAGAATTATTTCACTTGTCTCTCTATCTCATATCTCAACAAACTCCAAGATCAACTCCTTATCGGTGCAATCATACAAAATGTCACATAGAGACATTAAACTAGAATTCAATATATAATTCTGAACATCGAGATGACATTCTACAATTTGTTTAATTTTTTACATGGGAGACAAACTGTATCTCCCTTCGGTCCTACAGATAACAATGACATATAAAATTTAAACAAGTCATCTACCATAAAAAAATCATTAGTAACTCGACATTCCCATAATGCGGACCTCCAAGATATCTAACCATTTCATCTTTTTGTGGACAACATCCTCGTGTTGTACAATAACATCTTCTTGCTACTCATCAATATCAAGACCAACTAATATTACAACTTCTTTAGCTTCACCATTGTGACCCTTTTTACGAGTACATGTTGTAGGTCTCCTTCTAACTTTATCCTCTGCAAAACTTTTAGCCTGGTACGTAGAAGCATCTTGTGTCCTTATCATTTTTATAACAAATAAATCCAAACATACATTAAAACTAATACCCCTAGTAAATACCTAAATTGAACAAAAATAAATAAACAAAACAAAAACACACGAAATAAATAAAATTAAAAACAAACTAACAAAACCATTAGTCATTAAAAATAAATTTATAATTTTGAAATATCATACACTACTTAATCGAATTTCAAACAACTGTTTTCAAAATTAGATAATTTTTTTAATCAAATTTCAAAATTTGATATCTTTTTAATTAGATTTCAAAATTTGATATCTTTCTTAAATTCTAAACATTCCCTACATGAGATTTTGAAATTTAATATCTTGGATTTCAAAATTCGATTTTTTTAAGCATGTTTTCTAAATTTGACACCTAAAGCTCTGGTAGTTTAAATATCACATAAATTTCTTATAATATTATCCTAAATAAATAATAAAAAATATGTAAAAAATGACTTATTTGATTATTGAGCTTGGTGTGAAAAGGAAAAGGCATGAGGAGGTTGGAGCTGGAGAGTGAAAGAAGTGAGTAAAGTGAAAGAGGGTGAAAAGTGAGAAAGAAATTAAGTGTGGCACTGCTTTTGGAGTGTGGTGAGGAAGTAAATCACTAATCAAATGGATTGATATTTGATAGATTAGACGCACTACATGAAGATTGTTATGAGTCATGATGGTGAACCATGTAATTTTACAAGTTATTTATAACAACTACTTTCCAATTCAGTTTTTCTACTAAAGTTTTATGTAATATTATCTCTTGTACCTTTAAAATATGTTGATGTATATTGGTTTTTATATTTTAAAATATATTAATTCTTTTAAAGTGGTATATTTTAAAGGTAAAAAGAAAAAAAACTTAAGAGAAACTACCGTGTGTTTAAAGTTTAAATTTTTTTAAAGGTTATTTAATTTTATTAGAGGAATGAAGGCTGTGTATGTTGAATAACAGAAATTATTGTAGGCGGTGGAAGATGAGACTAAATACACCAAGAATCACCCAAATAGATAAATAATGAGAAATGGATCAATGTAGATTACAATCATTCTATTAAACCAAACAAATCAATAATCAAATTTAATAAAATTAGATTGTGATTAGATCCATCGTAATAACAATCTCTCCATGATTAAGTATACTAACATTGTTGATTTACTTATTTTTAGTTTTAAATTTAAATTTCAACATTACTATGCATGAGTCACATGAACAAGTGTGATGCAAAGATCTCAAATTTGGTCATTTATAGCATAAATATTTTGGTTCTTGGAATTTGAAATCTTCTTGAGAGTAACTCATACCTTGATCTTCAAACAAGAACATGATGCACGCTCCACTCACATTTCATCAAAAACCTGCAACAAGCATTAATTCAATTCCATTACCACCAACTTTGTTTCTGGTTTTCTTTCATGTCTGTGGACTCCATTTAGCTAGATCAATTTCTCCTCTATTTTTGTCTCTGGACAACCTAGCTAAGTAACAAAAGTTCATGTTGTTTTGTTTTATTCGCCCCTGGGTTTGTAGCTGGTCGCCTGTGCCGACAAGTGCATGGCAACTGGTTCTTTGTTTGACCTATTGCGCAGCTTTCTTCTGCAGCCACCGAATGGGTCCACAAAATTTTCTAACCACCAACTTTTGTGTATCAGGTGGGCAACAGAACTCAGGGTACTGGCTAAAGCTGTCTGTTAAATTTATACAGGCTCATGATGATACTTTACAAAACGGTATTATTTAATATATAGATATTTTGCTTTGAAAAAATACATGTTTTCATAAGAAATTTGTGTCTTATTATGTTTAGTAAATAATAAAATTTTAAGAACAAATGTATTATTTTTGTTGATTAAAATTGTATGTCATCTTTAATTTATCTTTTTTCATTCAAAAAATTGTTACTTCATTTATTATCTTGAAACAAAATATATGAATAAGTTAGAAAAAGTTTCTCCCACCGTTCTAAAAGGTTAAATAATTAGTGATAATTATTTTATCTATTTTATTTATAGGTTAATTATATTTTACTTTTTTAATTATTATAATTAGGAGCATTGTTGGAATTTTTTTCTACTGATACCATTAATCATTACAAAAATTTAATTTTACCGGAGTTTTTTTTTCTTTTTCAACGATTTTAACTTCTAGAAAGTATTTTATCTACGGTTAAAAAAATCGTTATAAAAAACTGTATCGCTAAGTAATTATCAACGATATTTTGATAAAAACGTCAATATTAACGAAAGTTTTGTCAAAATCGCTAGTATTTTTGTAAAAACCACCGGTATTAACAGAGAAATTTTAAAAGTCGTTGATATTAGCGGGAGTTTTCCTAATTCTGTCATAACTAACCAAGTTTAGAAGAAAGTGCCGATATTTATAGAGATTTTCTTTTAAAACTGTTGGAAATGCAATGCAGATTTTTTTTTGTATTATTTATAATTTATTTGATTATGATAAAAACTCTTTAATATATCAATCCCAAAATCAATGATTTGAAATTAAAATTGAATATTATAAAATAAATAATAAAAAATAATTCATGTTATATATTATTATGTATTTTGTCATTTTATATCTTCATCATAAAAAATAATGTTAAATTTTTATTTTTATAAATTCATGTTATATATTATTATGTATTTTGTCATCTTAACTATGCAGATATTTTAACTACCTTACCTTTCCAACATACGTTATTTTAAAGTACAAGTATCATCTCATCACATTCAAAGTAGAAAAATCCATCATATCAATCAATAGAATGTAACTCCTTATAATATGCATAGAAATTATACAGTGAAATATATCATTATTCCTTCTCCTCCCTATCATCCAAACTATTAAAGTTACAGTTACTAAAGGGATCAATTTTATACTATCAAGTTTAAGAAAAAAATTAAATGATCCGCGGAAGACCAATTCAGATAAAGAAAAACACACCATGCAAGACCATAGAATCACTGCAACAAAATAATCAAAAAATATACTATTGAATACACTCACGTTCTGCTCTACATAAGGAACACATAGAACACCACATCCATATAAATTTTATTTTTAACTAATATAATTGCTTCTATACTTTTTCAAAAATCAATAAAAAATTTATTTTTAACTAATATCAAAAGACTCTTATGCAATAATAATTTATATGTATGAGAACAACATGAGAGTTGTCTAAATTCTATTCATAAGCTAATCTCAAGAAAGTCTAAGATTATAATTTGTTCTCTACTATTAAATTTATCCTTAGGAGTTTTCTCTAAAGATAATGATAATTAGACAATATTTTTTGACAACATTTGAATATCATCTACGTGTCATTCTGTGATTGGGTCCAAAATTACTCCACAATCAATAGTAATAATCATAAACACCATCATATATCAATCACAAAATAACATGTAAATGATATTCAAATATTATAAAAAAAATATTGTCTAAATATCATTATTTTTCCTCTAATTTACTTCTCTATATCACCTGTCAAATAAAATTACTTTCTATCTTTTTAAGCAAAATAATAAGTTACTATATAAAGAAAATTAGATATAAATTTGTCCCATCATGCTTAGAATTTTCCTTTTCCAAGATGTCAATTTCGTTATGACTAGACGTTGTAAAAAACGAGATTTTGGTATCCCAACAAAGATAGGAATCCCAATATACAAAAAGGGAATATAATATAACCTCTATTACAAGATTACATGGATTATATTTTCCTAATCACTCCAAGAGTATAATTAGTAGAAAAAATTACTCTTAGAATGATTTGTCTTTTGACCCAAAGAAGAACCATGCGAGGACTAAAGTTTTATAAGATTAGTCAAAGTTTGCTTATAAACTCGACCAAACACCAAAATGTCGTCAGCATAAAGAACATAAGTAAGAAGGAAAAGAAAAACCTTAGATCCAATCATAGGCAACATTTTCCTATTAGCAACCAGAAAAAAATACCATGGTTTAAGACTTCTTCCATAATAGAAAAAAAAAGAAGTAAAGAAGAGAGAATGATATTGTCTAACACCTTTGTCTTCAAGAGAAAAAAGAAAAATATATTTTTAACAACTATTTTTTGATAACTTTTTTACAATAGTTTATGTGACAGTTTATAATTGGTTCGTTTCAAATATATGAACCAATAAAATAGTAACACATAATTTATTGTCAAAAAATTGTTAAAAAAAGTTGTTAAAATATCATGGTCCCAAGAGAAATCACCACCAATCAAGTTACCTTTAACTCTTATAAAAAGTGTAACATGATATGTTAATAGTATTTTTAACAACTTTTTTACAACAGCCTACGTGGTAACTCATGATTGGTCCGTTTCAAATATACAAACCAATAAAATAGTGACACATAGTCTATTGTAAAAAAGTTGTTAAAAATATTGTTAACGATCTATAATCCAAATGGTTTTCTCCTACCATCTACATGATTTTCTATTTGTACCGAATCTTCTAAGATACCAGTTGAAGTACTTAGATTAGAAATACCACTAGAATTTTGACGCTTTTTTAACTATCTTATGAAAAAAAAAAGGATGTATTTCTATCTTTAAACCAGAACAAATGTGCCTATTTCTTTCCAAAAAAAAGGTATTGACACTCCAGAGCTCTATTTGATTCAACCATAACTTGACATTCCTTATTTAACAATCTATCAAGATCAGATTCTATAATAGTTTCTAACTCCTACTCAACAATTTTAAGAACTTGTTGTTTTTCAGCTATAACCTCATGGACTTTTCAAACAACTTGTTTATTCCAAACTTTCTTTAAATTTTGTAGTATAAACATGGGATAACCAATAATAAATTCAGACCAATAATTTTTAATAACAGTTTTACAATCTAGATTTTGCAGAGCCACATTTTGAAGAATCTAAAAGAAAATGGCCTATTAGCAATTCTAAATTTAGTAACTTAAACAAGCAAAGGACAGTGATCAACCTAATTCCTTTGGAAAATAAAATATACTGAAATCATTCTTTCACACATACAAATATTTTTTTTATTTCTTTTTAAAGTATAAAATTTTATTTTTTTAAAACTATTTTATCTGTATAATATATGTTAAATAAATATAAACATATATCACTTTATTCCTCTAAAATATATACTTGAAAACCATTGCTCTAAACTTTGAAAATGAACTTATATGTTAACCACTTTTTTAAAATAACTTTTTAACCATGGTCCCATGTTATTATTTTATTAATTTGTTTAAATTTATTTTTTAAATTTTTTTTGAAATGAATCGATCACAAATTATTATATATACATTATTAAAATGTTGTGAAAAAAAATGTTGTTAAAATTTTTTTTCCCTCAACAAAATCTAAGACAAAAATTAAATCTCCTCACTAAGAACCCTGCAAACTATTAAGCTACCACAGACTCCTTCTAGCAACGTATGAATTTATCCTTCTAGCGATAATTCCTCTTGGTAATTAGTAAAAATATAAATCAGTAACTTACACATTTGAGGTTTCTAATGGAGTAGAATAATTTTGTTTAGTAATCTTATCTCTTGCATTAAATTTGTTATATCATGAAAAATAATAATTAAATATCTTTTATTCTCGTCATTGTATAGGAAATATTATAAGTTGTAGTCCTGTTATTCCATTTTATAAATATATTATTCATAATATTTAATATTTTTTAAATGTATATATCAAATATAACAAACATTCGTGAAATAATATATATATATATATATATATATATATATATATATATAAACTAATAAATTATTGTAAAGTAATTAATCTTCTTAAATTTACCAATTGAATAATTCAATATTCAATACATTCATTATTAGTATTATCTTATCTAATTTTAATTTTACAAAATATACAATTTTTTTCAAATTAGAGATACACTAAAAAATTATATATGATATTTATGGTGATTAAAATCATAAAATTTGACGATTAGAAACCGTTACAAATGAAATTTTTAATGGTTAAAATAACAGGAAAAAATTACATATGTTAAAAATTGTGATAGAAATATTTTAACTGCTTGTAATTTTGCTAGAAAAAGGAAAAGAATATTCTAACAGTTATGAGCTGATTTTTTTTATAATCTTTTATCATATTTTAACAATTAAAAAGTTAGGCAGACCATAACTCGATTGTGTTCATTTTTCTCGTCAATTTGTAGTAAAGTCATTGATCCTACAAAGTTAGATGAACTTCAAAGCGAAATTATCATCATCTTGTGTTAGCTAGAAATGTTTTTCCCTCCATCCTTTTTTGACATCATAGTGCATTTACTTGTTCATTTGGTCAGAGAAATAAAGTTGTGTGGACCAGTATACTTAAGATGAATATACCCTATTGAGCGTTATATGAAGATTTCAAAAGGGTATGTCAAAAATCAATATCGTCCATAAGGTTCAATGATTGAAAGATATATTACTGAAAAAAGTATCGAGTTTTGCTCTGATTTATATGACTAAAGCAAATCCGATAGGAGTCCCTGGACATCATGGTTGAATAGATATTCTACAAGTAAAAGCATCAGAGGTGTGAATGTGGTGATGAAAAGTCGTGAAGAATTGATGCAAGCACATATGTACATATTAAACAACACATATGAAGTGATCCCATTTTTGGAAGCACACAAAGCCGTTGTAAAGGACAAGTATGCAAGACAATCAGAGAAATGACAATTAATAGAGCATAATAGGACATTCTTGTCCTGGTTCAAATCTAAAGTTTTGAAAGAATCACGGTCTTCTAAGACTTTTTTGTGGCTAGCAAATGGTTTGAAGTTTGATGTTGTATGTTGTACAAGCTATGAAATTAATAATTGCACATTCTATACAAAGGCTTTGGATGATAAAAACATAGTACAAAATAGTGGCTTCAGTCTAGAAGCTGAGTCCCTCCAATTTTCCACATCCAAAGATCAAAATCCTGTAATTGGATCCATGAGATATTATGGTTGAATTGAAGAGATATGGGAAGTTGATTACATTAAGTTTCCGTTGCATTCTTCAAATGTAAGTGGGTCGACAATAATAGTGGTGTCAAAGTAGATGAATCTAGTATGACACTTGTTGATTTTCGAAAGGTTGGTTATGGAGACGAACCGTTTATCATGGCATATCAAGCAAGTCAAGTTTTTTATGTCAAAGATCTTGCATATGACCATTGGTATGTTGCTCTTTAAGGAAAAAGACAAATTGAAGATAAAGAAGAGAATCTAAGTAATCTTCATATTGCTAACAACCATCCTTTTAAAACGACAATAAATTTGGATGACGACCCTTTAATTGATGATATACAAGCAATTCGGGAAGATCACAATGAGGGAATATACATATGACCAATCTATATGATTATGTATGAATTTCAGGTTTTTGTGTAAATATTTATGGCTTTTGTTAAATAATATATGTTATTTTATAAGTGTTTTATTAATCTTTCATCTTATTTATTGTGACAGATATATGGTTGAGCCACTTCATTCGTCAGGGGATGAAGTCCTCACCACTTCTAGACGAACGAGAGGAGCGACGAGGTTACAACAGCTTATACTTAGAAGAAATGCAGGTGAGAGGACACCTGTCATTATTGACGTGGTCACTAGAGTTGCATCTAGGCCAAATGCAAATGTATTTAGGTCTTACCTTGGAGTACTAACACGTGATCATATCTTATACTCACTCCATCCTTTGACCATGTATCTGAGGCTGATTGGGATCTCATCTGGCAAGATCTATTGGTAATTTAAACAATATTGCTCCAAATTCTACATTCATTATATTGATAAATTTGTATTGATATAAGTTTATTACTTTCTTTGTTGTAGATCACATTTGATATGCCAAATGTTGAGAGCCTAAGGAGTAGGTGTTTATCTGCAATTGCAAAAAGATTTCGGGGGTTTAAGACAAAATTGACGTCAAGATATATATTTGGAGCAAAAAGCAATGAAAGTCCATGTTCTAAATATTCTACAATTGACAAAGAAACATGGCGTCAATTTGTACAGCTTAGGACATCCGAGACGTGGCAGGTGAGTGTAGGTAAAATCATTCAATTCATCATTCATAATTTTATATCATAAAAATTGTTTCATTTTGTCACAGGAAACAAGGCCAAAAGCATAGGGTATAAGTGCTCAGAATAAAAATCCACACCTACTGTCTCGTGATGGATACAGGAAGCTTGAGGAGAAAATAATGAATCAGAAGTCAGATAATAGACTTTCACTTTCTGAGGGTGGTGACCCTCGTCCTCCTCCTTCACCACCATCTTGGCACGAGAAGTGGAAGTTAGCCCGTTTATTAGGATATAGTAAATTCTAACTTTATACTTCTAAGTTGTTTTATGCTTTAGTACATTATTATTAGTTTAACTGTACATTGGATTGATTTATGTTTCAAAGTTGATTTATGATTACATTGGATTGATTTATGTTTTAAGAAGTTGATTTATGATTACATTGAATGTATTTATGTTTTAATATAATTTTTATTCAAAATATATGCTTCTGGATTGTTCTGGCTGTAAAATTATATGAGGGTATGTTTCTGTAGTTGGAAATGTTGTAGAAATAGACCTGTTCTTAAAAAAAAACAGGGAAATATGCCTCGGTTGTGACTACAACTGAGGCAGAAAACCCCCCAACCAAGACATAAAGGCTGGCAAAAAAAGAAAAAAAAAGGACCTTACTGCCTCGGTTCAGGTCCCAACCGAGGCAGTATAGGTGGACATACTACCTCGGTTCAGAGGGAACCAAGGCATAAAGTCATGCGAAAAAAAAATTAAAAAAAAAAACATATTGCTTCGGTTGACTTTGAACCGAGGCGAAATCGTCCAACTTTTTGCCTCGGTTCATAACCGAGGCATAAAAGTCTAAACTTTTTCCTTTCTTGTATGTCTCAGTTTAAGAACCGCTGCCAATGAACAAAAATAACCGTTGTCGTTTCTTCTGACTGCACTAGTGCAAGTTAACTTCAAGTCCTGAGAATAAACCACTAATTAACAAATATTTTGTTGTGATGTATCAATCCCTGTCTCTATACATAAGTAGTGGGACACCATCCAGTATTGTGTTTGCATTCACTTTCAGACCACCCATTGGGACCAACCTAGAAATGTAACATCAGAAAGAACAATACAAACTGTACTATACAAACAGTTGATAAATTATTCGCTCATAAACCGGTCTGCTTCTATTCGATCACAAATTGATCTGTTTTTCCTTGGACACAAGCCGATCTGTTTCAATCTGGTATGTTTCTATCCGACCACAATTCTTTAACTTCATATATTCTGAATAAAATAATTGAATTATGAAGTAAATGGGTCAACGGGCCATCCTGCTCGCTATAGGCCAGGACCCACAATATTTATAATTACTCATAAATAGTATTATCATCAAGTAAATAATTCACATTCATTATTATCAATTGTTATTTGAAGTATCTAACTAATTTGGAAGTTGAGACCCTTTTTCAAACACACCACTACCCATGAAAGACGAATATTCAAAGGAGAAAAGAAGAACAATTAATGAAGTTGATGAAGAAAAGATTAAAGAAATTCATGAAATTAAAGTATTTTTTCCAAAATATACTCGATTCCATAAATACACAAACACAACTCAAATTAAATCACAGCTTTTGTAAATACTCAATCAATTGTGACACTAGAACTTAGACTCTAACTTCATAAAACCAACTAGTAAAGTAAAAACTACCCAATCTTTTGACTATATTAGTTATATTTCTACTAAACGTGAGATAAAAAATAAAAGTAAGAAAATGGTGTACACCGTACACTTCATAATATTAAAGAGTAAAGGACCTATGCCTGTATTTGCATGTTACCAACATACATTGGTGAAAAGTTTCAACATTTAAATAATCTATTTCCTATGTTTAACTAATAGATATTAGGTATTAGAGTGGTTTGATGAATTAAAATCAAATAAATAAATCAAAAGAGCTCATTTTTGGTCATTTTATCTTGGGATAAATTTTTTATACAAGTGAATTTGAATTTACCCCTCTGCTTCTCATCAAAAGTCAAATGCTTTTATTAATCACAAGTCCAACCGATGGTAAAAAAGTCCATCTTTAGCTCTTTATACAAGCTAAAAATTAACCTTACAAGATGGATCACAAATAGCTGAACAGTTCTTCAGGAAATACTTGACAAACTACGACAAAATCATCAACTAATAGGCTTAACTCCTCCTCAGCTTGAGCATCAAATAGTCTGAAGATTAATTAACATAAATGGAAGATTGCGCGACATTGAGTTCTAATGAATTTTGGATTATATCATGACGAGGCATGAACTTTTATTTTGTCCTAGACCTTGGGTAAACTTCATAGGAGACAACTATAACATAAATCTTGTTTTCAACAGTGCCTTCATCAAAAAGTATATGACAATTTGATGATGAAAAGATGTATCTGAGTAACAACCCAAATACTTTATGGTTTAAATTTTATATATATGCAATCATTTTAAAATGATTGTATATATATATATATATATAATGTAAAAAATCTTCATAAATTCAAATATGTTGGCAGTATTGTTGGAACCATTAAAAGAAAAAAAAAAGGTATTTGTATAGGCTACATATTGAGCAACAATAAACTACAAGAATATAGTTGTAGAAACAAATTTAGTCATCAGTTCAGACATGATGTATGTATGTGCCTGTTTCACTGTTGTGTTTATAATCAATGTCATTTGAAGCAGAATTTTCATCTACAGGTTTGATTATGTGCATCCCTTGGTAGTGGTAACTCCATATAACATTCAATTTAAGATACAAACTATTAATTTGATCGGCATCACTAAATAATGGTTAGAATATATTTCAAAATTTAACATGTATGATGGACACAAGAACTATTATATTTATTTTTCATAATCATATCCTCCAATTCCAACTCGCTATAGAGCTTCATTTTAACTTTTCTCTTTTCTTTTTATATTCTTTTTTTCTTAAGCCTAAGTTTGTTTCAAGTATTCCGTTTTAATTTTAAATTATTTT
The DNA here is from genome assembly GCA_027742785.1 of Vigna reflexopilosa. Lineage (NCBI taxonomy): Eukaryota > Viridiplantae > Streptophyta > Magnoliopsida > Fabales > Fabaceae > Vigna > Vigna reflexopilosa. Next base: position 8,533,218 of record CM050929.1, on the reverse strand, counting down.
ATTTTGTATAAAAAAATTATACCTATAAATATACAGGCAATATGATCTAACGAATACATTATTAATTTATTATTTTTTTGATTATTTCATTATATTTTTTAACAAATAAAATTAATATAAATTATAAAGCAATATTAAATTTGAAATGAGAATATAATTATAATAATATTATGTTAAACATAATAAGATAAAAAAATCACTATAAATAAATGATTTTACAATTATTTTACTGTATTTTTAACAAATAAAAGTAATATAAATTATAATTTTATATTAAATTTGGAATGATGATATAATTATAATGTGTTAAATATAATAAGATAAAAATCACTATGAATATATAGGGAATATTATGTTATGAGTAAAAGATAAATTCATAAACAAAATTACTTTATTATCTTTTACAAATTGTTTTATTATATTTTAAAAAAATAAAATTAATATAAATTACAAAAGAATAATAGATTTAATTAATCAGACTTTTAATATTTATAATTATCAGGGGTATTTATTAAACAGAAAAGTTAATTAATATACAATTAACCTTAATTACATATGAATCAATAAAAATATGTTACAATTATTAAAGATTACTAAATACATGTTTAATTAGCTTATTTATTATTATTATTATAGTCTAAATAAAATTAGCAATTTTTTTTATTGAATATATATATCTTGATTCCTGCCCCTTTAAAGCAATTGAAAGACTAGCACTGAAAACTTACACTTTTCTTTTAATGATGCTCCTTTTTAATATTAACATAAAATATATTAACAACATTCACACACGATCGAATCCTAGCTTGAGTTGTATTGATCTCGCAAACGCGAATCCAATCTCTTATTTGTAGAATAAACATATACCATGAGACACAAAAAAGCAGAAATTTTGGCCCCATTGTTGATATGATTATTATTAGTATGGGTTACCATTGTTTTGATTATTATCATATACTGTAATAAACCTGGGTGCAGCAACATGCAATTGAATCAGTTCATCTTCACATGGTCTCTGTCCTTGACACCGGAACCCTATAATCGTTCGGCGTTGCCGTCAGTTCACTCTCTCTTCCATCCTCACCGGAAATCTCTTCCAACGATCTACCCTTAGTCTCAGTAACCAAGAACGAGCAGAAGAACCCTAACAGGTTAGTCACCGCCAGCAAAATCATCGCCTTCTTAATCTTGTACGTGTTACCACCCACCGTCAAGCTCTGTATTCCGAATGTCCCCACCAGTGCCCCAGCCTTCCCCGCCGCTGCACTCAGCGCATGGCACGTGCTCCTCACCCGCGTTGGAAACAGCTCCGCGGGAAGCACGAAGGTCGTGCTGTTGGGTCCGAAGTTTGCGAAGAAGAACGTCAAGCCATAGAGAAGGGCGAAGAGGCCCTTGTTCTCGCTCTTGAGGTAATCGTACTTCACACCGATCACAAACATGAAGAACGACATCATGAAGAAGCCAACGAGTTGGATCTTGTAGCGCCCCAGCTTCTCGATGAAGAAGACGGTGAACCAGTAACCGGGGAAGGTGCCCAGCAGAGCGATCACGAACATGGCACGTGACGTCTGGAACACTTCACCGATGGCGCTCATGTTAAAATCTTTGTCTATGAGTCCGATGGCAGGGAAAATATCCTTCTGGGTTAGATTCTGGCTGTAAAAAGCGATGTCAAGAAGAAACCATGAGCTCATGGTTCCGATCAAATGACGCCCATGACGGTTAAAGAACTCGTTCGACCACAAAGGGTAGTTATTCGCTGCGTTGAACTCCGCAATCTTATCCTGCTCTGCTTGGATTTCAATGTCCAAAACTCTCGCCATATCCGCCGCAGCTTGTTTTGCGTTACCTTCTATGATGGCAGTGTAGCGCCCCGTTTCTGGCATCTTCATTCGCCAGTAGTAAGTCAACAGCGCCGGAATGGCACCGATCATGAGAACCAACCGCCATAGAAGATCAGCCTCCGGTCGCGTGGACAGGACGCGGTTTTGGGTATACGTCGGAGCATGGTAATAGGATTGGAAAAGCGCGGAGAGTGTCATGGAGACAAGCCCCGCGAAGATGATTCCCACGCCCTGCATGGCGAACACTGCAGCTATAAACGCCCCACGTGTCCTCTTGTTGGCGTACTCCGACATGATAGTGGCGGATAGGGGGTAGTCGCCGCCGATACCAAAGCCAAGCCAGAAGCGGAAGAAACACAGTGTTCCCATTACGGATTTCGCGCTGGCGCCGAATGAGAGACCGGAGGCAATGGCGCAGAGAACCATGAGGATGAGGGTGATTCCGTAGACCTTTTTCCGGCCGAGTTTATCGCCGAGCCAGCCGAAGACTAGCTGGCCGGAGAGGGTTCCGACAATGGCGACACCAATGACGAAGTTGTTTACTGATGTTGGGAGCTTCCCCGGCTTGTCGGAGCTAGGATCGAAGTAGTACAAGCGTCCCAGAAGTTTGGAAACCGTGGAGATACAGAAAAGGTCGTAGGCGTCGGTGAAGAACCCCATGCCTGCGATCACGATGGCCGTAACGTGGTACCATTGGGTTCGCGCTGAATCAAGCGCTTCAAGCACTTCCAGTGCCATTCTTAACAAGCTTCCTTATACTTTCTTCACTGTGTGCTTGCCCTTTATTGTCTTCTCTTCTCTCACCATCAACACTTCCCCTTATATATATAAATAGAAAACAAATGTTAATGGATGTTTGAAAGTGTTTGAATGCAGCCATGGACGTTTATTTCTATGCTTTGTGGATGTGAACGAGAGAAAGTTGTGAATATTTGGTACTTGTTTATGTGGATATTCTCCTTGCATTCATCATCTGAGAAGGATATGCTTAATTTGAACCAAATTCTGTTTGGCTTTTTCCTTTTTGCTGTCTGTCCATAGGGATTAATGCTATGGCTTACTCTGTTGGAGATTTAGCTGCTTGTGAAAGCTTTCAAATGAAGTGAATGTGAGACAAACGTTGATTGCTAAAAGAAAGCTACGTACTAAGCTTGTCTACAATGTGCTCCCTGAAAATTTTGGTAATATGATTGGATGGTTTCAACAAAGTATATATTTTAGTAGAAGATAATTTAACAAGATGTTGGCAACCATTTTTATAATATATGTATTCAAGTTTATAATAACTCTATTCATTTTTATAACAATTACCTTAACATGATACTGATAAAAATTTAGATGGGAAAGGTTACGTGGTGGAGAAATTGGTGGATTTTGGTGAACTCTCTTTGATGGAGTTAGGATAGTATGTGCTTATTGAGATATTAAAAGAGTAAGAGTAGCATGGCGTTCATTTAACAAGGATAAAACGATTAATTTTTATAATTTTTCAAAAGAAAAGAAAAGAAAAAGTAAAAAAGTACTATCATTTCTTATATTAAAATTACCCAAAATAGATAAATACATGTTCATTACCCATTTTCCTCTAATAGTGCCCATGTGTGCAAAGGCTACTGTGCTCATTAGCTGCTATTTTTAATTATAATAAAATAGGTATCGTAGAAACTGTCATATAACTTTTATGTATTATCTTTGTCATTATTAAATAATTGTGAAAAAATATTATTGTAACAACTTTTTATATGGGTTGAGATTCATCATATATAAAAAGTAATGTAATAACAATATTATAAATGTGAAAAGTTTTTCTATATCAGTTGGATCCATAATTAGTATAGAAAGTGACATAATAAATTACAAACTTTCTTATACCAATTTCACAATGAATTGGTATAGAGAATTAATTTTCTATACCACTTAGACTTAGAACCATATAGAAAGTAATGTTGTCAATCCTGGACGACCAACTATTAACCGAACGATCTAAACTCCATGACTGATGACACTTTGGGCCAAGTTCCTCTGGACTGGCCACTTTTGACTGACCTTTTGGACATATCACCCGTGATCGGTATGATTGGGTCGTGGTTAGGTCAACAAAACAATAAAAGCTCATAAGAATCGCTATAAATAAAGTTCCAAGATATGACTTCCATAACATATCACTATATTAATATTGTACCAATTATCCATTTACTTAATTTAACATCGGAGTACCTTATACAGGTACCAATTATCCATGCCCAATCCGACCCGTTGTAATCCCTAGTCACAATGGTGAAATAAATTTCAACATCTTATTATAAAATATTTTCTAGAAGTTACACAATATAAAATAATATAAAGAGTGGAAAAAAGTGAGGAAACACTCATTATAGATCCTAAAAACCTACCATTGTCACATTAATTTTTTAAATTAAAAAATATATTCAATATGTATTTAGAGTAAAATATAAAATTTGGTTAAATATAATTGCTTATTATAATTCTAGTGTCTAAATACACCTTTAACATTTAGGGTTAAATATGTTTTTAGTCCCTATACTATCAAGCGGTTTTGGTTTTAGTCCATATTTCAAAGTAAGGTACATTTTAGTCCTCCTCCTATTGGAAACCTTAATTTTTGATCCTCAGAAACTAACACTATTAAAAACCAGCTTATGTGTCTAACGTCTGTCCACGTGTGTTCACAGTTTTGCTTCCTGTCACTTGCCACGTGTTATTGATTGTTTGATGACAAGTGTTAAGTGATTTTTTTACGGAATAACTTAGGATTGTTGTACTTAGAAATTTAGGGAGTTTTATTCGCGAATCAAATTGGGGTTCTTACACTTAAAATTAGTAACAAATGTCTTCGAAAAACTTAGGGTTCGTGTTTGTGTTTGTGTTCGTTCCCTGAATTTGCTATCCTATTGTTGTGGTTCCATTGCGTGTGCATTTTGTGTGAAAGAAAGACGATTCGTTGAAGAAGGTAATTATCTAGTTTTAGTTTAATGTGGCTTGTTTGTTGTGTTTTCTTTGTGTAATGTGGCTAGTTTTCATTTTACCATGTAGGAAGAAATGGTTTTTGATGTTTCTCTACATCATATGGGGAAGTTCATGAAGAACAAGGAACTAGAATATGTGGAAGGAGAGATACATGTTATTAAAGGAATTGATCCAAACATGTGGTCATACTTTGAAGCAGTGGGATTTGTTAGAGAATTCAAGTATGATGGAGAGTTCAAGTTATGGTGGAAGGGGTCGAAACAAAAGGCAATGAACAACCTCAGACCCCTCATAGATGACAGTGAAACAATGTTGTTGGCTAACTATGCAGAGGCAAATAAGGAGGAAAGTTGAAATCTATGTTCAACATCTCTAACCTAGTCAGCCAGTTGAAGTTAATTTTCTTACATTTGGTGAAGAGGCAGACGGAGTACAAGTACAAGAGATGGAGGAAGAAGTTACTATGGATGAAGAACATGTTTATGTTGTTGAAGAAGGTGAAGCGGTGGATGAAGAAGATTTTGGTGGGGTGGAGGGAAATGTGGAAGTAGAAGACTTCCTACTGGATGACGAAGAGGAAGAAGGGAATGTTGAGGGAGAAATGATGGAAGAGGAAGAGGAAGAGCAAGAGGAAGAGTGCAATGTCGTTGAGGGCGAAGGGGTGAAAATTGTTGATGACAGTGAAGAGGAGAGAATGGAAAATGATGATGATGGGTTTGGGATGGACAATGAGACGGTGAAGGAAGAGAGAAAAAATATTAATCCTGTTTTGGATAGGTGGAAGAGAATGAAAAAGAAAAAGAAAAGTGTTCGGAGCAGAATCGAAGATAGTGAGGGGGCATTTATGATTAACGAAAAAGTTGGAGAGCATGAGATAGATGAAGATTACAATACAAATGAGTTGTCTTCAAATGTAGATAGTGATGAGGATGTGAGGGAGAATAAGAGGCGGTTTCCAAAGTATAGACGAGAAGATATGACGAAGGGCTTCAAATTTAGATTGGGAATGGAGTTTAAGTCTTTGAAAGATGTTAAGAGTGCGCTACAAGAGCATAACATTTTGAATGGAAAAGAAGTGAAGTTTGTGAAGAATGATTTGGAGAGAGTGAGGGCAGTTTCTAAGAAGGGATGTGGTTTTCTTATTATGGCTAGCAAGGTAGGAGGTAGCCAAACCTTTAGAGTGAAAAATGTAGTTGGGCACAAGTGTGGAAGGGTTTTTGGTAGGAAAAGTGAAAGTGTACAAAGGATTGCACAAGTATTGGTTGATAGATTTGTGAATGTAGGAGGCATGACAGTGATCCAAATCATAGATGAAATAATTCATTGGAAGGCTGGAAGAGCTAAGCAAATTGCAATGGATTCTTTAGTGGGTGATGAAGAACGACAATATGGTCGTCTTTATGATTAGGTGGCTAGTTGTTAAGAGTGAAGGCTGGAACCTTCAAGATTAAGGTCAATCAACCCCAACCCACCTTGCCACCAAGGTTTGGGTCATTTTACATGTGTTTAGATGGCTGTAAGGAGGGATTTTTAGGTAGTTGCAAACCATTCATTGGGGTAGATGGTTGTCACTTGAAGACAACATATGGAGGTCAGTTGTTAGTGGCAGTAGGAAGAGACCCTAATGACCAGTATTTCCCACTAGCTTTTGCTGTGGTAGAAAATGAATGCAAAGACACATGGAGGTGGTTTTTGACACTGCTGCTTGATGATATTGGAGGCATAGATTGTCAAAGGTGGATCTTTATTTCGGATCAGCAAAAGGTACATTCAAATTTTACTTTAGTTTAAAATTTCATTTGATTATGTAATAATGGATGATGTAATATGCTTGTAGGGATTAATGACAATTTTTGATGATATCTTGAATGGAGTGGAGCACAGGCTGTGTTTACGCAATTTGTACAACAATTACAAAAAGAAATTTGGTGGAGGCCTGCTCATTAGAGACCTTATGGTGGGGGCTGCCAAGGCAACATACTTTAAGGAATGGGAAAAAAAATGGGTGAGTTAAAGAATGTGAATCTTGATGCTTTTAATTGGTTAATGACTATACCAACTAAATCTTGGTGTAAACATGCTTTTAGTGGTTATCCTAGGTGTGATGATCAATAACTTGCCTTAGTCATTTAATAGTACCATTTTACTGGCAAGAGACAAACCTATAATTACAATGATGGAATGGATTAGTTCATACATAATGAGTAGGTTTGCAACCCTTAGATAAAAGTTGACATATATCCTGGTGATGTTATGCCTAAACCGAGGAAAAGGTTGGATAGGGAGGTTGAAAAGAGTGGGAATTGGCTTCCAGTTTAGGCAGGGGGTTCATAATTTGAAGTAACTCATGGCTTTACAATGGACAAGTTTGTAGTTGATTTAAGTAATCACACTTGTAGTTGTACTTTTGGGATTTGGTAGGAATACCATGTTGACATGTTGCTGCCATTCATTACAAATTAGAAATTCCAGAACATTATGTTCATCCTTATTATAAGAAAGATGCGTATAAAACTTGTTATGCACCTATTATAACTCCTATCAATGGACAACAACTTTGGCCTACATCTGACTCTGCACCACTACTACCTCCCATTTATAAAACACCTCCTAGGAGGCCAAAAAAATTAAGAAGACGAGAAACTGATGAATATGTCAGCCATTCAAAGTTGTCCATGAAAAATATTGGTATGAAGTGTAGCAGGTGTAATGAATATGGACACAATGTTAGAAGTGGTAAAAAGGGGCAGACAAGCAAGGTAATTATTCATCCTGATGTTAAATATGTTTTCATTAATTTACAAGTATGTTATTTGTAACTACCTTACACCTTTCACAGAACACAAGGGGAGCATCTGTAAGAACATATGCAACAAGTGGAAGATCATTTGGAGGAACATCAAGAAGACAAACTTCAAGTATTGGACCATCAAGGATGGTAACTGCAACACATGGAGGGGTTGCATCAAGCTCACACGGTCCAAGAAGATCAGCAAGGGGAGCTGCCACAGATGCAGGGGCTGCATCAACATCACAACCTGGAGGGGCTGCAAGTATGCGTGAAGGGGTAGAAGATCATTTGGAAGACTCTCTGCACAAATTGTAGGGTCTCAAGCTAGTAGCAATTGAAATTGTAGTCTAGGCATGTGACTTTTTGTAAAGAAGTATTTAATGTACTGAATGTGACAAATACAATTTAACTTCATTCTGCCTGGTTTTTACCGATGGCCATGTCCTTTGGTAATTACCGATGGACATGTCCTTCGATAATTACCGATAGCCTTTGACATTCGGTAATTACTGACGGTCTTTTCCTTCGGTAATTACCGACGGTCATATCCTTCAGTAATTAATGACGGTCATATTCTTCGGTAATTACCGAAAGAAAATGCCGTCAGTAATTACTGAAGGTCAAAGGCCGTCGGTAATGGTTACCGACAAAGGGTTTACCGACGGATATATGTCGTCGCTAATAAGGCATTATCGACGGATTTTGATTGTTTCCGATGGATTATGACCGTCGTTAATGCCCTTCTTTTTGGTAGTGATAATTTATTATTATTAACAATCATTACTACAAAATGGGTTTTTCACGATGGTTAAAACAACCCTCCAACAATGGTTTTTGAACCATCGTAGATGTTGACATTGTTAAAACTTTGACAAAAACGATGATGGTTAAAATAATAGTTGTTATAAGTCTCGAACGACAACGATTATTTTTGAACTGTCGTTAAAAGTCATCCAAAAAAAAAGAAAAAAAAATGTGCTACATATCACAAGGGTATTAAAAAAAAACAAACCTACCAGTGTAAGGCATAAAAACATAAGTTTTCCATGGGTTAACCATTTACTTGCTTGTGAAGCCATAAAGATCAATGTAAAGTACCAAACATAGGTGAGGGGAGACTCGTGACGAGGGTTTTGTAGCGTAGTGCAAAAATCTTCGCAAAAGAGCCTCGAGATGTGGGTTTTATAGTAAGATGAGATGGAAACTTGCAGTGTGTAGTGAGATCGATAATGCTTCATGATCGGAGGAGGTTTGCAGAGTTGTTCGCAACTCGTAAAGGCTTGCAGAGGTTCACCATTAGTTGTAGCGGCGACTATGAGATGCAAGGGGAAGAGAAAACAAAAAGGCAAGGGGAAGAGAAAATGAAAGTGTGGGGGGAGTAGAAAATGAAAGTGAAAAGGGAAGACGAAACACTCAAACTAAAGTCGTGTGGGAGAAAGAATCGCGTCTTTTTCTTATTGAAAATATTGCACAATCGATGACGGTTCTCTATATACTTGTCATTGTTTTTGAAAGTTTCAATGATGCAGTCTGTCCCACTTTTCACGACAATTCTCTATATAATTGTCCACATTTATACTTTTAATTAGACAACCATTATTAAAAAGTTCATAAAAACTACAATTTTGTCACCGCGTATTTTTTTACTATGGTGACTTGTTAAACGTCTCCAATCAATGTTCTCGAAAGTCTTTTTTGCACTAGTTAATACCCAATACAATGATTTCAAAGTTATTTAAATATTTATATTGATTGTTTAACATTTACTTGATGAATTAAATATATTATGAATAGAGATGATAATAGATTGGATAACACAAATAATGCCTACTCATTACTCGTCAGATACTAATTTAAAAATATCTATAAGTAAGTATTTTAAAATACATGTAGATATTTGTGAATACCAACAAATATTTAAAAATACATATTTTATGAATTTTCAAAATAAAATTAAAAAAATAATATAATATAAATTAAATACAAATTAAAATTTAACTTTTTATTAAATTAACTTAATAAAATATAAATTTTTATTTTAATTTTAACTACGCTTCTTACACTACAAAAATCGGGAATTTTTCTGGGGGTTATTTTGAATATTACCGGCGGTTTTAACCCCCGAAAAGTGCTTTTCTGGCGGGAGCAGTGACCGTTGGAAACACGTGCGTCACTAAGTGAGTATCGGCGGTATTTTGTAAAACCGCCGGAAATAGTGGGGGTTCCGTCAGAACCGCCGAAAATTCCAGGGGTTCCATCAGAACCGTCGGTACTTCCAGGGGTTGTGTCAAAACCGCCGGTAATTCCAGGGGTTACTGAGAAACCGCCGGTACTGCCTGGGGTTCTCTAAAACCGCCGGTAATTTCGTATGTAGATTGATTTATTAATTCAGTCTTCATAGGAAGAAATACATAAAAGGAAAAGTTGGTTCTCTAATTATAATTGTTCAATGACCATTTAAGGATATCTACCCATTCCACCTTGCAGTTTCTTTTTCTTTTGTGACATTCTAATTATAGTGGCAATGCTTAAAACTATTGTGGCAAAAAGTTGTTTTACTTCTTCACTTTGAACTTTCTTTTTGTCAAATTACACTACTATATTTTACCATTTCCAATTTCCATAAAAAAATACCAGAGTAAGATGACAAAATAAAGGTGTCAGTCTCATTATGCAATGTCTCGGTTGTTTAAATTGTCTTATGTGGAATACAATAATCACTTCTGCTCATACGGTTAAATAGACTTGTCTTATGTAGACAACTTTGTTAAATTTTAGTATTAAATATATAGTCACTGGCATGCAGCAAAGGTTTATGCAGCATAACAATTGGTCTGCACATACCTTTTATTAATTTAGTTTTTGACAGAGACCCTTTTTGGATCTTGTGAAGTAGTTTTTTCCTAGTACCAAGGATGCCACCAATGGGCCCATATGATACATGAAGTCTAGTGTTATACTCAAAAAGTCACAAATAACACAATTAAATAGGCTAAGTGAAAGAAATCATAAGATGATTCAAACAAAGCAGAAGGAAACATGTTATCCTATACATGAGTTGCATCACAACAAAATCTTGTTTGTATCAACCTCTTCATAACTACTACATGATAAATCACTTGACCTTTTTTTTTCTTCTGAATAGCAAGAGGAGGATACTCTCTAATGGATGCAGCTGAAAAGCAAGATGACCACAATACCCTGGCATCACAATTCAGTTCAATGCTACTATAAAAGGATGTGTATATTATTAACTTGAAAACCTAAAAGATCACACCATATATAGCAAGCATAACATTTACAGTGGCAATCCATCTCAAATAACATCCAACATCTCAAATAAAATCTTTTACTTTGACTAAAAGATATTCAATAACAATATCTAATTTTCTTCTTCTTCATTGCATCCATTGTTTGGCACACTCCCTTGATCAGATACCTACAATATAACATAATAGTTAGTTGATAATATATTTAATAAAAAAATCATACAAATAAATTTAACAATTATTACCGATGATCGTTGAAATACTACAAACTGTGAAGGCAATGAGCCTTGATGATTTTGCAACAAAAGTGTCATCATTGCCTTCATTTCACTGACTTGTGATGTCAATGAAGATACCTATAACAGAAAATTTATTTAAAATGTAAGAAATATGATATCTAACATGTTAATCTTAAAAGGAACAAACCAAGTAAATATTTATTAAATATTCATTAACCTGAGATTGTAATTGAACATTAGAAGAAGTCAGTGAAGAGACCTATAACAGAAAAATTTATTTAAAAAGTGAGAAATATGATATCTAACATGTTAATCTTAAAAGGAACAAACTAAGTAAACATTTGTTAAATATTCATTAACCTGAGATTGTAATTCAGCATTAGAAGGAGTGGATGAAGATGATCCACTATGAGAACGAGCATGAACTCCAAAGACTTTAGATGGACAAGGACCCAAACCTAGACCGCGAACACGTACACTATGCTCTTGGCTTCCTAAAAAATGAGCCAATGAATCTGAACTTGATATTTCTTTTGATTGAGACGGTGTTGTAGATTCAAATGCTTGAATTTTTTCCTACATACAAGGGAAAAAGGATGGAAACAGTGAAATAATGCTTAGGTTTGAAACATTCGATGGCTAATCTCTGGTCTATTATTCCAGTTTGGTATATATCAGTGGGTTTTCATCAGCAAGAAAAATTTTATTTAAATGATTTAGTAATTTCCCTTCTCATTTGATGCCAATTTTTCTTTCTTGTATGTTCTTGTGCAATCTTTGATTAGTTTGTTTATCTGGTTGCCTCTTGATTTTGTTGTTGTAGCTTCATCCCAATTTTGCTGATGCATGGTCAAATCTAGCTAGTGCATACATGCGAAAAGGAAGACTCAATGAAGTAGCCCAGTGCTGTCGTCAAGCACTTGCTATTAATCCTTTAATGGTATTTTTTTATTGTTTGATGATCAGTAGCTTCTCATGCTAAGTAGAAAGCATAGAGTTTAACCTTTTACTCTTTCCTTCTCATGCTAAGTTGAAAGCATAGAGTTTATGTATTTGCTTTCTATTGCACTGCAGGTTGATGCCCATAACAACTTGGTAATTTAATGAAAGCTCAAGGCTTGGTGCAAGAAGTAAGTCCTTACATTTGATATTGTTTAAATGATGTTTTTGATTTTTTAAGACCTCTTCTGCCACTATGCCAGTTACCCAGGGTCTAGGTGTACCACATCTTACTGTCAGAGTTACTCTAGTTTCTTTACCCTAACATTGGTTCTTGGGTTATATGATTATCTAATGGATTCCCTGGGGAGAATGACAACGTTAGTTATTCTCTGGGTCATAACCATCTTCCATTTTCTGTCTAGCCAGATAAAATTAGTAAAAATAGATGTATACTGGTTTGCGGATAGACTGAAATAAGTGAAACCTCTAACTGGTTTTCCGATCGGTGGGAATAAAGTGCTTACAGTACAAGAGCCAATGCTTGGTTCATCATTAACATGACGCAATCTATTAAACACAGTCTCAATTCCATCTAAGTATCTAGAACAAAAGGTTAAGCACTCTTCAGCCATGTAACCTTCAGCTATTGAGCCTTCAGCTTGTGCCTTATTACGCACATAAGACTTCAATTTTCCCAAGTACCTTTCAATAGGATACATCCAGCGATATTGGACAGGTCCTCCAAGCTTGGCATCTTCTACTAAATGCACAATCAAATGAACCATCACTGTGAAAAAAGAAGGAGGGAATAACATCTCCATGTGACACAATGTGAGGACAACTCTATCTTGTAATTGGACAAGTTCATCTATCTTCAAAACTTTATTACATAATTGTTTAAAAAAAGAGCATAGATCAATCAAAATAGACGAGACTTCTTTAGGGAGTGTCTTTCTTATTGCCAAAGGGAGAAGTTGCTCCATCAACACGTGTGAGTCATGACTTTTTAGTCCTCCAATCTTGCGTTGTTTGACATCAACGCATCTACTGATGTTACTTGAGTAACCATCAGGTACAGTTATATTCTTCAAAGTTTTTAGAAACATATCCTTATTTGCATTTGACAATGTATATATAGCAGGAAGATATCTACCATTCTCGTCAGGCCACAAATCTGGTCTTATACCCCAAAGTTGTAAGTCCTTTCTTGCCTTTAGATTGTCTTTGCATTTATTATTTGTACTATCATTCAACAATGTAAACAATATATTGTCACAAACATTTTTTTCAATGTGCATAACATCCAGATTGTGGTGCAATAAGTTATCTACCCAATAAGGAAGGTCAAAAAGTATACTTTTCTTTCGCCATTGTAGAGTCTCTACCTTAGGACGATCAACTCTGTGTTGTCTTTTTGACCTTTCTTCAACTATAGGTTCTTTCCCAAATTCAACATGAACATTACCAAGTTGTTGTAAGATATCATGACCTGAGATTGCCACTGGTTGGCTTCTATTTTCAATAGTTCCATCAAACCTCATATGAGCCAATCTAAACCTATGTCTTCCATCTAACCACCGACGATGACTTATAAAACAAAATTTCCCACCTTTGACAAGCTTCTTAGGAGTAGTGTCAAAATTACATCTCGGACATGCCAATCCTGTATGTGTGTTCCACCCAGATAAGGTTCCAAGTCCTGGAAAGTCACTAATAGTCCACAATATGGTTGCACGCATATCAAATACTTCATTCCCATATGAATCAAAAGTTTTGATGCCAGTGTTCCACAACTCCTTCAACTCTTCTATTAATGGTTGTAAGTAAACATCAATATCGTTGCCCGGTGCTCGCTTTCCAAGAATGATCATGGAGAGAATGAATGAACTTTCTTTCATACACATCCAAGGAGGAAGGTTGTATGGTATGAGAACAACTGGCCAAATATTGTGGTTGGTGCTCAAGTTGCCATATGGATTGAACCCATCAGTAGCTAAACCGAGTCTCACATTTCGAGGGTCTAAGGCAAATTGAGGGTGCATAAGGTCAAATTTCTTCCATGCTTCAGAATCTCTTGGATGTCTTAACATGCCTTCATCCGTACTTTTTGATGCATGCCATCTCATATGCTCAGCTATTTTAAATGATAAAAACATTCTCTCTAATCGGGGCTTGAAAGGAAAATACCTTAACACCTTTGCAGGAATCTTCTTTCGCTTATTAAGAACAACATCATCACCAATTGTATTTCTCTTTTTTGGCTTCCATCTTGATGTCTTACATTTCTTACAAGAATCTCTATCTTTGTCTTCTCCAACATACAACATACAATCATTCGGGCAAGCATCAATTTTGGTGTAATGAAGACCAAGCTTGTTAATGACTTTTTTGGCTTCATAGAATGAATTTGGAATTCTAGCATGTTGAAATGCATCTGCTAGCAACTCTAGTATCATGGACATAGCTTTGTCACTTATTCTGCATAGACATTTGATGTGATACAACTTCACCAAGAATGAAAGTTTCGAATATTTATCACATCCTTCATATAAACTTTGTTGTCCATCTTGCATTAATTCAAAGAAATTTGTCCCATCATGAATTCTAGTATGGCTTGACTCTGCACCCATCTCGTCATCATCCGTCATGTCGTTGTTAGAGCAATGATCTACAAATACATCATTAATCATTCCGCACATATTATCATTAATTTCAACTCTTCCACCATTTTCTTCGGCCATTACTTGAGGAGCTTCAGCTATTACTTGAGGCGCTTCGTCATTTACTCTTCTCTCCCCGTGTAGAAGCCACACTGTATATCCTTTTGGAAAAGGTTTAATAATTAAGTGATCATATACTTCTTCACGACTTTGCCATTTCTTAAATTTTCATTTCTGACATGGACATATTATCTTTCCCCTAACACCACTATTAGTGAATGCAAAGTCTAAGAAGGTATTCAACCCTCTCATATATTGACTTGTATTTCGAGGCATGTCTATCCATGATTTATCCATCTGTTTATGCTAAGAGGATTAGAAGGTTAGAATAAGATGTATCCATTAAAACTAAGTCTTATATCAAATTAGTTCTAAATTTGAAGACTAAAATAGTCTCACTTACTTATGGAATTGAAGAATTCAAAACTAAGTAGTTCTCCTACTTAGTTATGAAATTGTTGCCTGAAAGAATTTAATACTAAGTAGTACACCTACTTAATATTAAAAGTAAATGATGAATGAATAACACACTAAGTTATTCAGGTGTTTAAAACATAGTTGAGAATGTAATTGTATGAAAATTAATTCAGGTGTTTAAAACAGATTAAGAAATTAAAGTTGAAAAAAAGGACCCAGTGTAGTCATGCCCTGAAGGTCAGAAATGGTATCAACTGGTTTTCTCCAACATAAAGGAAGATTTGTCCTGAATAATTTAATGAAAACAATTCATATGAATCTTATGACAGGTAATTAAAAGCAATGCACGTGCAGTGAATTTTAGTGAGAATAAAAGAAAACCTTCTCTGCTCCAATATTGAATAATCAATTTCTGCAATGATGATAGCCTCGTCGTGTTCTATAGTAGCCAGAACTTCTCCAAACTGCAATGATGAAATCAATTACCACTATATAGCTGTGTAGTGTATATACAGGAACTGAAATGAATAAGAAAAATTACCATTATAATTTTGATTCAAAATTTCAAATATCAATAAAGTGACTAACTCTACTTTTCTCCTGTTTATTCCAGTAACCAATAAATATACTGTCTACTGGATAGTTACTAACTTTATCTCTTACCTATGTACTCCCGCCCTATATTACAGTTATTTCCCCATTACAAGGCTAATGCTATTAATAAATCCTATATTATAGTGGTTTACTTAATTTTCCTAAATATCCAAACCTAAAAGAAGAAAATGCTTTTTCCTTAAAAATCAACACCGCATAAAAATGTTTTCACTCCACTCAGAAATAATATATATATATATATATATATATATATATATATATATATATATATATATATATTCAAGTAGGTTATTTTGTTGAATCCTTTGTCCAATTTAATAGAACTTAATAATATTTTATAACATATATTTATTTGAGGATCTTATGATTTTGTTTTGTACTCGATATTCAACTGACTCTTGATGTATGAATTTGTTAGGATGTAGCCATACATTCAATTCAAAGGGGGTGATTTTGGTTACACTTCTTACATACCTTTGGATGAACTTTGGAACTCTAGTTGCGGGTTCGTTTTTAATAATACTTGTATAATTAAAGCTCATATATTGGTTCATATGTTAGAGCATGATAAACAAATTGAGAAATCAGTGAGGAACATCGACAATAAGCTTGTTGAAAGCATTGAAAATCATTCACTCATGGAAATGATTTCAAGCTCATCGTTTGGTGAGGTGCTGGATTTTAGGGGCATAGGAAAAGTAGAAAAAGATTTTATTCCTCTATTGGAAGATGTTTGTTCCAGATATCCCTCACTTCTGGATAGTAACAAGTGCAGAAGTAAAAGATTTATTGAATGGGCTTTAACAGCTTTGGGTAGAGTTCTTCATTTTCTCAACACTAAAAAAGTGAGAGATATGGACGATGATGCTTGCAATCATCTCCAAACTTTATGGGAGGAACTTCTCACCTTTGGATTTGATTTGGTATGGCTGAAACCTCATGTTCAATCTACCTTAGATATGAAAACTCGTGTTGGAAGAGTTCTATTAACGGCTGTTTGATCTAAACCAGAATGCTAGGAATTTTAGCTCTAGTAAAAAAGACAGTACTATTCACGGTTCTGCTTCACCAGCACTAGACTTGAATCACAAAGAAAGAATTAACAACAACAAAGAAGCCACAAAGAAGAGTGTAACTCCATTTTTTGACTTGAACCAGATATCGGTAATTAATGGCACATGTTGTTTATATCGGAAGTCATTGTTTATGTTTAGTTGAAGTAATGCTCATAGTTTTCTCCTGTTTTGGGTGGTGTGATGCAGAGAGAATAAGAAGAGTTGCAAGGCAACAATGAGCCCATGAGGATTGAAGAATAAAAGAGAAGTACACAGAGAGTTGGAAGTGATGAGCAGCACAACGACATCAAGCTCTCAGCTTGTAGAAGTGTTGGCGATGGAGAAAATAGGGCAGGGAAGAGGAAGATTTCATGGCAACAACATCAATCAGTAGGCCAATTTTTAACTAGCTTAGAAGATTTTGGCCATATTAAAGAAGCTAAGTTTTATGGTCATGAACAATCCACATGCCACTTAATGATGAGAAGTGAGAAGTGAAAATTAACCATCAAAGCTACTTCAACTCAATCAATTCCAGAGTCAAAATTAACCATCAAAGCGGAACTAAACATATAAGCATTCACCTAATATCACATTAGCTCGTATAACGTCAATATTTCAAAAATATACTAAATCGAAAATTCTAAAAATGAACTAGATTAATCAAGTAATTAAATATAAAAATGACAAAATGAATTGATTCAATAAAGCAGAAGGAGACTTGAAACGGCCAAACCCTCGTCAGAATGACAGAATGAATTGATCTGAGAGAGACTGCATTCGTAGTTGGACAGATCGAGGAAATCGTCGCGCTTGAAATAGACCTTGACGAGTACCAAACCCTCGTCGTGTTTGCACTGAATAGACTTGAAGAAACGGCCGCGACCTGACACCTCCTTCAGAACCAGATTGTACGTCGACGACAGAAGACGAACCCTCCTTCAGTGCTTTAGTTTAAATCGGAGAGCACGAACAATGTCAAATAGGAGAAGACGAACACGAAGCAAGCAGAAGAAGATTGTGGTACCGGGGGAAGGATTTGGGAGAAATTTGACGGAAGGCACAGATTCGCAGAAGGAGATATGGGTTGGGTGGAAAATTTTAAAAAATAATTAAAAAAACTACATGCGGTCTAAATCGCAGAAATTATTCGGGGTTTCTAAACCGCCAATAAATATCCCCTTTTAAAAATATTTATTTTTGTAGTGTTACCATTTATAAATGGGTATAAAATACCCCTTTCGTGCATATAATAAGAGTGATTTAACTAAAGGATTTGTAACGAAGGGATGAATAAAAGATGTTATTTTAATAATCGAATTTATATGTACATAGATATTTTGAAATACTTTCTTTTGATTTAAATATTCATATATAGAATTATTTAAATATTTAAGGACAATTTATATATATATATATATATACTGTAATAAATTAATTATTTCATGTTTTTTCTCGTCACTCAATTATAATAAAAAAAACAACTTAAATAAAATGACATGTACTAATTTCTGTTTCCCAATTTTTCGATTGAAATTAAACAAACGGGAATCACATTCAGAGGATCCATATGAAACACGATACCATTGAACGTTAGGTTCAGCTCTTGTTTTTCCATTGAAGGAAAGCCATCCATTACTTACTTAACACAACTTTTCATAACAATAACAAAACAAAAAAAAATATATCAATTTTCTGATATGAAATCAATAAAAAAAATAAAGTAAAAGTAATTGAAAAATCCAGTAATTGATGTTTTGATATTTTTTGACATTTTTTATTAGAATAGATTTGATTCCAAAATTATTAAAATTGTGCAAGTTTTAGAAAAAAAAAAGTTGACGTTGGACAAATCTTGGAATGTTGGCATGAGTTTATAATAAAAAATTCATACATTACCGAAACAATTCCGTTCTAACAAAAAGGAAATCGTGTATGTTTTGGACGGCTTTCTTGAAAAAGTTAGTCTTTCATTTGACTTCAGCACATTATATAAACAGAGAAGTTGTTACAACATCAGCAACTTTAATATATTTCATAAGATAAACATGTCTTGAGTATGACATGTCTTCTTTATTACGAAGTCGTGCCAGATACAATTTGTCAAACCTCAATTTGTTTAAAACATATACATTTAAATAATTTCATAATCAAATTAGCTCATTTTATTTGTTTAGTAGTTTGATTGTTTAATATTGAATAATCCGTTATGTTTATTTTTTATCAATAGAAATACTAAATAGCTCGACCCAATAAGATCTATTAAATCTTTTCATTCTCGAATAGACCAAGTCTATGTGTATTCAAACAATATTCACATATTATATTAATCTCGATAATTTGGTATTATGGTTTATTTATAACGAGATATCATTATGTTATTATTAATTACTCTGATATTATATACTCGAGGTCAATATTATTCCAATGATAAGATAGATTAAAGAGGATGTTGATCTTATAAATACAACTAGTATTTTTCAAAAAATACTTACTCAATAATAAATCATATTCATTATTATATTAATAAAGATCTAAACTCACTTTCTGACTTAAGCATCGAAGAGGTTTTTGTTGGTGGATCCCCCTTCAAAAAATAAGGAATTCAATTCCGATCATCAATAACATTCAAGCCACCACTAAAATCTCTTCACCTATCTGTAGATCCATGCTCAAGATTGTGGTAAGATCACATGGGCGCCCACCGTGGGGTTGGTAACTAGATTCTCAAATAAAACATTGGTCTCTTAAGTCCTCAATTGGGATAATCAATAATTCCTTTTAGACATTGATTGATGGACTTATCTTTTTACAACACATAATAGTTCTACGTCGTTTAAGAGTCGAAGTCTAACACAATTTAAATACTCATTCCTTCTCCTCTTAAACATCTTTTAAAAACAAAAACAGTAGCAAAGTTTCATGCGCCAAAACAAATAATACCTTAGATGTATAATAATTGACCCTAAAATGATTGATTTAGAATAGAAACACATTATAATTTTTTTTTCTAGATGAGTGCTTTTACAATTATATTTTATTAGATATACATTCAACAATATTAAACTAAAAATTATAATTGATACAAATTATTTTATTAATAAATATTACCATTAGTAGTTAAAAGTGTAAATTCCCTTTATTTGAAAAACACAATCATTCAAACACAAATACATTTAATTATGATTTAATTTTAGTTCGGAGATAATTAATTGATTAGCTTACAATAAAAACAATACAATAATAAAATAATAATCACATGTATTTGTAATTTAATAAAATTGATACATTTATTAACTCTGCTAATATATTACCACTAAAAACCATAATTTTTTAATCAAATAAACTTTTTCTCAATTCATAAATAATTTTAGTAGGTTTTTCATTAGAAAAATGATACTTTAATAAACGTAATTATTTTACATTTATTTAATATTTTTTTTTATTATTTATTTTTTTAAATTATAAAAAGTTACATTTTTAAAATGATTTTAGTCTAATATGTCAAATAAATGTCAACTACCTTTTCTTTTTTTTTCATTAATTAAACAAAAATTTCACATAAAAAAATAAAGAAAAGTGAGCGGGAGCAAAAACAGTCCCGTAATTATGTGTCGGAAGTTGAATTTGGAATCAGTGAGACACGCATCACATCAGATGGTGCAAAGCAAAAATAGGAGAGAGCAGTAATACCATTCCAACATGCAAAACCCGAAAACCGCCCCTTGTAATGCAACCCACCATCTTCTCTTCCTCTCACTATTACACACACCCTTATAAATTCCCACACCCTCTTCTTTCTCTCTCACACCATCAACACACACAACCTTAACCTCATCAAACCCATGGACAACATCGGCTCCCTCGACTCCAGTAAGCCCGCCAACAACGACGTCGGCAATGTCCCCAACGGCACCGCTTCAGCCATCAAGAACTCCCTCCCCGCCACAGCCATCACCTCCACCGAGGCCACCCTCGGCCGCCACCTCGCGCGCCGCCTCGTCCAGGTTGGGGTCACAGACGTTTTCTCCGTCCCCGGTGACTTTAACCTCACCCTTCTCGACCACCTCATCGCGGAGCCCAAACTCACCAACATCGGATGTTGCAACGAACTCAATGCCGGCTACGCCGCCGACGGCTACGCACGGTGCCGGGGCGTCGGCGCGTGCGTGGTGACGTTCACAGTGGGCGGCCTGAGTGTGATCAACGCAATCGCCGGCGCGTACAGTGAGAACCTTCCGGTGATTTGCATCGTCGGTGGACCCAACACGAACGACTTCGGCACCAACAGGATCTTGCATCACACCATTGGATTGCCGGATTTCAGCCAGGAACTCAGGTGCTTCCAAACTGTTACCTGCTACCAGGTCAAAATCTCAGCCTCATTTTGTTTCTATCTCCATATTTAGCATGTTATTTCATTACCATAATCATGGTTTTTAATAAAAAAAATAATAAATATTCAAATATAGAATAAATATTGTTTATTTTGAATTATAATGTAAGTTTTTTCTATTTATTATAATGTTTTCATATAATCGCTTTTTTAGTGTATCACAATATATAATTTGTTATGTAGACATAATTTTGTTTCATTATTCATTATCACAATTTTATTAACAGTCATCCTAATGTTTCATTATTTAATTTTATTAGTTATTGTGGAAAAAACCGGTTCTTTTAATAAAATCTTTGGTTTAATTATTATGTACTACGCATGACCTCGAAATTCTGCATAAAAGTCTGAATTTATTACACACACACACACCATCATAATAAAGTTGGCTGTTTTTCCAAATATTGCTTGAAATTTATCAGACAATATATTTTTTTTTTATTCTGGTCCAGTGACTCTTGATTTAAATTACAGTGTTTTTTGTATATTTTTTTTTTACATAAATACGATTGATTTATTAGAAAAGTTGGGGTATTTGAATTAAATTATTTAGATCCGTGACACATGCAATATTCATTATAGCGTCTTTAGCATTTAATTAAAGAGAACATTCATTTTCTTAATTTGCCTGCTTTCTATTTTCAGCCAATCAGACATCATCATAAATATGATTTAAAGAAATATTTTACTTATGTTCGGAAGAAAAAAAAATGATATTTTGATACATCTATACTTTTTACATTCATTTGACATTATGCTTCCTTAGTTTTATTCTTCTCTTTCTTAAAAAACTATAAAACTTTATATTTTTAGAACTATTTTATCTTTCTAATTTTTTTAAATTAATGTAAAAGTATGTCAAGAAACATATACTACGTTAGTGTGTGATTAGACATAACTTTCTATCATAATGAAGTATTAATATTTTTAATTTTTTTATTTAATGTATATCAGTTTATTTTACATTTAAAAATAAAAATATTCTTTTAATATACATGAGCTGAAGTAAAGAAAATGAAGTTTTATTTCTTAACTTTCTTGATGGTAATGAATCTCTGATTGTGCTAAATGATTTTAGTGTATGGTTTGATAGGCTGTGGTGAATAACATAGAGGATGCTCATGAAATGATTGATACTGCGATCTCAACCTGTTTGAAAGAAAGCAAGCCCGTCTACATAAGCGTAAGCTGTAACTTGCCAGGCATTCCTCACCCGACTTTCAGTCGTGAACCAGTTCCATTTTCTCTCTCTCCCAGGTTTGATTTTTCATATTCTTTTGATTGAATACTCAACTTGGTTTGTGAGAAACTGATTCCTTTAAAGGGAAATTTATCAGTCACTTTAGTTCAACATTTGAAATGTCATTCTACTTGAGTAATGATGTTAACATAATTTTTATGAACTAGAATTGCAGCAAGTAGTTAGATTTAAGGTTTAAATTGATAGCATGAGGTTGTTCTTATTCTTGAAGGACTAATGTTTGTTGTAAGTTCTTTTAGAAAGGGGAGATGATGATAATAGATGTATATATATTTCTTTCTCAGTGGATTTCTTTATTGATGGGTGTTATACTGTTACAGATTGAGTAACAAGCTAGGGTTGGAGGCAGCAGTGGAGGCAGCAGCAGCGTTCCTAAACAAGGCAGTGAAGCCTGTAATGGTGGGTGGTCCAAAACTGAGGGTGGCTAAGGCATGTGAAGCTTTTGTTGAGCTTGCAGATGCATGTGGCTATCCATTTGCTGTGATGCCATCAGCCAAAGGACTAGTACCTGAGTACCACCCTCACTTCATTGGCACATTCTGGGGAGCTGTGAGCACTGCTTTCTGTGCTGAGATTGTGGAATCTGCAGATGCATACTTGTTTGCTGGCCCCATTTTCAATGACTACAGTTCAGTAGGGTACTCTCTCCTTCTCAAGAAGGAGAAGGCCATCATTGTGCAGCCTGACCGGGTTGTGATCTCAAATGGACCTGCATTTGGGTGTATTCTCATGAAGGACTTCCTCACAGCACTTGCAAAGCGTCTTGAGCATAACAACACTGCATATGAAAACTATGCCAGGATATTTGTCCCTGATGGAAAGCCTCTGAAGGCTGAACCAGGGGAGCCTTTGAGGGTTAATATACTGTTTAAGCATGTTCAAGAAATGCTGTCTGGTGAGACTGCTGTGATTGCTGAGACAGGGGACTCATGGTTTAACTGCCAAAAGCTCAAGTTGCCAAAAGGATGTGGGTGAGTAGCACGTTCAGTGTGATTGGTGTTTGCCATTTTAGTTTTCATTCTAGCGTTTGTTTTCAGTTTTGAAGAGAAGGTTTGTTGACAGGTACGAGTTCCAAATGCAATATGGTTCAATTGGATGGTCTGTTGGTGCAACTCTTGGTTATGCTCAGGCTGTTCGTCCAAAGCGTGTGATTTCTTGCATTGGTGATGGAAGCTTTCAGGTTTGCCTTTCGTAACTATCTAAGCACACTTCAATCAAAAGGAAATTGTTTTTTCTTGGTTACACTCCAATAAATTTACAATTTTCACTCCCTCATGGTCTGCTATAAGAAGTCTAAATTTTTTATCCTTACTCAACAATTCTTGAGCTAATTATAATGCATTTTGTTTAACTTGTTTGCAGGTGACAGCTCAGGATGTCTCCACAATGATACGAAATGAGCAGAATCCCATCATCTTCCTGATAAACAACGGTGGATACACCATTGAAGTTGAAATTCATGACGGGCCATACAATGTGATTAAGAACTGGAACTACACTGCCTTGATTGATGCAATCCACAATGGTGACGGGAAATGCTGGACAAGTAAGGTGAGATTCTCAAGTGACTATAAATTCTTAGTTCATTATGCATGGATCTCCACTGGTAAGATATTGTCTATTTTGGATCAAGCTCTCACGGTTTTGTTTTTGATATCCAAAAAAAGATATTTTATGTGTATAATGTCCATAACCTTTTGGAAGGATCTTATATGTATATAAATTTATGTTCATCTCTTATTTTATCTAACGTGAGACTTTGTTTGTACCTAACACTTATTTCAGGTGACATGCGAGGAGGAACTTATTGAAGCAATTGAGACAGCAACAGGAGAGAAGAAAGATTGCTTATGTTTCATTGAGGTGATTGTTCACAAGGATGATACGAGCAAAGAATTGCTTGAGTGGGGCTCTAGGGTGTGTGCTGCAAATAGTCGTCCTCCTAATCCTCAGTGAATTTCCTAGCATGAGCCATTACAAAGGTGATGGAATCAATATTGGAGTTTGGCTTTATCTAAGTTGAGATTAATTCCTTCGAGATGCTTGTGTACGAGAGAAATTTTCCTGTGTCTGTGCTTTTGCATTTTTAATGTTTAAGTGTAGTGCATTTTACGGAAATTTATTCTTCGGGGACAAAAATTAATCTTTCACATTTCTTTTATAAATTGATGCTATTCTCTATTACCTTGATGTTTAAGTGCACCTTTTTATGGAGATTGGAATTGAGTTCGGAAATTTTATTACTTTATATCACCTTTATATAATAGAATCAGTTTACCTACCATGGTTAATCAATTTCAAATTATACTAACGTTCAGCTATATATGTAAATATGTAAATAAAAAAATAATATAATACTATATTATATCCAATATATATAGAAATATTTTGAATGATGATCTATTGTAATGACAAAAATAAATAGTTATTATAATGACCAATTTAGTATCAATTTTATAAATCAAAAAAATTATAATTAGTTTTTATATATTATGAATTGGTTTCTAAATTAATTTCTAACCTTAACTATCAAGTTTTGGTTAAAAAAAATTAATAACTAAACATTAATTTCTAACCTTAACTATCAAGAATTTCTTTTTAGTAAAATGGATCAAAGTTCTCTACCGTCAAATTTTCAACTGGATGAATCACATAATTAAAATTTAACATTCATATTAAATTATAAAATTATAAGTTGAAAATTATAAAATCATTTTATTTCAAACTACATAGCCTACATTTCTTTTTACACTACAAGTTCTCTTTATTCCTATGTGATATCTCTCTCTCTATATATATATATTACTCAAAATGTGCTACATCTCTTAACTATATATATTTATTACCATTGACATACTTGAATAACTTAATGTGTCTTAGATAATACCAATCCATATTTTGTTAGAAAAGGAAAAATACCCTTTAAAGAGTACGAATACCTTAAAATTAGAAGCTTAAAATGTTTATTAAAGTCTTTACAAAAATATATTTGACGATATAAAAATACTAATAATTCCTTAAAATTACAATTGCACCAACCACTTTGGATAAGGAGGCATATTTTATTGCAAGATGTTGATGAAAATACATTTTAAAATTGATATTTATTTTGTTGAAATAAAATGTAATAGATGAGTCAAAGACAATGACAGGTGTTTCACATCATAGACCTACCAAAACAATAAAATAAAGTGAAAAACAAAGTTAAGTTTGTTTGTAACAGGTCGTACTTAAGTATCTAAAAAAACAGATTTCCATACAGTGAGGATGATACTATTTGGGAGGGAATGAGTGAAGAATGATCCGTAGCCATTGGAATTGATTCCGGTTGTCTGTTGGCGAAAACTGGGGAATAAAACTTGGCTTAAACAGTATATCAAATAATTTTTTTTCTTAAATAGTATTCGCTTTTATTGTATATATAGAGTCTAATTAGTAGTTTTAGTGTAATAAATGTTTATTTTACTTTTGGTAAAATAAGTAAAAAATTATATTCTTAATATAAAACATTTTAATTTTTTGTTAATTTTGTTCCTACATTTTTAACAATTAAAATAATTCACTGTATTAAATGTTACATGCTTTTATTAAAATAAATTTAATGTTTATATGTAATTAATCTTGAAAGAACATTTACTATTTTGTTTCTTAAATTTGACAAACACTTCTGATCATTACCAAAAATCAAATATTTGTTTAATTAACTTAATTATTAACTGATGAAATAAAATTAAGGGAATTAAAATTTTTATATTAAGACGATAACTTTTTTCTCATTATATTTAAAATATTTTAATATTTATTCTAAACTGATTATTTATTTTTGTTTAAATATTAATATGCTAGATATATTAGATTATTATATATTTTAGATAGATATTTTATATTTATTTTTTATCTTTAGTTAATTTGATATTATTTTTTATTTATATTTTAGGTTTAGGTTATATTTTTTCTATTATAAATACAATATTCTATATGTATATTCAACACAAACAAAGATTAATCTCATACATAATTTTTTACTATATTGGACATGGTATTTGGAGCATAAGATTTTTTGGAAAAAAAGTTCATCACCCATGCTTATTACAACCGTCACTGTTATTGTTAGAGCAATCATCGTCGTCATCATTGCTAAAGCATCAATTTCGACCAGCAACTAATAAGTTCTGCTCCTCTTGTCCAAACGAATAAAATGTTGCAGAGATCGTCACCATCAGAGTCTAGACGCGCTCTCACAAGTCGATCATAGTTCATTATCGTTGTCCTTTCCAGTTGTGCGTGGCGACGCGTGTGTCATTGTCTCTGGCGCTGACCACCTCTGTTGGAATCGTCGCGACCTATTCTCTCTAGATTTGGCCTTGTTGCATTGATTGGGCCTATTTTGGTTTTTAGTGTTTTTCTCTCTCCTACTTGTTCATGGTTTCTTTTCCTGTTGTTTCTTTTGACCTCTCTTTTATCACTAGTACGTTTAACCTATTTATATAAACTAACCATGTCAATGTGCATTTATCTATTGATAAGTTAGAGTACACTAATTATGTGACTTTGGCATCATACGTTAAACTTTGGCTTAAGAATCAAGGGTATGTTGATCATATCACTCTGAACATGACAACTATTGATTCCGTTGCGGTTACCCGTTGATTGAAAAATGATGCTCAAACATTGTTCTCAAGGGTACCCTTTACTCTTCTTTAAAACAAATATTTCATTCCTACGAAACATGCTTTAAAATATGGGAACACACCATATACACCCTTGATACTCAATGTATTTATGGTGTCTGTCATATCTTTTCAATGTTGTTGCTCCTTGACATTAAGACTCTATGGCTAATTGTATAGGTAAAATTCATGCTCTTTTCCATGAATTTAATGAATTATTGTTTCTTGCCTCTATTCCTGTCCAAGAAATAGAGCAATAATCAAAGTTATGCATGATATTAGCATTACACGACCTTGCTCATACCTATTCCCATATCAGTTATCAAATTTTTGTTTTCACCTGTTGTACTTACTTCGACTTCTACTCGTTCCATTATTTTTTATGTACCTAGTAAACTCATTGATGATACATTTTTTGTTGACTCATCGTTGATACATCTGTTTATGTTGATGATTTATATGCATTAGCATCTCAACATCATCACTCTTGCAAGCTGGGAAAATACACCACAAATGTGACCATTGTGGCAGGCTATGCCACAAAATTGGCAAGTGTTATGCGTTACATGGTCGTTCTCATAGATTTGTTGTTATTGTTCAGACTGCTCCTCCCTCACAATCACCTACTGGGATTGTCCTTCATCCGATATTACTGATGACTATTATTTTCAATAACTTTCTCAAATGGTATAAGGATCAACAAGTTTCTAGTTCCACTACATCCTATAGCACATATAGGTACATCTTTTGTTGGCCTGACTCCATCTTCTTCTCTTGATCCTTGGGTTCTTAACTCAGGAGCCTCATATCACATTACTAGTAACATATCTTTGATTTCTCTTTATTCTCTCTAGATCCTTTACTTTCTATACAATGGCTGATGGATCTAGTATTTTAGCTCATGGAATTGGGATTGTTAACTTTTTTCCTGTTTTATCCATTGATAATGTTCTTTATGTCCCTGGGTCTCCTTTTAACTTATTATCCATTAGTTGTCTAACTTGTTCTCTTGATTGTGTTATCTCTTTTAATAAATTCAAATACTAGTGTAGTTAAGGGCTTTATACTGGTTATTTTGGAGATTATGCTTCCGTTCTTTAATCGAAGTATATTCAAACAAGGTAAAAAATATATAACTTTAGGTTTCAGTTAACTAAAGTCTATTCTTTACTTTATGCTTTGGTTCTCTTTTGAATTAGAACTGAAGCCTATAGTTGTACAAAAAAATTCAAAAATGCCCTCGTGTTTTGAAAGACTTCGTTTTCCTTGAAACTGAAGCATATTAAATGATTTCAAAAGCCTTTTTTGTAGTAGTGAAAGATTTTGTTTGTTTACAAGATCAGAGTTCGAGATAAGTGATTGACACCAAATTTGAGTTTCATTGTATTTATCATCTCCACCGTTCTACACATGTTGGCCCGGTTATGAAGTCTCCATTTCTTTTTCATGCTCAGTTAGGTCATCCTAGTATTGCCAAATTGTAGCAGCTTATTCCTAACTTATCCAAATTGTCTAATTTAGTCAATGAGTCGTGTCAATTAGGAAAACATATTCGTAGTTTCTTTTTTCGTATTGTCTCACAACATGCTTAGTCTCCTTTTGCCTTAATTCATTATGACATTTGGGGACCTAGTTGTGTTAAGCCTAATTTATATTTTCAATATTTCATTATTTTTATTGATGATTATTCCAGATGTACTTGACTATTTTTACAAAAAAAATGTTCTGATTTATTTTATATCTTTAAAACCTTCTATAATGAAATTAAAACTCAATTTGGTGTTTCTATTCAAAATTTGCGAATTAATAATGGTTGTGAATACCTACTTTTTACCTATTTCTTATATTACCATCCTAAAACTTGTTAATAATGCCTTAGCCCATCCTGGTTAGCATCAGCCATGCTAGATTAACTAAGTTTTCTTAAAAATAGTAAAATGTGGCATTTGTTTGTTTATTTACAGCCATGGTAGCTCTTCAACAATGGTCTCTTTATCAACTGTATTCTTAACATAGATTTCAAAAAAGAGATTTATATGGAGCAACCTCTAGCGGGAGTCTTCTGGGTTGGCACATCGTCTTCACAAATCCTTATATGACCTAAAACAGTTTCCCAGGGCTTGGTTTGGAAAATTTAGTAATGTTGTTCAACAATTTGGTATGACTAAATGTAAGGTAGATAATTCAAGTTTTATTATCACTCAAGTGTTGAATGTGTCTACTTGATAATATATGTTGACAACATTGTTTTTACAAAGAGTGATAGTCATGACATCTTTCAGATCAAACAACATCTTTGTAACCATTTTAACACAAAAGATCTTGACATCCTTAGATATTTCTTGGGTATTAAGGTGGCACAATCCAACAATGGTATTGTTATATCTCAAAGGAAGTATGCATTGGATATTTTGGAGGAAATTGGATTAATGAATTCAAAATCTGTTGATACACCCATGGATCCTAATACTAAACTTCTACCAAAACAAGGGGAGCCTATGTCAGACCCCAAGCAATATAGAAGACTTAGTTGAAAAATTGAACTATCTTACAATTACTTGTCCTGACATTTCTTTTGTAGTTAGTGTGGTAAGTCAATTTCTTAATTCCTCGTGTGAAGATCATTTGAATGCAGTTATTTGTATATTAATGTTCATTAAAGGATCTTCTAGAAAAGGGTTGTTGTATTTTTTCAATAACCATAAAAGAGTGGTTTATTATTCAAATGTTGATTGGACATGATCTCTTTCTAATAGAAGGTCTACATTCCCCATTTGTGGTAACTTGATCTCTTGGAAAAGCAAGAAACAAAATGTTGTGACAATATTTAGTGCAGAAACATAATATAGAGTTGTGACCTCAACCACTTATGAGCTTGTTTGATTTAAGAAATTTTTTTAGAGATTTGCAATTTGGAGATGTCACTCAATTGACACTTATATGTGACAATCAAACTAGTCCTCATATTAGTTCTAATATTGTCTTTCATGAAAAGACCAAACACATTGAGATTTGTTGTCATTTCATTCAAGAGAAGACTATATCTGGAGACATCAAGACTAAGTTTGTCAATTCAAGTGATAAGTTAACAAATATTTTCACTAAGTCTTTACGAGAGCCGATAATTGATTATATTTGTAACAAGCTTGGTACATATGATTTGTATACACCAACTTGAGGAGGGAGTGTTAGATATATTATATTATTAAATATCTTAGATGGATATCTTATCTTTATCTCTTATCTTTAGTTAGTTTATTATTATTTCTTATTTGTATTTTAGGCTTAGCCCCTATTACTTCTATAATAAATACAGTACCCTATGTGTATATTCAACACAAGGGAATGTTAATCCCATACATAGTTTTTTTACTATATTGAACCTAAACAATTGATATTATTTGATATATTGAACATAAACAATTGATATTACTTGATATAATGTACAAAATTTTTGTGTCTCTTATTTCACTTTTAATTTCTTTTTTCTATATAAGTATATCACAAAAATCTTTCTTTACAAATGGAAAAATAGAAAAATTTATGTTAGTCTTTAGAGATGAAAATGTGATTGAAGTGACAAAAGTAGTAAATAAAACGTTTTTATACAATCACACCACTAATTACACTTGTGGAAACAGTTAGTGAAGAAAAATAATTCTATAAAAGTCATTGTTCATAGTAAATACACATTTGGCCATGAATTTCCTCGTGCTTTATCCCTTGCATGGTGATATTGAGGGAGAGTTGGATGATATCAAAGTGAGAGGTTATTTTATGAGTGACAATTGGTTCTGAAAACAATGTAGAGAATCAAAATTTTAAGCAGAATGTTAAACTCTATGAATTCCTGATGATCACATGGAGAGGATAAAACAATGTTGTTACTAGAGGTCATAATCGATAGGATGACAAACATTATGGGAATGAACTTCTTCATGCAGTTGTAGTTATAGATAATGTATATAATGTGGTTCCTTATGTGTATTGAGAAAATAAATAAATATCGATTTTGGAAAAGGATGCACAACTTATTCAACTTATTGAATTTCATTATTTAGTTAGTAATTAATCAAAGGTTGTTATGAGTAACATAAACAATACTTTATAGCTAGTATAAAATAATGTTTTTCTTATTTTATTTCACCATTTCTTGATGTAGGTCAAGTTATTGCATTGGAGGTTCAATATATAATGTCTCCCTTTCTAAATTAGTAATGAATTGAGTTTATCTCTCTAGAGTTTGAAATGACTAAATCATTGTTAAGACAAGATCGTCTAACAACCATTTTTTTGAAGTTTAATAAGAGTGTCCAACAAAATAACATTTATTAAAAGGCATCCATCTAGAATAACGCACTAAATGTTATACATGTGTAAACAAATCTTAAACACATAACATTACTCTAAATAGATTTCACATAAACACTATAGTACATGTATTAAGCTAAATGCTAATGAACGTTTAACGTTTGAATGCATGTATGAATAGTACTTTCTTCTCTATTGTGTTGTTTTCTCTTTATCTGAGCAAATATACAAAGGACAAAGCTTTATTTAAAAGTTATGCATTGGTTCAGAAGAACATTAAGAGATAGGAAGACATTCTGGGAATGTTTCCTCGATGCCTTATGTCTGATGTATCTGTACAAGCAACATAGTTACCTCTAGAAAAGCAAGACCTTGTACCCAAAGGCTACATACCTACGTGAAATTCAATGCTTTGAGCAACGAATCTTTTTTGAAGAAGCCGATATAAAGATGATCTCATGAAAAGAAGACAACAAGAATTACATTAAGAAGAATCATTATTGTCTATATGCTGTCAAAACTCTTTGACGCTTGCGTCTTCTAAAGCTTTCTTTGAAAAAGAAAATCTTTGTTACAAGTTTTTCAAATATACTTTGTATTGAAAAAATATTGAAGTAGATTGCAAGAACTTTCTACGACTTGGCTTCTCCCATGGAGGAACCCCTCTTTCTCCCATGTAGGAACCCCTCTTGGCTACTTGGAGGTTTGCATTGGTTAATGGGATCCTTATTGAGATAGAGAGTGCTGGTTAACAAATTTGTGTCCTTATTGGACAATAAGAGTAAAATGTCATTTTGGACACCAAGTTGTCAGAACCCATTTTTGTATTCTTTTAGGTTTGTGAGGGTTTTGAGTTATGTTTGTGTGTCGATTTAGGTGTATTTTGTTTAGATAAACTTAAATTTTAGGAATTTATTAATATTTTTTTTAGTCTTATTTTATTAGTTTGAGTTTAGTAATATTTAGTTTGATTTTGATAGAGATAAAATAGGGATAAGTAATTTTGATTTTCCATTTATTTAAGTGCAATATTATATTTGGTTGATATAAGATAAATATATATTAAGTAGTTGTTTTTATTTGGATTTAGTTGATATTTTGTTTTTAGTTTTTATTTTTTGTACTTGGCCCAAGATCCTATTTGCACCTATTTAAAAACTGTCAAGGTTTAATGAAAATAATTATGGTATATTGAAGAGTCTTGTCATAGTGTGTGTCACATTTATTTTCTACAAATTGGTATTAGAGCTTTATGCTCTAAGTACCAAGAGAAAGAGAGAGAGAGAAGAGTAAAAAACCGTGAGGAAACAGTGAGTGGTGAAGTATTTTGTGAGAAAGATGAACGGGGAAGAGATGCCTCCTAAATGGGTTACGAAAAAGATCGTATGAAATCTGACAGATGATTTTGAAAGTATTGTGATCACTATTGAAGAGACAAAGGATTTGTCAACTCTCACTCTAGAGGAGTTAGCTGGGTCATTAAAGGCTCACGAACTGAAGAAGAAAAAGAAAAGGAAAGAACCTGACGCTGTTTGACTCGAATGAAACTCAGAATACTCATAGTAGAGGTCTTGGAGGCAGACGCTGAGGGTGAGGTGGACATGGTCAAGGAGATTGGTCTAAGTCGAAAGTGGAATGCTGCAAGTGTGGGAAGCATGATCATTATGCAAATGAGTGTAGAGAAGGTAAATTTTATAACTATGGTAAGGTTGACCACATTGCAAAGTATTTCCAGGCTGAGATAAAGAGGGAGACAAATCTCCTACTGAAGATACAAAGGAAGGGTGTAGAATCTTGTTGATGGCAAAGAGCTCGGATGCAGAGTGTGGACTTGGAGAGTTGATCCCAAAAATGGATGAATTGATCTCGGTAAATGGTGTGACAAATGTAGAGACGACAAAACTGACGAAGAAACTCAAACAAAAAGATGAAGAGATTTAGTGGATAGGAAGGCTTCTAGATGAAGCTAATGAGATTACGAATAAACAAAGGGTTGAGCTTGAGGAGCTAAAGAAGAAAGTTGTTGATAAGGAGGAGGAAGCATCTAGTCATCTTGAAGCATATGAAAATAGGAAAGAAGAAGATGAAGATGTTGAGAAGAAAAAGGTATGAGAAGCTCAAATATTGAGATAGCAAAAAATCTTAGGAATAAAATTTCAAACAAGAAGTTGGCCAATGTTGTTGAGAGGTCGACTAAGACTTTTTATAAGTGACTTAAGGTCAAAAAGAAGTTGGTCAAGGTTACTGAGAAGTTAGGCGAAACAAAGAACAAGTCAGTCAAAACATTAGAGAGTTTAATTAAGGTGAAAGACAAACATGACCAACATGAAGAAAATGAAGAATCCAAATCTAGTTGAAAGAAGCAAGCTTGATGTGGGATGATGCACATGGAAAGTCGAAAAAAGATGGACAATTTAAGTTTTAGGGATTTATTAATAATTTTGTTTGATTCTTATTTTATTAATTTGAGTCTAGTAATATTTAGTTTGATTTTGATAAAATAGGGATGTGTAGTTTTGATTTTCCATTTATTTAGGTGCATTATTATTTAATTTGGTTGATATAAGATAGACATAAATTAAGTAGTTGTTTTTATTTTGAGTGAGTTGATAGTTTGTTTTCAGTTTTTATTTTTTGTACTTGGTGCAAGGCCTTATTTGCACTTATTTAAAGGCTGTCAAGATTCAATGAAAATAACCACAGTAATTTGAAGAGTCCTATCATAGTTTGTGTCACGTTTAGTGTAAGGGTCAAGGGTTTGGTTGCGTATTTAAATGGTGTACTTGTTAGGTTTATCAGGGAAACGGGTTCATTGGGAGACACAACACCATTGAGATCCAGACTTAACCACACGATCGACACCACTCTCTACCCAAAACCTTAAGACAATGGGTTAATGTGTCTTCACCTTTATATGGTCCTCTACTTTCCCATTTCTACCCAATGTAAGACTTAGACTCACACTTGGATTCCCAAAAAATCTCCTCCTCAAGGATGAGTCTCTTCCACATTGGTACACTCCCCCTCCAGCCATGAGTACCCTTTCGTACCGCCATTCATCTTAACGGAACACACTTACCTAGAACCCTTGCTAGGAAGACTTTCGATACATGGACCATTTTATACTCGTCTGAGTCGGTCACCAAAGACTAACCATTGGCTCTGATACCACTTGTTAGGTTTATCAAGAAAACAGGTTCATTGGGAGACACAACACCAATATGATCTAAGCCCAACCAAATATTGGATTGACACTACTTTATATTCAAAACCTTATGGCAATGAGTTAATGGGCATTCACTTTTATATGGTACTCCATTTTCTCATTTCTACCCAATGTGGGATTTAGACTTACACTTGGATTCCCAATAGTAATTGTTTGTAAAACTTCGACAATGAACATAACTAGTGTTTTCACACTTCCAAAATGTTGCGATCGCAAACAAGAAATGGATGCATGCGTTAGACACACTTTTTTAGGCTAGACATGATCTTATTCTTTGACATGCTAGAGAAAATACAACCTTGTTCTTGGACACATTGGGACACAACAGAGAAGACATGATAGAAAACACAAAAATAATTTTTTGTATAATGATAAGTTCCTAAAATATGTAAAATTTTCATATAAATTTGACAATTTTCATGCTTTAATTGATTATATTTTGTAAGTAAACAACCTTGTTTAGCTTATAATTATAGAATTAGATAATAAGAAGAATTAATAGGAAATTGATGAATTTATGATGATGTGCAACAATTTTCAAGAAATTCAAGAATGATGCAGTTGAACCCCACAATTCATGACAGAACATCATTAAGGTAGTGAAGAAAGACCTAGGATGTAACTTTTGCAACTAAGCCATGATGGTCAACACTTAAGGCGGTGCATGATTAAACCACAAGAAAATGATGCTTAACACTTAAGGTGATGCATGTGCTTAACTGTGAGTTGTAGGATTTGGATATCAAACTCAAGCTATTCTCCTCATTAGAAATAGTTCTCATAGATAAAAAATGTGTACACTAAGTTCACGAGCATGTCGGTCTTGTCGATGTGACGTTATGCTTGCTTTGGTTTTGATGGGCTTTGTGGACTCAGTAGAGGTGTTTTGTTTGCTGATTAGGTCTATTAGGTCTTCTTTGGTGGACGAGATTGAATCGAACAACAAGATTATGAACGTGATAATAATGTTGAATTCACGCAATCTGCAACTATAGGTATTGGTGTTTGAGTATGTGTTGGAAACTTGTCGAGCTCACAATGTTGTCCATTTAAGCTCAACCCTAACAATTTTAGACTCGGTCCTACCTATTTTAAGCTCAACCCTAACATTTTAAGCTTGGTCTTGTGCTACTATTATCTTGATGATTTGTTTTGTCAAAGGATGATATTTGTTGTTAAATCTTATCGACAACACTTTTATTAACAAATTTTTATTCATCAATAATTCGTTGAGTTACCAACAAATTTTTGTAGTTTTCGAAGGTCATCCGTCTTTTCTATAATGATGTAATACAAACTATTGTAAGAAAAAAAAAAGTTAAATAAGAAAAATATTATTTCATTTTTCTCTTTTACTTCTTTTTAATATATTTTATTAATTTTGAATGTATGAAAAAGGCGATGTCAAATAGTAAAAGGAGTCGAGGCATGACAAATTAAAACAAGGGTTAAAAAGTAAAACTATAAAACTAAGAAAAAGTAAGAAGATGGGTGTATGTGTAAAGGTTATTAAAGATGTAGTTGAATTGTGAAATTGCCTTAAACCTATAATCAACAGATAAAAGAAACATATTTTCTCATGTATATCATATAATGTCTGAGTAGAAAAAAAAATGTTTGAAAACATTTACGGGATCAAATTGTCACATGATAGTTACTATATATATTTTTTATTTTTTTTAATAATTCTTTTTATGTGATGACAAGTAAATGGTATAGGTTGAAATATCAGCTTAGCTAAAATGTAAAATATAGTGATATTTAACAGGAATTTTAAAAAAAAAAATGCCAAATGATGCTTTTCAATTTATAAGATAGCTAGATCAGTCATACTTTATATTTACTTACTATTGTACAAATATTAACTTATTATTTATTTGAGAATGTCGACCTTTCTCTAAATACATGAAAACATCTTACCCTCGAGTGAGAGATAATTTCTCAATTTGTGAAATAAATTACTAGATCTAAAATTGTATGGTCTTCAGAATAGTTTGTTGAAGTGTTTAGGCTGTACTTGGAGAGTTCATGTTGTAACTTTATTCAAATGCCTTATAATGTATATTGCACTATTTGCCAGATACTTTTTATTTTATTATTTACAGATTTGGTTAAGAATAAAACAAGCATGTTACTTTAAAAGAGTTACATCATTTGTTGCAAACGTTCATAAGAAAAACAAGATTCCACATCAATTAGTCACAAGTAACTTTAAAAAGTAACTTGTTATAGCAATTTTTTTACCTGTTTTTACAACAACTAACGTAGACCAATGTAAAATGTGTGCCCTATAGTAGAGATGTGTTTCTGGTAAGAAGGGCAAGTCTTTAGAAAATCTCAACATGTAAAAGAGAGTCTTAGCTAGCGCAGTATGTGAGGATCGTCGTGTTAGTTGCAGACTGTTCAATACCAGTTATCTGGTAATCGATACTATGCATATTGAGTTATAAGGCTTGATTAGCAGTAACAAGGGGTATTCAGCCATATATACAGTACAGAAAGTCTTTCAAAAATCTCAACATGTCAAAGAGAGGCTTGGCGCATTGGTCACGGCAAAAACGTTTAAGAATAGTCTATTGACAAGACCTGATTACAATCCATTCATTAGAAAAACTAATGCATGCTCCTTAGCTTAGTTTCACTAAAACTTTTCGTATAGGCATTAACCATCACTCACAAGCTATCATTTATTGTGGTCTATTTATAACAACTACTCAACTGGTTTTGGACGTGTTGAATGCTCTACGAAAGAAAGAAATTTTGTTATTTTGAGCAACCAAAATGGTTTCATGGAAAAATTTATATAGGGTCCGAGAAAACGTCTTTATGAATTAGTGAGTTATTCAAACATATGAGTACACTTGATCTTGAAAGTGGCATTATATTTCTATTGTTTTCAACTTGATCACTTTTACATTCACATTAATTAATACTTAAAGAAAAATAAAACTGTGAAAAAAGGGAAAATAATAGTCAAATTAAAGACTAAGTCTCAACTTTAAATTATCGAAGTCAAAGATGGAAAACGCATCAAGGAATACCTTGATTTACAAGGTTTAACTAGTTATATATATATATCAGAGTCTTTGATGACTTATCGCATTATCCATTATTGAACTTGTATTAGATCATCAACAAATATCTAATCTCGCGTATGACCTTTATTGGATGTTTATCATATCACCAACAAATATCTAGTTACATGTATGAAATGTATGCGTTGGAGTTAATGAAAATTGTGCTAGTCTCACCACTGATGATGCAATCTTATTGGTTTGTATAAAGAGTTAGAGAATACAGAAAAATTTTGACTTCATTATTATAGCTTGTGCATTATAAATTTTGTTAGCCCTGTAAAAATATTCAGTGGTTTCGGTGTTCTTAGTCCTCAGCAACACTGTGTTAAGCTCTAACTGGCAAGCTTAGTACTCGATGAAGTTTATTCTTTTCCTAATGAGTTGCATTGTTCATAAACTGTTTTTAGATTCCGAAACAGTTTTCATAGCAGCAGAGACTTCATCCCTTACACAATCCCAATCCCTGTTCCTCAGTAACAGAGAGACCTTAGTTTCCCCCGGTGGAATGTTTGAACTTGGTTTCTTCAACCTTGGAAATCCCAACAAAACCTACCTCGGGATCTGGTACAAGAATATCCCTCTACAAAACATAGTATGGGTTGCAAACAGTGCCATCTCAATCAAGGATTCTTCTGCCATCTTGAAACTAAATAGTTCTGGCAATTTGGTCCTCATACAAAACAACAAGGTTGTCTGGTGCACAAGTTCTGAAGAAAAGGCGCAGAATCCAGTAGCAGAGCTCTTGGACTCTGGAAATCTTGTGATTAAAGATGAAAATGAAGCAAAGGCAGAGGAATATCTTTGGCAAAGCTTTGATCATCCATCTAATACATTGGTGCCAAAAATGAAGCTTGGATGGGACCTCAAAAGAAATGTTAGTGTTTTCCTGAAAGCTTGGAAAAGTGATGATGATCCGACACCAGGAGACTTATCCTGGGGGATTGTTCTACATCCTTATCCTGAGATGTATATGATGAACGGACCAAAAAAGCACTGGAGACTTGGGCCATGGAATGGTTTGCGTTTCAGTGGAAGGCCACTTAACGCCATTCGCCGTTATGAGTTTGTCTCCAACCAGGAAGAGGTTTATTTCAGATGGAGCCCCGTAGAAGCTACTTCAGTGAAAGTTGTACTGAACCAAACAGCACAAGCGCGTCAACTTTATGTATGGTCAGAGAAATCATGGATTTGGAATTCAAACATGCCAGATGACTACTGTGATCAATATGGAGTTTGTGGAGCCAATACTTATTGCAGCACTTCCTCATCAGCAGTGTGTGATTGCATAAAAGGGTTCAAGCCTAAGTCTCCTGAGAAATGGAACTCAATGGAATGGTCCCAAGGATGTGTCCTGAAACATCAACATCCACTTAGCTGCAAAGACAAGTTGAGAGATAGTTTTTTCTTCATGGATGGCTTGAAAGTGCCGGATACTGAATATACAATTGTGGATGAGACTATTGACTTAAAACAATGCAGAGCCAAGTGCTTGAATAATTGTTCTTGCATGGCATATACCAATTCAAATATAAGTGGAGCTGGCAGTGGCTGTGTCATGTGGTTTGGTGATTTATTTGACATCAAACTCTATTCAAATCCAGAAATGGGGCAGCGCCTATATATAAGGTTCATCAATCCTACAAAATTAGGTAAATACTTTTGCTGTTTGATCTCTTTATTATTTCTCTCTTCCGAGTTTCAATATTGTGTGACAGAGTTTAAGCTTGGTCCCTCAATACGGAATTGAACCAATGTTGTTTTATTTGATCAAATTCAACTATGAAGAGTCTATCAGTCACAAGAAGAACCCTACAATAATATATGTAACATCCATTGCTGCAACTTTTGGAGTGATCCTTGCTATTTATTTTGTCTACAGAAGGAACACTTCAGGTAAAATTATTCTTCCCTTCTCTAACATTTCTCTGCAATTATAAGTGAATAGTTCTATTATTATATTCTAAATGGAAATTCTGCTATTTGTCCATTCGCTTGACAAGTGCCCTTATTGACCTTATTGAGAATCCTTTGGAATCTCGGTTAAATTACCTTATAGTAGGGTTTTGTTTGTTGGAAATGTAAGTGAGTCCAAGTTCCACATTAGATAGAAATAAGAAAGTAAAGCACTATATAAAGGTGAAAGACTCATTAACTCATTGTCTTAAGGTTTTTGGTAGAGAATAGTGTCAATCCCTTATGTGATTGGGTTCATATCCCATTAGTGTTTGTTTATGAGGTTGGACTCGTCTCATTGGTATTTGTCTCTCTCTAGTGAACCTCCTCTTCCATAGTGGGATTTTAATTTTCCATTTTGTCATATACAGAGTCCTATACCCAAGTGATAAAAACAGAAGAACT
Organism: Vigna reflexopilosa; assembly: GCA_027742785.1. Classification (NCBI taxonomy): domain Eukaryota; kingdom Viridiplantae; phylum Streptophyta; class Magnoliopsida; order Fabales; family Fabaceae; genus Vigna; species Vigna reflexopilosa. Next base: position 8,493,039 of record CM050929.1, on the reverse strand, counting down.
TCAACGTACAATACTCCATGTCTTTCGAGAGGACCTATCTCTCCCTAATTTCCCTTTTTACAACCTCCTAAAAACTGCCTAGCATCATCTAACATAAAGATAATATAAAAGATAATTACACAACACAACTACAGGAGGTTATAACTACCTACAAGGAAGTTATAACTGTCTACCTCCTCTATTTCTTCTCACATAAACCTGGCCACTAAACCTATCAATATCCCCTCCATGAAGTTTCACCTTGTCCTCAAGGTGAAAAGCAGGAAACTCCTTGTTGATGGTAGCTGCTGATTCCCAACTATTTTCAAAAGAGGGGAGATGCTGCCACTGGATTAAAACCTCCAAGTCACCATCCTTAGTGAATCGGGTATCCAAAATAGCTTGGGGAGAAACATCAAGGATTAATTCCTCTGTTAGGGCAGATGGGAGGGCCTGAATAGGAGTTGTTGGTTGGACTGCGGGCTTGAGGAGAGACACATGGAAAACTGGATGGATTCTGGAGTGGGCAGGAAGTTCTAACTTGTAAGCAACTACCCCTATATGTTCCAGCACTTTGTAGGGGCCATAGAACCTTGGACTTAATTTTTCATTTGGTCGTCTTGCCAAGGACTTTAATCTATAAGGCTGTAATTTAAGATAAACCCAATCACCAATCTGAAACTCCACATCCCTCCTATGCTTATTAGCTTGAATCCGATTCCGTTGTTGTGCTTTGCATAGATTTGCCCTTAACTCTTGCAAGAGTGCATCACGTTCCTGTTGGAGTTGATTAACACTTTGAACTTTAGATGGAATAGTATTGCCCTTGAAAATTAGCGGAGGGTCACGACCATAGAGAGCTTTGAAAGGGGTCATTTTTGTAGAGGCACTATAATTGGTATTAAACCAGAATTCAACCCAGGGCAACCATTGTGCCCATTTTCTGGGTTGAGACCCTGTCATACACCTTAGATAAGTCTCCAAACAACGATTAACAACCTCTGTTTGGTCGTCTGATTGGGGATGATAGGTTGTGCTAAACTTCAACTTGGTTTCAGCCTGTCTAAATAATTCACGCCAAAAGTGCTTAGAAAAAGCTTGTCACGATCAGAAACTATTGTGGAAGGAAACCCCTTGGAGTTTTACCACTTCTTTGATAAATAAATCAGCCACTTGAACTGCTGTAAAAGGATGAGCAAGTGCCAAAAAGTGGGCATATTTGGTAAGCCGATCCACCACAACCAAAATACTACCCTTGCCTTGTACCTTGGGTGGACCCCCAATAAAATCTATAGAAATATCGGACCAGACCTGGGTAGGAATGGGTAGTGGTTGTAACAGACCTGTAGGGGCAAGGTCTTTGTTTTATTGCATTGGCATACTACACACTGCATCACAAACTCCTTGATATCTCGCTTCATCCCTTCCCAGTACAGTACCTCTGCTACCCTTTTAAAAGTCCTAAAGTACCCACTGTGACCTCCTATAGGAGACTCATGTAGCTCCTTGATGATACTAGGAATGCGAGAAAAGTTCCTAGGTAACACCAATGTCCCATGGTAGAACAACCGTCCTTTCTTCAACTCATACCCCTCATGAGCTTTTGGATTTAGCAATAATTCTTGGATGAGAGAAACCAACTTAGGATCATGTTGAACTTCAGTTTCCCAAGTCTCCCATTCATCCATTTGAAACAAAGACACATCCATAAAATATTGTCTCCTGGACAAAGCATCAGCAACGTGATTCTCCTTGCCAGGGCGGAAACGTATCTCAAAATCATAGCCAATTAGCTTGGAAGCCCATTTAAATTGTTGTTCTGTTAGTAAGCGCTGGTCAGTGAGAAATTTCAAGCTCTTTTGATCTGTAACGATAACAAAATGATTGCCCATGAGATAGTGTTTCCATTTCTGAACTGCTTGGACTATAGCCATCAACTCCCGCTCATAAACTGATTTTTGTTGACCCCTGTCAGACAAGGGTTGACTCCAAAAGGCCAAAGGCTGACCCTCCTGCAATAAAATAGCCCCCAATCCTTTGCTAGAAGCATCTGTTTCCAAAGTGAAAGATTTGGAAAAATCTGGAACAGCCAATTTTGGCAATTTAGAAACAGCACCCTTTAATGCATCAAATGCCTGTTGTGCCTCTTGTGTCCAGCAAAAGCCCTCCTTAGTTAATAACTGTGTGAGAGGTTTGGCAATTTGACCAAACCCTTTCACAAATCTTCTATAATATCCGGTTAACCCCAAAAATCCCCTCAAAGCCTTTGCATTTTTTGGAACTAGCCAATTGGTCATAGCTTCCACTTTATTTGGATCTGCAGCCACACCATCCTTGGAAACTATGTGACCTAAATACTCCAGTTGTAGTTGGCCAAATATACACTTCTTATGATTAAGTTTTAAATGATGAGACTGCAATAATTTTAAAACCTCCTGTAGATGAGTCACATGAGTAGCCATAGTAGGGCTGTAAACTAGTATGTCATCAAAAAAAACAAGGACAAACTTCCTTAAAAATGGTTTAAGAATCTGATTCATTAAAGCCTGAAAAGTGGCTAGAGCATTAGTCAAGCCAAATGGCATAACCAAAAACTCATAATGGCCTTCATGGGTTCGAAAAGCAGTCTTTTCAATGTCGTCCTCTTTCATGAGAATTTGATGATAACCACATTTTAAATCCAGTTTGGAAAATGTGGTGGCACCAACCAACTCATTCAACAATTCCTCTATGACAGGAATAGGAAATTTGTTGGGAATAGTGATCTTATTGAGCCCGATAGTCTACACAAAACCGCCACCCTCCATCTTTCTTCTTGACCAATATGATGGGGCTTGAATAAGGACTGATGCTTGGTTTGATGATTCCCGCCTGCAACATTTCTTTGACTAAGCGTTCAATCTCATTTTTTTGTTGATGAGAGTATTTGTAGGGCCTAAGATTAGGAATAGGTGCTCCCTCTTGAAGATGTATAGCATGATCATAAGGGCGACTGGGAGGAAGGCCCACTGGATCTTGAAAAAGGTCATTATGGGACTCCAAAATGGGTAGAAGTTGTACAGGAACAGTACTGCCATTCTCTTCCTTCTCTTGGTCCCATTTAATCACATAACATGACCCGTTCTTAAAATCACGCACCAACTTTTTCAAAGAAGATTCTGATTTGGAAAGAGTGGGATCACCCACAAGGATGTGTTCCTCGTTCTTCTTACCAATTGTTAATCTTAAATTGCCAAAATCAGCCCTTACCTCACCTAGTGAAGCCAACCATTCCAATCCCAAGATAACATCCGCACCCCCCAATGTGAAAACAAAAAATTCTTGTTGAATTTTGAGGCCCTGTACTTCTAGAATAAAACCATGACACTTCCCTTGACAATGCACCTTATTTCCATCACCCACCTCTACCACAAATGGAAGAGTGGGTTCTTGATTAACCCACATCTGGCAATCAGATTTGGAGAAATAAAATTGTGTGAGGCTCCACAGTCCAACAAAACCACTACTTTCTCATGCCCAATTGTCCCCCAAAGTTTCCAAGACTTCCTGGTTGTAAGTCCCGCCATGGTACATTGAGATAGTTGTAAAATCTGACCTATCTCTTCTGTCCCTTCCTCTTGAGAATCAATAGGAGGTTGAAGAGTATCTAGTCCAGATAAGTCCTCCTCAGACATAAGCAACATGTGCAATTGTTTATTTCTACAAATATGATTAGGACCAAACTTCTCATCACACCTGAAACATAAGCCCTTCTTAACCTTATCCTGTATTTCCTCTTGAGACAATTTGCGAAAAGGCGCTCGATTTGACTGATTTACACTACGAAACGTTCCTGCAGAAACGCTGCTGTCCCCCGACCACTGTTGGAATTATTAAAGCCCAGTGAACTGCCCCCGTCCTTTGAATAACTGTGAGTCATTGAAATAGGTTTGGAGACATTGTTATTGCGTACAACAGGAAAAGGGCCACCTTTTGAGATGATTCGAACCTTTTCCTCCACCATTTGAGCCTTCATCATTAATTCTGGAAGGGTGCTAGGTTCATACAACTTAACTTCAGCCTTGATTTCCTCTTTCAACCCATTCAGAAAAATGCCCACCAAATAATCTTGATGAATCCCCTTTAAAAACCCAGCATATTGTTCAAATTGCTCTATATACTCCTCCACCAACCCCGACTGGCGCAAGCCAATCAGAATTTCAAAAGGATTCTAAAGCATCGTGGGTTGAAAATGGCAGACAACTGCCACCTTGAATGTTGCCCATGTAGGATTTGGATTGCAAGTTTCCCACCACTGAAACCAATTTAAGGCCCTGCCTTCCAAAGCAACTATGACAGCCTGCATGCGTTCCTCCTCACTGACTTCCTTCCTTCAACCGAAAATAACGTTCAAGATGGTTAGTCCAACCATATGCCTCCTCCCCCGCAAAAATTGGAATGTCCAGTTTCCTCCATTTGGAGGAAGACAAATGATGACTCGGTTCTTCTTCCCAATGTGACCCTTGACCAACATTCATCACTGAAGCACTTTCACCCCTGGTAGCACTACAAGACAGCGATTCAACCACGGCAGTTAAACCTCTAATCATGTCCTCCAAACGCTGAAAGCGCTCATGAGACTGATTTTCTTGTTTGTCCTTATCTTGGATTAATTCCTGCAGCATTTTGTCCACAACATCTAATCTAGATTCCATTCTTGTATTCACCATACTCCCCACACCTCCTCACAGTACCAAGAAAGAGGCTCTGAATACCAAATTGATAGGTATACAGAATTCACTAGAGAGATGAATAAATATATTACTCAAAAGAACTTAATTAGAAAACCACAATTGTTATACCCAAGTGATAAAAACAGAAGAACTTCAACGTACAATACTCCAGGTCTTTCGAGAGGACCTGTCTCTCCCTAATTTCCCTTTTTACAACCTCCTAAAAACTGCCTAGCATCATCTAACATAAAGATAATATAAAAGATAATTACACAACACAACTGCAAGAGGTTATAACTACCTACAAGGAAGTTATAACTGTCTACCTCCTCTATTTCTTCTCACATAAACTTGGCCACTAAACCTATCAGAATATTACAAATTTATCTATGTAAATCAGTTGCAATCCCTTCATCTTTCATAATATTATTGAATGGCTTGTTCCTTTCTTCCTTTTTCAGATAAGTCAAAGACAAAAGAGAACATTGAAAGACAGCTACGTGTTCTGGATGTGACTTTGTTTGATCTTTCTTCAATCAGAACCGCCACTAACAATTTTTCATTGAACAATAAGATTGGACAGGGTGGTTTTGGACCTGTATATAAGGTAATTCAATATTTAAGCACTTAACACAAAAGAAACAACTAGAGTCCAGAAATGTATAGTTATGAAAACATCTTTTGAAATTATATGAATGCACTTATGCAGGGAAAATTAGTGGATGATCGAGAAATTGCTGTCAAGAGACTTTCACAAAGCTCTGGACAAGGAATCACTGAGTTCATGACAGAAGTGAATGTGATTGCAAAGCTTCAACACCGAAATCTTGTAAAGCTCCTTGGTTGTTGCTTTCAAGGAAAAGAAAAGTTACTAGTTTATGAATACCTGGTCAATGGCAGCCTAGACACCTTCCTGTTTGGTATGTAATTTGAAAAATGCATATAGACACCTTTCCCACGAGCAATTTTTGGAGAGAAAATAAACATTCTACAGAAGTTAAAATTAGCTTATGTAGAAACTAATTTATAGATATTCTCTCATTTAATTTATCAAAAGTTATATTTTAACTTGTATAAGTTAGTTTTAGTTACCTTTCTTTTTCTTATTTTCTTCTTCCAGAAGTGGCTACAAAATACATTTACTGAAAATCGCTATATCAGTCATATTTTGCAGCTTATTCCTCTTGTATATCTAATACTGAGCAACATATTTTTGTGAAAAAAAACACAGATAAAGTAAAAGGTAAATTGCTGCAATGGCCCCAACGCTTCCACATAATAGTTGGGATTGCCAGAGGGCTTCTGTATCTACACCAAGATTCCCAGTTGAGGATTATTCACAGAGATCTCAAAGCAAGTAATGTTTTACTTGACCAAAAGTTAAATCCAAAAATATCAGATTTTGGAATGGCCAAGGCTTTTGGAGGAGACCAAATAGAAGGAAACACAAATAGAGTTGTTGGGACTTAGTGAGTGTTTCTCTAACTATACAACATCACACTTGGTTTAGTTTTGGATGTTATGATTTTTTTAATCTAAATGTTTCATGCAGTGGATACATGGCTCCAGAATATGCTGTTGATGGACTATATTCCATAAAATCGGACGTTTTCAGCTTTGGTATTTTGTTGTTGGAGATTGTATGTGGCACCAAAAATAGAGCTCTCTGCCATGGAAACCAAACTCTGAACCTTGTTGGTTATGTAAGCACTCAACAAACTTATTATTTATCTATGGTGGAGTATTTTTTTACGAATAACTAATTAACTGATAATCTTTGGTGAGTTCTTTCTTTTGTTCGATAAGACAATTTGAGACTTTATTTAAAGGAATCAAGTACAGTACCACATATACCAAGAACTTGTTGGTTGTGGTAGAGTTTTGAAAAGGAATAACTAACTTTGTTCTCTTTCATGTTTCAGGCGTGGACACTTTGGAAAGAGCAAAATGCCTTACAGCTGATTGACTCAAGCATAAAAGACTCGTGTGTGGTCTCAGAAGTACTACGATGCATCCATGTCAGTCTGTTGTGCGTGCAACAATACCCGGATGATAGGCCAACCATGACATCGGTTATTCAAATGTTAGGGAGTGAAATGGAACTGGTTAACCCAAAAGAGCCTGGTTTCTTTCCCACAAGGATTTCGGACCAAGGAAGGTTAAACTTAAATATAAAACAAGAGACTTCAAATGATGAATTAACCATTTCCTCATTCAAGGGCAGGTGAAAGTTAACGAGTCAGCTGAACATATTGCATGAATTTGCTTTGGAAGTACTTACGTTGCATTCCCAAAGGATTCTTGTTTCAAAACCTGTTTAGTTGTGTGCTGATGCATTTGAATAATTACATATAAAATCCATCAAGGGCTTTGAAATGATGTTACTTTCTTTCATGGGAAAAGAAAACTGATATTGATAGCATAACTGATGCATGTTGTGAGGAAGGCTTCATTACATGAGATAACCCTAGCCACAAATTCTATGTTAGTCTACTGTTGCTGAAAAAAAGACCGACTCCCGAGTTTGGTTCTATGATTTCTCTCAACTAGTTTTTAGTTTTCTTTGCTGTTCTTAGAGTTTCCCACTCTGGCTGAACTCTGTAATCAATCTTTGGATTTCAATACAAGTTGTGTTTATTTCAACCAATCACTTTGTGCCCCAATGGTTTCAATTTACTCCCGTTTTATGTTGATTTAATTTTTTTACCTATCTATGGCGGTGTTTGTTTTAAAGGAATCTGATTGCTTGAAACTCATTATTAGATTGTGTTTAACGCTGAATATATATGCGCTTTTAGGTTAAGGAGAGCCTTACGTGACTTAAACCATGGAAGAGGTGCAAATATAGTTAGTCCATGTACTTGAAGAATTAGTTTCGGGCAACATTTATTTGTTAAACTTTAGATTTTGTGACTTAAAATGATCTCAAAGCCTGGAAGAATAGTTTGTTACTCAAGGCACGACCAAGTTCAAGGAGAAATATTCCTTCTACAGGATTTAAAATTAAACCATCTAATATTACCACTCGTATATGCAAGGTAAGCTGAAAAAAAACTCTCTTTTCTTTTCCTTGCTCTAGATTGCAAAAATACGTCAATCTTTCACTACACATTAATGGTTTTATCTCGTGTACTCAAAAGACAGCATCAAAACTAGTGTTGCTTGAAAGCATTGGAGGCAGAGAAACTAGTACTACTGTACACTGTTGCGAGGTTCCCCCGGAGCATGCACTAAACGTCCATTCTGAAGTAGGTATGCAGGAAATGGGGATTGGCAGCTGCTTATATGAGATTTTAACCGGGGTATGTTTGGATGGGCACTTCTACATCTGTGGCACCTCAACTCCATAGAGAGTAGCTTGTCATCATCTTTCAACGTTGCCTTCCCATCACTAGAGACCTCATCCATTACATCAACCGAGTCACGAAAGAAAGGAGTGTTAAATGAGTTCCAGTGCTTCTTATTCTTTAATTGTGTTGATTCAAAGTCCTGGCTAATAACATGTAAATGTAGTTGTCGCATCGATGGTGCCTGTAGATAGTACAGAAAAAATACTTTAGCAGTTACTGAAGATTTCAGTTTACAAATGAGACACTCAACCATGACCAACAAATGAAAATAGCACAGCCATAGTGTTGCACTTGCAGTAACTTAACCTTCTCACAACTGAAGCTTACACTAACAGGACAAGTAATTATTTTAGTAACTTATTTCTTTCACAATTTTAAATATATTCCTTGTTGAACATCACTGATAGTATTTATCAGTAATAACCTTTAATTGATTGATAAGTTTAACCACAAAAAGAAGTTATCTTTAAACTCAATTTTTAATGTGAATCCAATTTAGTCATCACCTAACTCAAATGCCTTTTCACAGAAAACATATGTACTAAAGTCACTCATTAATAAAAAGAGAACATTTTTTTCCTGTTTATTGGGCAGGATAGAGGAAAAATAGCTCTTCAATATACATTCTGCATACCGAGTGATACCCAAGTCGAAATACCAGAGAAGCATTCTCGCTTAAGAACTTCTCAGCCCACTTTAAACCCACATCGTGCATCATGTTCAATAACTGAAGGTTCTCCTTTTGGACATCAGCGAGGCAGTCAAGACCCCCAGTTCGTGCCAACACCAGAACATGCTTCTGTGCCTGCAAAACACCAGTAAATTCAGTTTGATAATTAGCAGCAGAGTAATTCATAACACAAAATAAAAAAGAGGTAAAAAAGAAAAGTGAAAATTTAAGAAAAGTGAAAATTCAACCTTTGGATAGATATCATTCAATACAACAACATCATCGGAAATTTCAAGCAAATCACCCTTATGCTTTTCAGGATGCATAGCTATTTGGTGAAGAGCTTGAGCCCATGATCCCCAAGCCTTACTCCTGCTCCTCTCTATTCTTCTATGCTCTGAATCTACCTTTTCACCCTTAGAATCAGTAAAGGGCAATCCTAAGTCATCCTGAGTTCCCTTGCATTTCTTGCTTTTCTCTGATCCATGATCATCACTTCTCTTACTCTTTTGATCAGTACCTGTAAAATATTTTCTGGAAGAACAATCAAACTGAACTGGCAACTCCAATGACTTCCTTTCAAGCTTTTCACTTTTTCCCTCTGGTATCCCTGTGTGGTTCCGCACAATAGACGCAAAACCATCAAAGAGTGAAGTATAAGCATCTTGGAGAATTTTGCAGCCTTTGTTATAATCATTATTTAGATAATTTGGTCTTTGTGGGTTCATATTAGGTCCAAGAACATGTATTACATGGGTTACACCCTCTCTGGTGAACAAAGGAGAAGATGAAGGCAGAGGGACAACAGCAGCATTCCCAGGTGACAGAGATTTTACTTTATCTTTTGTTGCAGACTCCAGTTCTGGACCTGCAGCATTAAAAATTGCTGCATTAACACCTCCACCTCCAGGTTTCAACCTCCTGCAAAGGATTTTTCACTTAACCAAGAGAAAATTTGAAAGTGGCAGATCTGACTGAAATATAGTTTATTACAGGTTTAAAGTGCTAAACTGGGGCCTGCGAAATAAGTAAAAGATAACAAGTTCCACATCAATCAGCACACAGGTGTTGGTGTGAACTGAAATAATTAGAATGGATGCCAAAATCAAAGGCAGTTTAGTTGATTGGTTAGCAGCTGATTGTACATGCCATACACTAATTGCTAGATATAGCATTTGCTCCTAAAATTAAAGTCGACAAAAACTTCCTTATGTGACTTCAGATAAGTAGAGGGATCGGGGAAATACTAATTTTCAAAATGGCATGTCATCTAAGTGTCATAACGGTCAGTAATCACACATGTACATGGGTGAGGGTCATCTTCTGTTTATCAAGTTTTTAAATCATAATTACGGATTACTGTTAAACTCATTTACTTATATATTGCAATCATAGAAATAGAACATACCAGTTGGCAGCATTAGCAATGGCATTGCATCGCAAACCTCCCCTGGAATAAAGATGAGTAATGTCCCCAACATGGGTAAAAAACTTTTGGGTGTCCATGTTTTTTTCTGCAATTCTGGCTTTAACTAAGGACAAAATCTTTGATTTATGAGATAAGTCAACAAGAACAAGTCTGGCATTTCTAAACTTATTTAAGAACTCTGCAACCTTCTCAACGATAATATCAGCTGCCTTCTCAAGATTGAATTGGAAATCAGATGTTGAAATAGAGGGAAATGCCAGGGTTGGAATATCATCCGGACAAACTTGATTGGCATGCGAACCAGCAGAACCAACTTCTTGTCCTTCTACTTCCTTTGTCTCTAAGTTGTCAGTATCTAAAATTGAGGAAAGTGCTTCCTTATCTTTGCAGTACGAATTATTTATCGGAGTCTTGGAAGTAGGCTCTTCAGTGCCACTCGTTGTAGATGCAGCAGCAAGTGGGACCTCTGCCTTTTTTAGGAACTTCATTATGCCAACTTGAATTTTGGAATCTGTATTCTTCTGGCCAAAGCAGCCATGTGGAAGATTATCCAGTGGCCCAAGTGATCTGTATGTATTAATTGCATTTTTTACATCATTCTCATTCTGACAAAATGTTATCCGGTTAAAGCCTTCACTTAATTTGGGAAGCTCTTTATGTTGAAGCATTCTATTCACAACTGCAGCCGCTCTTCCACCCTGCAAATTTCCTTCATGCCCACTTCGTTTGACTGATCGAGAAATACAAAGCTTCGCAGGAAGATCAAGTACAACTGCATGGACATCTATTTGGAGTCCACCACCAAGCTTTATGAATTCTGACCGCTGTTCTCTGTCAAGATTGCACCTGTCAATAAATACACTTTTTCCATCCTTCAATGCACTAGTTGCACTGCTTAGGCACTGAGCTTTAGTTCCTGCTTTGCCCTTTCCAATAGTGTCCTAAAACAATTTAATAAACAGTATAACTAGTGTTAGATAAGATCAGAGGCATTTGGGTGAACCTGTTCTCTCTCTCTCTCTCCCTGTCAACAGAGTTGAAGCAAATGTTGAGCCTTGGCAAAACAGTAAATTTACTGTCTTCAGACTTGATAATCATTAATTTTAGCAATAACAGTATCCTTGTGCACTCAAAGATAAGATTTTGTATATAGAACCCACACAGAACCGCACAATCTCTCCACATATGGTAGTAACTAACAGATTTATCAAGGGATGCATCAAATTATTCAAATGGTGTTTATATAAGGCCAAACAAATCAATCATTACAATGACAGACATAAAATTTGCTTTCACAAAATACATTGATTGCAGCATTTTATACAAGTATATTTCGTTAGGGGAGGTAAATGACAATTTTTATTTATTTTGTTCTACTATTAAAGTTTCTTTTATAGAATGAATATACTTCGCCAAAAATGTATTTTAACAATGAAATATATAATAAGATATATCTTCCAAATCCTTCATCTTTTACCCTTATCCTCCAACCAAACATACCCCTAAGTCCCCTACCCAGGCATGAACGGGCACATGCAATAAAAACATGTCAAATGTCTACACCCTTTTACATATACACAAATGCCCAAGGCATTAAAAGCTACCCTGATTCAACTCAAACTTATTAACGCTGTCAAAATCAACCATTTCCCATCAATTTCCCACGACGAACCAACACCCCCAAGCCTGTTTTAATGGATTTGAAGCGTAGTTGCAACTGCATTGCTAATACCAGAACCGTGGCAAATCATAAAAAACATTCATATTACGACTATGATATGATTGTGGTCGTGAACAACAACTTAAAAATAAAAATTTCTTTGTTGAGACATTTCATCAAACAGGTAGAAGGGAGTGAACTAAACCTGGCAAACGCGAACCCAGTGGCGAGTAGATGAACGCATTACATCTTCGCCGAAGGTGGATTTACCACTCCCCGGTGCTCCTACCAGGATCACCAAAACGGGCTTGCCCTCTGCATTCAAGACATCGACACACAAAATCACCAAAAGGGTTTCAATTCCGTGATTCATTTCGTGTATGAAGTGAAGGTTGTAGAAGGAAACCTCTCGGTGCAGAAGTTTCATCCACGTCCATCATGTCCATCTTCGAGTTCGAACCTTGTTCGTCAAATTGCCATTGCGAATTTAGATCACAAGCAATGTAAATATTATGTGATATTGTCTGTGAAGTTCGGGTTTTAATATTTCTCGTGTTTTTAAAGAGAAAAACTTCAATCTTAATTAAATTTTAGAGTACGAGAAGGACTAGATTATATTTTTAATTATTTATTTTCACTGGTTATATTTAATTTAGCGGTTATTGAAATGAGCTTTAAAATATTTTTTTTACTAAAAAGTTTCATGTATTACATCAGGATTTTAAAATACAGTTTTTTTTATGATAAGATTACTGAGATATTTTCTTTTTGAGAGAAAGAAATTTCACTACATTGAGATTTTAAAATGACAAAAACATTAATTAGTATTTAAAAGTGTACAAATTGTAATAAATTATTTTGTAAATGAATGGTTACAAATTTTGTATAACTTTTTATTTATTTGAATAAATATTTTTGTACGAAGAAAATCTCATTAAGTAAATGAGTGTTTTTTATTCATTCCAATCCTTTTTAATTTTAAATTTAAACACTCGTCCTCATATTTGTTGAGGGAATATTAAGTGGATCCTCGTATTTCTAATTGTTTCAATTGGATCCAAATTTTTAAAAAATTGAGTCAATTAAGTCATATTCGTTAAAATTTACTGACGTGATGCACACTTAATCTATTGATGTAAAACTGTTATATTAAGTGTCATTTTTTATTTAAATTAACAGTTTTTGACGTGACACAAAATTGAATTAGTAATGTTAGGAATTTCTTAGGATAAATTTTTTTTTTAAGTAAATAGGGTTAGAGAAAGGGAATTAGGGATTTGATCAATGAACACAAGAGACGAACACACGAGAGAAGACGAACACGGGAACTTGACCCAACCATCAGAACCTTGGTAGCCACCGCGTAGCACCTCCACCGAAACCTGCAAAACAGAAAAATCAAACTAGTCCTAATCCATTCCACACTGCAACATCAAATTCCAAGAAGCTAAACGATGTCGTTTATGCGCGGAGATTTGCTTTGTCGAACGAGGAAGGTGGTGAAGGGTCTAGCGAAGGCAGAACCCGTATGGTTGAAAACATTAGTCTCCTAATTCAGATTCATTTTTCCCTTTTCCATTTTAGAATCCCTCTTTTCCATTTCTTAATTTCCATATCTTATCAATCTCTTTCTTTCTTTTTTCTTCAATTTCTGATTCAATTCTTCATTTTTCTGATTCAATTCATTTTTCCCTTTTTATTTTTCTCAAAGCTTTCAAATTTCTCTAAGGTTTTATTTTTCACTGTGTTACCAGGGCGCCACCCGCAACATTTCCTATAGTTGCTGGCAAAATTCCGACCACCACTCTTCCTCAGGATGTCTATGTGAAGAAGTTTTATAAAAAGTATCCGGAATCCAAACACCATAACCCCATTAAGTATTCTTCTTTTTCCTTCACTCGATTTCCTATGTTTGCCATATTCTTGTTTTTGTGTTACTGTTTCATATACATGATTCATGTTTGGACAGGTAACCATCACCCACGAACCGATCGTCGTCGCTCACCACCATAAACAACCATCACTGTCACTGTTGGCCGAGGGGTCCTTTCCGGCCGCGACGCGCCAAAGCTTCTGGCCTTGAGCTTTCCAACTTGGTTATAAAATGCTTTTTCCTCTGCTTGGGTCGTGTTCGGTGCAAATGAGTGGTTCATTGATAACGGTTTAAAACACCGTTATTTGGGATGTAATTTTGATACTAAAAACACCCTTTTTTTCACTTAGAAACATGCTTGGACTCATGCTTTTTCATTAAGTTGTGTGAATAAGAGAGTTGAGGTTGATTTCAATGGATTTATGACTAATTCTCTTTGTTTTGACAGAGATTGAGGTAATACTGGAAGAAGAGATGAAAAGCCAAGAAGATGGAGCTTAGAAGGGCATAAAAAGGCACTTGAAGAAGGGAAAACACGAAGCTTGGGCGACTAAAGCTGAAGCTTGGGCGATCAAAATTGACGTCCACCGCCCGGGCGGCGGGGCCTCAAAACTTGGGCATCCAAATCCACTGCCTGGGCCTTACATGAGCTATTCTGACTGCCCGGGCGGTCTCCCAAGACGCCCGGCATCGACTTTCGTGGACCAGGCCCTGTTTCTGCCCTGTTTCGATTCTTTTGGACCAGACCCTGTTTTGGCATGCCTCTGACACTATTTAAAGGACCCTGGGGCTCTAGGTTTTGCATCCCTGGCAGAGAAGAGCATAACAATACACTCTTTTCTCAATTCTTAGGCTTTCATTCTCATTCTTTCTTCCATTGTTCATAGAGTTCCCCCATGTCTATGTGGAACTAATTTCTATTTGTTGTTGGGGGATGATGTAACCTTGTAAACTCTCATGTATTTGAATTGATTCTTAATTCCATATGATTTTTCATTAATTATTAGAGTGATTCATCTATTTTTACTTTTGCTTATACAATAACATGATTTATGAATTGCATGAGTGCTGGGAGGTTCTTTACAATTCAGGTTCTTGTTGAATTACTCCTAAGGGTTATATTTCTCAAGGATGAGGGTATGAGTCTTGGTCGTCTTAATCTCTTGTTCTTCACATCTTTTTACCAGGAATGCTAGGAATTGTATGAACTGGTAATTAGGGACAGACTTATTCACCAAGGGATTGGGTTTAGGTAATTTAGTGAGAGACATTGGCATTAATTCATAAAGAAGAATTCTTATATACATGAGAGGGAACTTGGTGAAATCTAACCTCAACAACATATCCATCTCATATAAATCAACCTTCATTCATCTCTATGCTCCTTTGCCATTGATCAATTGCATTTTTATTTTATTTATTATTTTTGCCCAAATCCAATGATATGTTTTTATTTTTAAGTCTTAATTATTCTTGTTATCACACAACTGTTCAGCGCCGAGAGTCCTCTGGGATACGATACTTGGTCTTACCATTTTATATTACTTGTGCGACTCGGTACACTTGCCGATTCAACCTAACAAGTTTTTGGCGTCGTTGCTGGAGACTCACAGTTTAAGCTATTCTACTTGTGTGATCCTTGATTAATTTTGACTTTATTTTTATTTTATTTTCTTATTTTTAATTTTCTTATTTTTATTTTTTATTTTTCAATCTCTAATTTTTATTTTTGATTTGAATTTTATTTTTGTTTTTATACTAACAATATTTTCTAGAATTTTTGTGCAGGACCTGACACCAACAGGAGGCCAAAAGGAGATAGATTATCTAAAGAACCTTTTCTAGAGAAAATTTCACAAGCCTCACAATATGATCTAACATGATGCAATTCTACCAAGGTAATTTCAACTGCTGGTGGAAACCTCACTCAAGCACAAATCAAAGTCAATATGGGCAAGTTGGTGGACTATTTACTGGACCACCACAAGCCAACAATACTACAAGGCTTGAGGAAACCCTCCAATGGTTCAAGCAGGAATCTCTCTCAATTCAGGAAAGCACTCAAGCAACATCCGAAAGGATGGAGGCGTAGTGTAAATTCATAATTCAAGAGTTGGAAAATCTTGAGAGTTATTTGGGAGATGACCTTGTTAAGGAATGCAGAGATGTTGTCATTGAAAGTGGCAAGGTGTTATATGAAGAGAGAGAAGAAAAGGAAAGTTTGAGTGAGAAAGAAAAAGAAGTAGAAAAGGAAGAAGATGAGAGAAAAGAAAAAGAAAGGTTGAGTGAAAAAGAAAAAGATGAAGTAGAGAAAGAAAAGGAAGAAAGTGAGGGAAAAGAAAAAGGAAAAAGAGAAGGAAGAAAAGAAAGATGATGAGACAAAAATAGAGAGAGAAGAACAAGAATGTTTGAGTGAGAAAGAGAAGGATGAAGAGGAAGAAAAAGAAAGGGTTGAGAGAGAAAAGAAAAAAATTGAGAAAAGTCCTTTGTGCCCTAAGGAGTGTCCCAAGGAGAAAAAGAGAAAGGGGAAGGATGAAAGCAAAAAGAAAGAATCATATGAAAAACCCCTTCCTCACCCAAAGAAGGATCATAGGAAGAAAAAGGAGAAACAGTTTGAGCGTTTCATGGAAATCTTCAAGAAATTGAAGATTAAAGTTCCTATGATTGGGACACTACAACAGGTTTTTGGTTATATTAAATTTCTAAAAATATTCAATAAAAAGAAAAAAATATATCTTGAACCCAGTTCCTCAATTTTTTTGTTTGTTTTATTTTATCTTATTTTTTATTTTATTTTATTATTTGTGTGATTTGGATTTGATTTTGTTTTTGTGTGTTTGAGTTCTTTTTTTTTTAGGTTATATGCTGCTTCTGATGGCAGTAATGACAGCATCTACTGATAGATGCTTCCACAACATCTACTAATGGATGTTGCTATGATGAGGATGATGAATGACAACATCTACTGATGGATGCTGCTATGGATGTTAGGTGATTAGGCATCTACTAATGGATTCCAATGAAGATGAGAAAGATTGGTGTCTACTGAGGGATACCAATGAAGATAAGAAATATTAGCATCTACTGATGGATGCTATGTGATTAGACATCTACTGATCGATGTTACTGACAGCATCTACAGATGGATGTTGTGATGATGAAGAGTGGGTCAAGCTAGTGACGTTAAAGAAGCGCTTGCTGGGAGGCAACCCAGTTTTCTCAACTTTTACTTTTTAATTTTAATTTTTGTTTTTGTTTTATTTTATTCTATTTTTATTGTGCTCTACTTGAATGAATTGAACTACTTTGATTCAACTATGCTGTTTTGTGTGATAAGTTTTGCTTTATGAGATTCTAGTGTTTGATTGATGTTGAGATGATGCATGGTGTGATATAAGTGATGACTCACAAGGAGTGAAATAGGTGCTTGAGATAAAATTTGATTGAGATACTGAGCAAGATGTTTTTCTGAATTCTGGGACTTGTGAGTTTACCTGTGTGAGTTTTGGGCTTCAGAGTTGTTTGTAAATAATTTCTATTACTTTGAAAGCATGAATGATTTTGCCCAAATTTTCTGTGATTGAACTACTTGCTTGCAGGTTCCATATGATCAAGACCATCTTTTGTTATCCCTTATTCTTTTGGCCTTTACATAATTTTTGCCCACTGAAAAAAGAACAATTTGTTCTAACCTTTGATCCTTGAACCTTATGCATGTTTTGAAAAACCTTTTTGAAAATTTTTACCTTGAGTTAAGTTGAGAACATTTTAATGAGATACTGATAAAGGTTCAAGTTTAGGGTTGCCAGATAACAACCCACTTCTCTAGGCAATGAGCAATAAAAAGAAAAAGCAAGTGAAAAACAAAGGCAAAAGAAAAGAAAAGAAAAATTTGAGAAAAATCAAGAGAAAAGCTCGCTGCAAGGGAAAGCTGGGAAAAAGAAAGAGAGTTGTTCTTGAATGATAAATTCATAAATGTCTCTCTTAACTCAAGGAATTTTGCTGACTAGAAAAACCAATTTCCTTCTTAGCCTAGCCAAGTTATAAGCCATGAAAAGCCCTTGTGATGATAACCTGCTTGTGAGTATGTTTGATTGTGGTTAAATGAAAGGCAAAATTAATTTGTGTGACATAAGGATAGTAGAGTGAAACACCACACTATACACCTGTGAGCTGGGTGAGACACTTTTGAGTGCATAAGTGATATATTTTTGAGTGCTTGAGTGAAACACTTTCCTTGGTGAGGAGTAGTTCTCTGAATTTCTGATTGCATCTTTGCTTGGTTGATTGATCATTCTTAAGTATAGCACCTGTTGGAAGTGTATGAGCAACACATTGACTTTGATTGAATTGAGGCATATGCACATCTTGACTGAGATCTTTATGCTGAATTGATAAAAGTGATTTCTTGTCTTGGAAAGAAAAGTTTTTGAAAAACGTTGAGTCATTGTAGTGATTGTTCTGAAAAGCAGAGTTTTATTCTGTTTGCTTGAGGACAATCAAAGTTCTAAGTTTGGGGTTGTGATAACGGTTTATAACACTGTTATTTGGGATGTAATTTTGATACTAAAAATACCCATTTTCACTTAGAAACTTGCTTGGACTCATGCTTTTTCATTAAGTTGTGTAAATAAGAGGGTTGAGGTTGATTTCAATGGATTTATGACTAATTCCCTTTGTTTTGACAGATATTGAGGTAATACTGGAAGAAGAGATGAAAAGCCAAGAATATGGAGCTCAGAAGGGCATAAAAAGGCACCTGAAGGAGAGAAAACAGGTAGCTTGGGCGACCAGAGCCGAAGCTTGGGCGATCAAAATCGACGTCCACCGCCTGGGCAGTGGCCTTCGCCACCCGGGCGGCGGGGCCTCAAATCTTGGGCGTCCAAATCCACCGCCTGGGCCTTACATGAGCTATTCTGACCGCCCGGGCTGTCTCCCAGGACGCTCAGGCTTCGACTTTCATGGACCGGGCCCCGTTTCTGCTCATTTCGATTCTTTTGGACTTGACCCTGTTTTGGCACGTCTCTGACACTATTTAAAGGACCCTGGGGTTCTAGGTTTCGCATCCCTGGCAGAGAAGAACATATCAATACACTATTTTCCTAATTCTTAGGCTTTCGTTCTCATTCTTTCTTCCATTGTTCAGAGAGTTCCCCTATGTCTATGGGGAACTAATTTCTATTTGTTGTTGGGGGATGATGTAACCTTGTAAACTCTCATGTATTTGAATTGATTCTTAATTCCATATGTTTTTTCATTAATTGTTAGAGTGATTCATCTGTTTTTATTCTTTCTTATACAATAGCATGATTTATGAATTGCATGAGTGTCGGGAGGTGCCTTACAATTCAGGTTCTTGTTGAATTACTCCTAAGGGTTATATTTCTCAGGGATGAGCGTATGAGTCTTGGTCGTCTTAATCTCTTGTTTTTCACATCTTTTTACCAAGAATGCTAGGAATTGTATGAATTGGTAATTAGGGACATGCTTATTCACCAAGGGATTGGGTTTAGGTAATTTAGTGAGAGACATTGGTATTAATGCATAAAGAAGAATTCTTATATACATGAGAGGGAACTTGGTGAAATCTAACCCTAACAACATATCCATCTGATATAAATCAACCTCTGTTCATCTATGTGCTCCTTTGCCATTGATCAATTGCATTTTTATTTTATTTATTATTTTTGCCCAAATCCAATTATCGCTTTTTATTTTTAAGTCTTAATTAATCTTGTTATCACACAACTGTTCAGTGTCGAGAGTCCTTTGGGATACGATACTGGGTCTTACCATTTTATATTACTTGTGCGACTCGGTACACTTTCCGATTCAACCAAACATTCATCGGAGTTGAAGAGAATGCTCTCTGGGATCCCAATTCGTATTCTCACACTGACCAAATCAATAATTCCCTTTCTCTAACCCTATTTCATTAAAAATCTCCTAATGTGAAGAAATCCCTAATCTAAACAATTAAATAATATAACATAACACATCATATAACACTTATACAAGACTTAATAACAAATTAAATAACAAATTACACGTAATATAAGTTATATACATTAGCAGATTAAGTGTGCACCACCTCAGCAAATTTTAACGCCGTTTGTCAACACTTAACGAACAAGCCTTAATTTGTTCAATTTTTAGAAAATTTGAACACAATTGAGGCAGTTGAAAATACGAGAACCCACTTGAGATTCTCTAACAAATATGAGCACCATCCGAAAGTTTAAACATTAATTTTAAAAGAGTAACAACACCATACAGTTCTATACTTTTTTAATTGTCAATTATTACTATAATTTTTATTATTCAATTAAATGAAAACAGTTTTTTTAATTTTTAATTTTTTAAATTTTATTAACTTTTTAAATATTTTTAATTACAATATTGTTGTGATTATTTTCCAACAATCATGATAATGTTACGAGTATGTATATGATAGGATAAGATGCCATTTAAATAACATGGTCTTATCTATTTGACAAATTAATTAAAATAGTTTTCATAAGACATTTGATCATAATAAATAATATTTTGATGAATTGATATTTTGTTGTAATTGTATTAAAGTGATATGTTTGTAAAAAATTATTATTTAATATATAAATTATTTCTTACGTTATTCGTCATAAACTCATTTAAAAGAATACATAATGATGAAGATGAAACCAAGATGAAAAATTAAATTTGAATTTGTTGGTCATCTTTGAAGTGTTGTAGTTAACTCACACATCCTAATAAAACTTGACATAGTGATAGACTAACCAAGTCCAATTATCTTAGTGTAGTATTTCTTTTATTTTTATTAAAACATGTGTAAAAGGTGTTAGGCAATTGAGGCATGTGCTAGATAGGAGGGATTTTTAGTCCTATATATAGACATTGGGTTTGGGCCCCGTCTCTCATAGAGTAAGGCTCATTTTCCAAAATTTGTACGTTAGACTCGATGTTATTCGTATTAGAAAGAGATATTGGAAATGAAAGACACTTTAAGCATATCAATTTTAGTGTAGTGAATGTTTACTTAGTTAAAAGGTTATCAACCTCTATTACAACTTTAACAAAATATTTGAATGCAAGTTTCAATGGTCTTATTCAATACACCTATTAAAAATGAAGTAATAGAACCAACTAATGGTCTTAATTTAATTAGAATTATAATGTGCATTCCATGAGCTTTTTAATATTAGCAATTGCTAGATCATTATATAATCTTATAGATAAACAAAAGTGCATTGTCTTTATAAATTGTTCACTTTGTTAAGTTGTTCTACGTAAGGAATGTTCATTTGTATATTTTTTTCTTAAGAGTTTTCCTTATATTTTAAACAACATCTTTATTTGTTGTAGCAAAGTGTGACACTAAAAGTATAATCGTTGAAAGCCTAAAACAACTTATTGTTAAGCAATACTTTTGTTCGTCATATCTAGGAGAGATAAAGGAGATAAATTGGAATGATTTTGCATACTCATTGTAAGTCAGAAGTGGCATAAAGAATATTTATAAATAGTTTGATTGTTGAAATCCTTTAAGAGTTCTTAAAGGAGAATTTAACACAGATTAGATGGAATGAGCTAGTATAAGAACTCAATGTCTCTTTACATAAACTATTTATACTATATTTCACAAATTGTTTGTTAAAACATTCTTAAAAGTTGTTTCAAAGTATTTTTAAGCTTAATTGAACTATTACTCTAGAGCTAACATATTCCTTGGAGTTGATATTAGAACTAACTTCTTAAGATTAGTATAGAACAAAATGGCTCAGTCATTCATAAAAATGTGGGACAGTCATAATTACATATAGGGAGACACTAAGGTAAAACTCAATTTACTTACATGTGAACATGAGTTTTTCAGAAGAAAATGAAAACATGTGTTCAATATATTTTAAACCATATTGAACACATTTTGGCTCCTCAAGCAAACATTATGATAATTATAATCATATTGAGAAATTTTTCTTTATAAGTTGAGGTGTATTTTACAAAAGTTAGTTCTAGTGGCGATGTTGTATAAATAAGAACATGAGTCAACAAGTATTGACAAGTAAGAGTTGTTCAATTATGATAAAAAAAACTAAGTTAAGCAAGAGTTCAATGAAAAAAAAAAACTTGAGTTGTAATCTCTATTCATAGTGATTTTTTTTTTTTTGTATGTAGATTGAAATCCATTAACACTATTGAACCACAAATGTTTGTGTGTGATTTTTTTTTCTTGTTTAATATACCTTCTACTATTAATGGTTGGAGATTCTCTTAATTACGAGATTATCATTTGTTTTTCTATTTTTTTGGTAACAATTTTTTAATAATTTTATGAAAAATTATTTATAACATTTCTTTCTCAACAAATAAAATGATAAATTATTTTGATAATCTTGTAATCATGTTAATTAACATATTAAATATGTTCTCCTAAAAAAATGTGTTGATAATCATCATTAGAACACTCTTAAGAATTTAAATTTAAATAAATTTTCTGTCTTTGAAATTTGGATTAAATATAATTTGGGTTTCTTGAATTTCAAAAGAATCATTTTATCGTTTAAATTTAATAGGAACTGAAATCGTATATTTTAAACTCGACTGATTGAAATGATTTTTTATTTTATTTTTTAAATTTAGGACCTTAAAATAATTTACCCTGAATTTTAGAAGCCTTATAGTATTACTCTTCTAGTATTAAAACTTGTCTCACTTTGACACTGGATCTGGAGACTCCAATTTCTTAGACATTTAGACCTTTGTCACAATCTGCTGACTAAGTTGGAAGAACTAATACAGAAACCTAGTGAGAATTTAATTAGCCTTGATCTACATAGCAATAGTCTCAAGGTTCACTCCCACCTTTTCCTAAATATGCCATCTATTTGGTTTTTTCCATGAACTCTCAAGCAACAAGTTTGAAGGGACAATTGCTACCTGTTTAACCAAAATTGAGACTCTTGGGGTGCTGATTCTTCGAAAAAACAAGCTCACTTGCAGCATTCCCGACACATTTCCGTTGTCATGTTCTTTGAGAACACTGGATGTTAAACAAAATCAGTTACATGGAAAACTTCCCGAGTCTCTTGCTAACTGCTTGGCATTAGAACATATCCACACTCCGTGTACCTGTTGTCCGCCAAAATGGATTCCATGGTCCCATTGAATGTGCAAAGACAAAGGGCACTTGGAAGATGCTGCAAATTGTTGATCTGGCGTTGAACAACTTTAGTGGTATGTTACCAGTGGGGATGTTCAGAACATGGGAAAAGATGATGTCTGAGGAGAAAGCAACTGCGGAACGTGTGCGATTTAAGGTTGGTGGATTTAATGGTTTATATTATCAGGATGCCGTGTCAGTGACCTACAAAGCTCGACGATTGAGGTTGGTAAAGCTTCTGACACTTTTCACTTCTATAGACTTCTCCCACAACCACTTTCCAGCGAAGAGGAACATACACCGAATGACAGAGAAAAGAATAGAGGAAGAGAACCAAGAAAAAAGTATGTACTGAATGTTATGTGTGTATTAAGTTGTAAGTATACATGTGTCAAACAAAATAATGATGACTTATGCTTCCTAATACTCCCCCTAAGTCAAATTCTTAAGGGAAACAACTCCTATGTTTTCTTTCAACGTATCAAACCTATCTATCTTCAATGATTTGGTAAACAAATCACCTCAGTTTTCCAGTAGACTAAAACAATTCTACTCTTATTCACCATGTTCCTTAGAAAGTGAAATTTAACTTCTATACGTTTACTCCTTCCATGGCTAACAGGATTCTTGGCCAAATTGATTGCTGAAACATTATCAATTCAATTGAATTGGCTTCTCCATTGCAATTCTTCCATCAACTCCTTAATCCAAACACCTTGACAAGTAGCAAAACTTCCAACTATATACTCAACTTCATAGCTTGAGAGTGCCACCACCGGTTGCTTTTTAGAGCACCAAGAAATAGGAGCATCATTCAACAAGAAAATATAACCTAAGATGCTCTTTATCTCAATCGGATCACCTCCGTAATCTGAGTCTGTGTAACTTGTTATCTCCTCTGCAACTTTCTTTCTTCTAGTAGGAAATACACATTATAGTCCATTGTGCCTTTGATGTATCACAACACCCTCTTTGCAGCCTGCATATGAGATTGTTTCGGTTTTCTCATGGACCTACTGATTATCCCTACACAAAATGCCAAGTTAGGTCTGTTGTTGCATAGATACCACAATGATCCAATGATTTGCTTAAACTTTGTTTCATCTGCATCCTCTTTAGAATCATCATTCATTAGTTTAAGGTTAGCCTCCATTGGGCTTCATGCAGCGTTGCATTCCATCATATTGAATTGTTTCAAAAGCTCACCTGCATAGTGTTCCTAAATCAATCATTTCAAACTCTGCTGCCATCATCTTCTTGAACTCATCTATGATCACTGGATTTCATCCTATGACAAGCAAATCATCCACATATAGGCAGATGATGATAAGATCCTTCACTGAATCTCCCTTCACATATACATCATGCTCAACTTCACATCTACTGAACTTTTGATTGATTAAGTAGGAATCAATCCGCTTGTTCCAAGCTCTTAGAGCTTGTTTCAGCCTGTATAAAGCCTTCTGCAACCTATACACTTGATGCTCCTTCCATTTCTCAATGAAACCAGGTGGTTGTTGCATATACACCTCTTCTTCCAATGGTCCACGAAGAAATGCAGATTTAACATCTAATTGGAATAATGACCATTCCCTTGCACAAGTCATTGCAATTACCAATCTGATTGTTTCTATGCATGCCACAGGTGCAAATACTTCAGAGTAGTCTAGGCCTTGCTTTTGAAGAAAGCCCTTTGCCACAAGTCGTGCCTTGTGTTTTGAAACTGTTCCATCTGAATTCAACTTCTTCTTAAAAATCCACTTCACACCTATGCATTGCTTTCCAGCAGGAAGAACTATAAACCTCTGGGTTTCATTCTTCTCTATGGATTTAATTTCTTCCTCCGTTGCCTTACTCCAAACTGGCTGCTCCATTGCTTCCATCTCATTCAATGGTTCTGCTCCAGCCATTAAGGCTATATGCACCAGATTCCTCCTTCATCAATTTGAGCATCAGTGTATACTTCAAATTCAGAAAATCTTTGAGGAATTACCCTTTGCCTTTGTTGTCTTTGATTCACGGTGTGCTAGAATGAGTCATTGACTTTTGCAGTTTCTGTTTCTGGTTCTATAGACATAGGGCTATCAATAATTCCAGTCACCTTAGTCTTCAAGCTGGATTGCATCTCATCCCAATTCTAGCTTTCTTTCTCTATCACCATTACATCCCTGCTTAACACCATCTTCTCCTTGACTGTATCATACAACTTGTAGGCACCAATAGAATGATATCCAACAAATATCATTGCCTCACTTTTATCCTAAAGTTTGGTGTGTTTTTGGTATGGTACATGACTGTAAGCAAGTGAGTCGAACACCTTAAAATAGCCAACAACTGGCTTCTCTCCAATCAAGACTTCTAGAGGCACTTTACCTTTTAATCTCTTGGTTGGACAGCTATTAAGAATGTGGACAGATGTATACACAACCTCTCCCCAAAATTTGCGTGGCATGTTTTTCTCTTTTAAGAGACATCTGGCCATGTTCACAATGGTTCTATTTCTCCTCTCCACCAAACCATTATATTGTGGTGTGTAAGGTGTTGTGATCTCGTGCACACTTCCATAAATCTAGCAATGCTTTTCAATGGCACTAGAAGTGTATTCTCCTCCTCCATCAATGCAAGAATCTTCAACTTCTTCCCACTATCTCTTTCAGCATAGGCCTTGAATTTTATGAAGATGTCGAATGCATCACTCTTCATCTTGATCATGTATATCCATAGCACCCTGCTGAATTCATCCACAAACGTTATAAAGTACCTATTTCCAGCCAAAGAAGGTACCTCAAATGGTTCGCAAATGTCAGAATACACCACCTCCAAGCAATCTTTAACTTTCATTCTAATCTGTGACTTAAATGGCTTCCTTGTCTGCTCCCCAGCCAAGCACGACTCACAAACACTTTTTGGAATTGTTATACTTTGAATTCCAGATACCATTTTCTACTCACCAAGATGTTTCAAATCTTTGAATTTCGAATGGCCAAATCTTAGATGTCAAGTCTAGCTTTCATCCTCATCCACAGCAGATATACACTCCAAGTTTTCTACAACATTCATGCTGATTTGGAATGTTCTATTCTTTGAAATCTTGCACCTTAAGACCAAATCTTTGTTGCCATCATACAATTCCATTCTGTCACGGTTTCCCATCACAGCTGTGAATCCTTTCTCCACCAATTGTCCAACACTCAACAGGTTGCATTTCATTTTTGGAACAAACAACACATTTGTAATTCTAGCATGTGAACCATCTTTCTTTTAATGATCACATCTTCAATTCCTACTACTCTCAACATGCTATCATTTGTAAATTTTACTTTGTTTTTCTTCCCTCTGTAACATCCTATTTTTAATAGTAGAATACTACTTAAATGAATATTACATATATGATAATGGAACTACTATAAGAAAATAAACCTACAAATAACAAGTTCTACACTTGTAGAATCATTTAACTTCCCAACTGTTTCACCTAACTTTTTAAATAGAATGCATATCTATTTAAAAAAGTAGTTTATGTGTTGAGTCAATATTGTGTCACGTGTCAAGTTAGTCTCAATGCTACATGTCAAGTCACTATTAGTGTCACATGTTAGCGTGTCAATGTTTTAAATTAATTCAGTCTCAATTTTTGTTAATTTTGTTCAATTTAGTACTAATTTTTGTTAATTTTGTTGAACTTAGTCCCAATTTAAATTGAGACCAAATTTAATCTTTATTAAAATTTAATTTTTTATTAAATATTTCTTTTATTATTTTTAAACCAACTCTAACTATATTATTAGAATATAATTATTAGATTTATGTTTGATTTTTTCTACAGGTAAAAATAGGATTAGAGTTGGTTTAAAAATAATGATGAATTTTTCTTTTAATTTTAAAAATAATAAAGAATTTTTCTTCTAATTTAAAAATATTGACGAATTTTCCTTATACTTTAAAAAATAATGAAGAAAGAATTCTCCTTCTCAAATTTTAAATTTTTAACAAAATTTACGAAATTCGGAACTAAATTGAACAAAATTAACGAAAATTGACACTTAATTGAATACAAGACATTGACATGTGATACTAATATTGATGTGACATTAACACTGATTTGATGACTCATGACATTGACATGTAGTAGTGACATGAAGTAGCACAATATTGACTTGAATCGTGAATGATTTTTTTTTTAATTAAGAAAATATTTTTAAAAATTTAATAAAAAATAAGATATTGAATTTTTATTTAGTTTTATTTGTCATATTTTAAAATTATAAAAGGATAGTTAAATATTTCTTTGGACAGAATATATAAATTAAAAAATAACACATTAAAATTTTTAAGTGAGTGTAACCTGAAAGCTAGATTTTTTTTTCATTAATAACACACGTTATTTTTTTAATTTCAGAGATAGCATATTGTATATTATATTTACCTGTATAGCACGGTTTTAAAATACATTTAGAATTCGGTTTATGAGAAACCGAATTTTGATTATGTTTCAGAATGTTTTTGTACAAATTAATATTTGAAATTCGTATACCAGCAAATCAAATTCTGAGAAGCATTCACGTTCACTTTTTGCTTTTTAATTTTGGAAAACCACAATGGCTTTTGAAACCCATTTAGTATTTTTAATTTCTTTTATAATTTTCAATAGTTTTTGAAACTCATTTAGCACTTTAAATTCTGTTTATAATTTTCAATGGTTTTTGAAACTCATTTAGCACCTTTTTTATAAAATAACATATTATACTTTCAGAATTCGGTTCGTGGGAAATCGAATTTTGAATATGTTTCAGAATGATTTTATACAAATTAAAATTTGAAATTCGTATACCATTAAATCGAATTGTGAGAAGTTTTAATATTATTTACATTCAGTTTTACTTTTTAAGTTTCGAAAACCACAATGGTTTTTGAAACCCATTTACACTTTTAATTTCTTTCATAATTTTCAATGGTTTTTGAAACTCATTTAGCACTTTAAATTTTTTTTAAAATTTTCAATGGTTTTTGAAACCCACACTTTTACTTTCTTTATAATTTTCAATAGTTTTTGAAACTCATTTAGCACTTTTATTTTTTTTTATAATTTTGAATGGTTTTTTAGACCCATTTAGCATTTTTTATTTTTTTTATAATTTTTTTTAACATTCTGAATTTGTTATGGTTTTTTTACACAAGTTTAAGTTAGAATTCTGGAAAACCAAATTCTAACCTTTTTTTTTTATAAATGATAGATTAAAATTCTGATCTATTATCGATTTCAGAGATAATTTATTATATAATTTTTACTTAATTGAAATGAAGAAGGAGAATGATTTTTTTTAAGACAAATAAAAGTTTTATTCAATGAATTTAATGATGGGATGTGGATCCTCTCATGCCAGGATTGTGAGGACAATGATTTCTTGTGTGGCCTGGGGTTTGACAGTATGAGCAATTTCGTGGGTGTGATCGTTCCTTGATATCCATTTCAGTCCTGATTCTGGATGATTTTGGTCGACCCTTTGCATTCCTTTTTGTGGCTGGATGAGGCCAAATTTTTTTGCCTTGGTCTGGTGGCCAATATTCTTCATGTTGTAGCTCCCCAAACAAATTATTATACGCTTTCATGATGACATCTAACCTATAGTAGGGACTGATGTAAATGTTAAAGTCGTGATGAGCATGTTTGCAAGCTGCTAAGACATGTGAACACGGTAGATGAATCTTTTGAAACTTGCCACAATCACACCATCGTTCATCCAATCTGACAACAATTTTTCCTACAGGTCGTATTTCTCTTGGGTTTACCATATCCTCGACTCTGAATCTTGTTGTATTTCTATCAAATTCAACAACCTTGTGGGTGTTTGATTTCGAATCACCATCCTGTAGGACCTTCGTGGCATTTTCAGAATAGATATGACTATGAAAAAGGCGTTGCATCTTGTGTATGTGGCTAATACTATGGAGGAGATTAGTAAATTTCTTGTCTTCTTCAGGACTGAGTTAATTGTTTCGGATAGATTTGTTGTTAGATGACCGTATCTTCTGCCTTCATCATATGCAAGTGTGAATTATTGTCTTGGAATTTGACCCAGCTAAGTCTCACTTTTGGTCCACGCGCTTCTGTTATCTCAGTTCCTGCCTTCCCGCCATCCACACCCAAAAGGTCCACGAGAACAAACCGAGCTTCTTCCCATTCCAAGTCCTCCATTGCACAAAATTCTCCCTGTACAAACAGGTGAAGGAGTGACGATACGTCATCCAATGTAACGCTCATCTCACCCACTGGCAAATGGAAAGTGTTTGTCTCGGAATGTCATCTCTCAGCAAACGCCAATAATAAACCCTTGTCAGTGTAGTTGTATGAAATTTCCCAAAGAGGCAATAATCCAGAATTCAACACAATTTCTTCAATTGCCTCGAGACAAGCTCCAAATTTATTTAATTTCTTGCCATTGGAGATCAACCTAATCTCCCATCGATCCTACACAAAAACTATTAATATAAAATTTATTTAAACAACATATTATCAATTTAAATTCAAATATTGTACTAACCTCGCCCTGCCACAACGCATTTGCAACATGTCGTGCATAGTGGATGAGCAAACATGTATCGCGTGGACCTCCGGGAAATCCACCAACTTCCTCTTCACCAACATTTTCATTCTCCCCTTCTTGAACATAATGTTGTTCAATAACATTATGTTCCTCCTCATGAATATTGGCTTCTCCTTGGCTTCTTCGAGCTGATGCGGTAGGTCTCCTCCTTTCCCCTTGAGAAGAACTTTCTCCTCGATAAGATAATGCACCTCGCGTTCTAGCCATATCTACAGAAACACAATAATCTTAAAAATAACAAAATCTAAAATAAATATTTCAAATAAAATTAGTACAATTTTAAAATAAACATTTGAAATAAAATTAATACAAATTTTAAACAAAAATTAAATAAAATCAATAGAAATTTGTTGTAATTAGAAGAAATATCTATAAAATCTTTTTAATTAGATATAATATCTATAGGATTTTCCTAATTGGACAAATTTTTTTGTAGAATCTAATAATTTATTTTGCAAAATATATTGTTTCCTTATTTTCCCTTCTAAAATATTTGACCTTTTTAGAATATTACAATATTATTACAAATACAATCTTCCTCGAGAGAGAAAATATTGGTAGGATCTTCTGCATTATTTTAAGTATATTATTTTTAGTATATTGTTTCCCAATTTTCCTTTTTACAAAATTAAATTTTAAAAAATAATTAATTCACTATCTTTTTCAAATACAGCAAAACAAGTTTTCTTTTCATAAACTTCAAAAAGAACAACATAAACAAATAAACATCATAATTTAATAAAAATTAAAAAAAAAATCATTCAATTACTTCATGGTTTTCAATAATTAAAATAAAAAAATTTATTCACTTTCCAAAACCATTGAACAACCGTTTTCTAAACATTCCCACTAATTAAAAATGGGTTTCAAAAATCATTCAATCCTTCAATGGTTTTCCAAACCCATTCAATTCATTCATAAAAATTGTTCACCGAGACAGGCTTTTACAAATGTATAAATAATTTAAAATATATTAAAATTGTTTGATGGGTTTCAAAAACCATTCATAACCATTGAAACCTTCCATGGTTTTCCACACCCACGGCAATGGCTAAGCTTCACTATTTTTCCCTTTTTTTTCATGCTTTTCCAGATGAATGTATCATTATTTTTCTCACATCACAAACCAAACCAATATTTATATATAACTATGCAAAATCTAAACTTGCAAATCTAATAAAATATGTAATAATACTTGGGATGCAGTGATGGAGTGTACAGAAGAACAAGAACTTGAAGAAAATGGAAAGAAGGAAAGGGGTTGCGGCTGCTAGGTTAACAACAGAAAAGAGAAAAGAAAAAAGAAAAAAGAGAGAAGAGTAAAGGTGGGAAACGTTTTTAACCTAAAAAGTAAGAGAACGTTTTTAACTTAAAAATTAAAAGTGAATGTCAGTAACTTCAAAAAAATTATAAAAAAAATTAAAAGTGTTAAATGAGTTTCAAAAACCATTGAAAATTATAAAAAAAAATTTCAAGTGTTAAATGGGTTTCAAAAACCATTGAAAATTATAAAAAAAAAAAATTTAAAGTGCTAAATGGATTTCAAAAATCATTGAAAATTATAAAAAAGAATTTAAGTGCTAAATGAGTTTCATAAACCATTGAAAATTATAAAAAAAATTTAAAGTGCTAAATGGGTTTCAAAAACCATTGTGGTTTTACAAACCTATTCAAGGCAATGTTAAAAAAACAAGCTTCTCAGGATAAAGACAAAAACGGAAGAAAAAGTGGGGATAAAGTTTTTAACTTAAAAAGCAAAAGTGAACGTCAATACCTAAAAAAGCTTTTCAGAATTTGATTTGCTGATGTACGAATTTCAAATTTTAATTTGTACACAAGCATTCTGAAAAATATTCAAAATTCGATTTTCCATAAACTAAATTCTAAACGTATTTTAAAACCGTGCTATACAGGTAAATATAATATACAGTATGCTATCTTTGAAATTAAAAAAATAATGTGTTATTAATGAAAAAAAATCCTGAAAGCTAAAATAATAATTATTTTTTTTCCGGTTATGCTCAGCACTGAGAAGAATGTAGAGCTACTTCCTTTGAATACAAGAGTGCGTCCCACTAATATATTTTCTGTGGAAAGTTTTCTTTAATCAATTTAGAAGTGTGTTTTATTTAGAAATTTAGGTCATCATCCATTCGGTGGAAAAATAAGAGCATGAATCAATTGTGTTTAGAATTCAAATAATCTTAGTCAGTTACCATTTTCTCTGGTCTTTTACGTAATAGTGTAGTCAACAAACCTTTTGAATGATTACAGGAAGCATTTCCTTAAAAAAAAAGAGTATATAACTTTTCTGAAGTCTTGGCTTTCATAATTACTTTGAGAAAACCTAACAATACTTTTGAAATAAAAGCAAGTTCTTTTTTAATGGAGAAACATGTTAGACAAATAATGCTAAAAGAATTAGAGATGTAAAAAGTTTTCCTATTTACATTTGTGTTTGTGTTTGTAAATAAAATTGACAAAAAAAGGATTGATCAACTGATGAAGTTTCCGCAACTTTATACAAAATATATGACATTTCTTTAAAAAAAACTAAATCTTTAAGTCTAAATTTATTTTGTAATGTGTATCATATTCGTCCTAATACATCTTTGTTATCTATATCTAGATGTATTCAATTTTTATATTATAAGAACACATTATGATGATGTGACATTACATATTGATTCAAGCAATTTTTGTGATAAATATTGACTATTTTGACAATATTAACATATATTAAAGTGCCATTAGGAATCATAGACTACTCAAGATAATTAGCCAAGATCTATTTAGATAAATTTTTTTTTTATAAAATAATAATATAAATAACACAATTTATAAAATAAACATTTTACGTATTGAATTTATTATTTATTAATGTACTTGATTTATTTGAATGTTAGAATGTGTTTTATAGACATAACATTTACTTTACTAAGAGAGAACAAATATTCTTGAAGAAGATGAATATCTCTAAAGATAAAAACTCGAAGTGTTTGAAATGTTGATTGGAGTCTTTTCATAATATATTTGGTTATAAAGGAATGTAATAAATTTTTCTATATTTTTCATTAGTTTTACTAGTGTTTTGAGTAATGTGTGGGAATTTATTATCATGCATTGAAATTTGAAAAATTATTCTTTGTGTTATTCCAAACCTTAGTCTTAAACTTTATGTTTAATTTTATATTAATTACCTTTTCTTTTTCGAATTACCAATTGTTTCTCATTAAAAATTTCTTATGACATTAACGGTTTCACTATAAGTCTATCCTAAAAAGTGATTGATATATAAATTTTTATAATTAAGATATCAAACTTGACGTTACCAAAAAATAATATGTTTATATAAAAATTTCTCTGAAGAATGACACTAATATCACTTTGTTGGTGCAAAGTGACTATAGATGAGGGGTTGAATCGAAACTTATAGACATTTTGTATTAATTTTGCACAAAAATATTTAACAAACAATTATTATAAAGATTAAGACATAGAAAAATATTTCACCTATATCTAAGGTTATGTCAAGTCTTCTAAGTTTTTTTGCTTAACAAATTCACTAAACAACATCTTTTATTAGGATGAGTATTAATCTCTCCAAGCTACAACGAATTACTCTTTTCTAAATTCACGAGATTATTCTCTCTAGAAATTATATAAGTATAATTCTTTTCAGGAGTTAACTTTTCTCAATATTTTGTCTCAATCTGTCTAGGTTTGAAAATTACGTAGGCAAAAACTATAACAAAAAAAAAATATTTAAAAAAAAATTATTTTTCTCTTAAAACTTTTAAGCTACTGTTATCTACTCCAACCATAGTTTATCTCTTTCGTACTTTTTTTAAAGACATTATAGACTAGGATTATATATAAACATCATAGCCTATTTGAAAATAGCTATAAACTACTGGTATCCCATGGAACCGAGCCTATGTATTATAGACTACAGTTTCCAACCATAATTTATAACTTCATTTTTTTATTATTTTATGTTTGGATATACTCAATTTTTTAACCACAATTTAACATGAAAAAAAATCCATAATCATTTTTTTTTCACAAGTGCTAATTGATGCTTTAAGGAGATAAAATAATCAATTAAAAATAAAAGAGACAAAACAATAAAAAGATAACAAATTACATATAAGAGATAAATCATTTTCAGTCTTGACTACAACCACGCTCAATTTAAAAAATAAAAACTGGATACTTAAATATGACTTATTTAAGAAAAAAAAAAGATAAAGTATTTAGAAGAGTACAAAAAAGTCGGAGTAAGAAATTAATAGCATTAAAAATGTGAGTCCCTAATGGAAGCCAATGTTGACGAAAGACGTTCCCATGGAAGTTGCGAGATTTTAAATATAACAAATATTATAGTGAGCCCAAACAATAAGTCGAATAGAAAAGGCCCAATTTAAGCCAAAATCCAAAAGTCAAAAGTTCACGAAAATAAAAAATATCTCCTCCGGAAGCTTCCAGATGTCCGTCTTCGACAATGGGTAGAGAGAGAAGCAGAGGAGAGCGTCTCCTTCGTATAGAGAGAGAAGTGATGGCAGACACACCAGAAGTTCTCTGCTGTAGATGCAAGAAGAAAGAAAGAGGTAGATCGAAGCAAGAGGAGCAAGGAAAGGTAAGAAAAACATCAACTTTTCATATCTAAATGATTTTACAATATTGTGTTTGTTGTATGTTCTGAATGATGAACTACAGAAGGGAAAACCTAACCTTTTAAAGGTTAGGAAAGGGGAACGGGAAAATACTCTAAAAGACTAACTACCCTAACAGAAAACTTAACATTAATAGCCTCCCCTTAAGCTGGATTGTGTATGTTTACCAATCCAAGCTTAGGAACGATAAACTGAAAACGCACACGGCGAGGAAGTTTTGTGAATATGTCCGCAAGCTGTTCGTTAGAACGAATACGCAATAAATGAAGGAGATTCACTTGAATCTTCTCACGTACAACGTGACAGTCGAGTTCGATGTGTTTAGTCCTTTCATGGTAGCTTTGATTGTGTGCAATATGTTTGACAGACTTATTTTTGCAGTAGAGGGCAGCAGTCGTAGTGGTCTCAACATTGAGATCTTATAAGATGTAAGAGATCCATTGGATTTCACATACTGTAGCAGCCAGTGCTCGATATTCTGCTTCGGTGGACGACCTGGAAACAGTACTTTGTTTTTTAGTTTTCCATGATACAAGAGAGGATCCAAGGAAGACACAAAAGCCAGTGGTACATCTTCTAGTATTAGGGAAAGTTGCCCAGTCCGAGTCACTGAAAGCTTTGATCTGGATATGTGAGTCAACAGCAAAGAAGAGGCCTTGTGAAGGACTGGATTTAATGTATCTAAGCATGTGCTGCAAAGCCCGATAGTGGTAATCAGTAGGAGAATGAACAAATTGACTAAGAAGATTAACAGAAAAACATAGATCAGGTCTAGTATTAGTAAGGTAAAGTAGCTTCCCTATTAGCCTGCGATAAGAGTTAGGATTTGCCAAGTGATTTTCAGTTTTATATAAGGAACTTGTGTCACTTAGAAAAGGAGTTGTGCAAGGCTTGGATCCCAACATCCCTGTTTCCTCAAGAATGTCCAAAGCATATTTTCTTTGGCATAGGTGTATTCCTTTCTTAGATCTAGCAACTTCAAAGCCCAGAAAATACTTTAGTTCTCCTAGGTTTTTGATTCAGAAAGCATGATGGAGAAGAGCCTTTATGTGGTCAATTTATTTAATTGAATTTCCTGCTAAAATGATGTCATCTACATATACAAGGAGGGCTATAAAATTTGTAGAAGTCTTCTTAATAAAAAGAGAGTGATTAGATTTAGACTGAGTGTAATTAACAGAAAGTAAAAAGGAAGATAGTTTATCAAACCATTGTTTGCTAGCTTGTTTGAGCCCATATAGAGACTTAGTTAGCTTGCAAACCTGTCCTTTCTCTTGAATATCCAGCCCTGGTGGTGGTTCCATGTACACCTCTTCATTTAAGTCTCCATGAAGGAAGGCATTATCTACATCAAGTTGATGTAGATGCCAATTCTTTGCAGCAGCAATGGCCAGAATTATTCTGACCGTGGTTAACTTAGCAACAGGTGAAAAAGTGTCTAGAAAATCTATACCTTCTTGTTAAGTATATCCTTTGGCTACTAAGCGAGCTATGTATCTCTCTATGCTGCCATCGGCTTTATGTTTTATTTTGTAAACCCACCTGCATCCAATGGAGTTTTTTCCTTGAGGTAGTTGAGTTAAGATCCAAGTTCCATTGTCTTGTAAAGCTTTGAGTTCTTTCTGCATAGTTGTAACCCACTCATGATTTTCCTTGGCTTCATTATAGGATTTAGGCTCTTTGTCGGCAGAAACAGCTAGAGTATACTTTAGGTGTTTTTCAGACAAAGAATCATAACATAAAACACTGGAAATGGGATAGGGGGTTTTGTAATCATTCTTAGCATGTAGAGAATCAAATGAAGAGTGATTAACCTGGTGGATGTAATCATTAAGATATCCAGGAACCCTTTTAGTTATAGTGGGTCTTCTAGGACTGTCACCAGTATAATCATTACCAGTATTTGTGCTAGTGTTTTCTCTGTGATCAGGATCTTGTTCAGTGTTTATATTCTTAAGAGAATCTTGAGTCCCATTACAGTTAGGACCATACCAGAAATCATTAGGAAAAACAGTTTCAATCTCTTTTTCAGCACAATTTTGCTCATTATTCTGTTGGTTTTTATAGGGAAAAACATTCTCATAGAAAATGA
Organism: Vigna reflexopilosa; assembly: GCA_027742785.1. Taxonomy (NCBI): domain Eukaryota; kingdom Viridiplantae; phylum Streptophyta; class Magnoliopsida; order Fabales; family Fabaceae; genus Vigna; species Vigna reflexopilosa. The sequence goes on along the minus strand of CM050929.1, from coordinate 8,456,833 downwards.
CATTCCTACTTAGGAAGATTTCTCTAGTATTTATATCAAGTATAATATATCCTTTAACCCCATTTTTATATCCTAAGAAAACACCTTTCCTAGCTCTAGAATCAGGCTTGTGTTTATTTTGTTCTAAAGTGGAGGCAAAACAAAGACAGCCAAAGGTTTTTAAGTTCAAATAAGTGGGGGGAGTGTTATACATCAAGTCGTAAGGAGTTTTACCATTAAGAACAAAAGTAGGAAGCCTATTTATCAAATAGATAGCATGAGAAACAACATAACACCAATAAGTAGTAGGGATACCAGATTGGAAGAGGAGACTTCGAGTTTTATTTAGTATATCTTGATGTTTACGTTCACCAACAGAATTTATTTGGGGTGTCTCCACACAACTTCTTTGATGTTCAATACCGTAGGAATTATACATACTAATGCAGTTAAATTCAGGTCCATTATCAGATCTAAGAGTTTTAACAGTTTTTCCAAACTGGTTTTTGATTTTTAGAATAAAGTTCTGTAAAAGCTCTCTAGTTTGTCCTTTATTGTGCATTAAAAAGGTCCAAGTGTGTCTACTATAGTCATCTACTATGGTAAGAAAATATTTATGTCCATGGATAGAAGATATAGAAATGCGTCCTCATATATCACAATGTATTAAGTCAAAGCAATTAGCAGAAACAGTGATGCTCTCAAAAAAAGGAAATTTATGTTGTTTAGCATAATGACAAATATCACAAAAAATTTTAGATGACATTTGAACATAGGGAAAACTTTTGCATATTTGTTCTATGATTTTGTGTCCTGGATGTCCCAATCTATAGTGCCATAGGTCATCACTAACATGTTTACAAGAAAGAACAGTCTTGGGTACATAATGCTGGGTAAAAATAGGAAATGACTGAAGATAGTAAAGGCCTTTGAAAACTTTATCATGCCCAATCATCTTCAAGGTAGAGTTGTCCTGAATCTGGCATGTCTTAGAAGAAAAAGTTAGGGTACAATTTAAGTCCCTTGTTAAACTTTGAACAGATATAAGATTAAAGGAAAATTCAGGAATGTAGAGAACATTAAAAATGATAAAATTTTCAGAAAATTGGATAGTTCCAGCGTGTTGGGCTGTAACCATAGAATTATTAGGAAGTTTGACTGTTATGGGTTTAATTTTCTGAAAAGTAATGAAATATTTTCTTTCATGGGTCAGATGATCAGTGGCCCCAATGTCAATAATCCAAGAGAAATTACTTTGGTTATCTCTAGGAATGTTTCTCTACACTTGACTTATGTTGTGGGTATTTTGTGTCTGGGTACTTTCTATGATTTTTAATAGTTTTTGCATCTGTTCAGGAGTAAAAACTACCATAGGATTACTGTGATTTTCTTGTTGAACACTTTGAGTCTAGGTAGAGGTTGAATCTTCTTTGCAAGCATTAGCATAACTCCATTCATTTTGGCCTGTCCTATCCTGACTATTTTGGTGATCATTCTTCTAGTACCATGGTGGAAAGCCATGTTTAGAGTAACATTTGTCAATTGTGTGATTCATCTTGTGACAACTGGAGCATTGCTTCCCATAATTGGGATTTCTCCCTCTTCCTTTTCCTTGGCCACGTGAGTTAGTGCCATGGCCTTGACCTCTCCAATTTGTCTTGTCAGATGTACTGGCTAAAATCTTGAAAGATTCATTTTGGCCTCCCCTGTCCTGATGCTGTCTTTCTTGCTGCATTAGGAGAGAAAAAACCTTGTTGATGTTGGGAAATGGCTCCATTAGAAGGATTTGAGTCCGAACAGTTTGATAGGTGTAATTGAGTCCTTTTAGGAAGCAAATAACATGTTCAGTCTCTCTGTATTTTAGAGAGATTTTAGATAGATCACAGGTGCATGGGTCCTTGCAGGTGCAACAGGGTATAGGCATGAGAGATTCTAATTCTTCCCAAAGAATTTTTAAGTCAGTGAAATATTGACTGATATTTCTTTCTCCTTGCTTGATAGAATGAATGTCTTGTAATAAGTCTGAAATCTTGAAATAATCCCCCTTAGAAAACCTATCTTTGAGTTCTTCGCAAAGCTCTTGGGCAGTGTCAACATAAAGAACACTTTCTGCAATCTGGGTTGAAAGGGTTTTGATGATCCAGGATAGAACCATTGTATCACATCTTTCCCATGCTTCAAATAATTTGTCAGTTCTGGCAGGTTTTTGGATACTGCCATCAATGAATTTAATTTTGTTTTTGGAGAGTATAACACATTTTAGATTTCAGCTCCATGATGAGTAATTGGATTCAGTAAGAACTTGGGAAATGAGGGTAATAGCTGGATTTTCACCAGGGTGAAGATAATAGGGGCTTGATGGATTAGTGGTGGGATCTGTGTTGGTTTTTGTCATGACAGGAACAGATCAAGATGCCAAGAACAACTCAAGAATTAGGTTGCACTTCTGATACCATATTATAGTGAGGCCCAAATAATAAGTTGAATAGAAAAGGCCCAAAAGCCTGTAATCCAAAATCCAAAAGTCGAAAGTCCACGGAGATAAAAAATATCTCCTCCAGAAGCTCCCAGACGCTATCAGTCTTCGATAATGGGTAGAGAGAGAAGCAGAGGAGAGCGTCTCCTTCGTATAGAGAGAGAAGCGACGACAGACACACCAAAAGTTCTCTGTTGCAGATGCAAGAAGAAAGAAATAGGTAGATCGGAGCAAGAGGAGCAAGGAAAGGTAAGAAAAACATCAACTTTTCATATCTGAATGATTTTACAATATTGTGTTTGCTGTATGTTCTGAATGATGAACTACAGAAGGGACAACCTAACCTTTTAAAGGCTAGGAAAGGGGAACGGGAAAATACTCTAAAAGACTAACTACCCTAAAAGAAAACTTAACATCAATAACAAACAAGCTTTTGGAAGAGAACAACTTTTTTTTTTATTTTTTTTATTTCAGTTTTCAACAATTGAAATTTCTACATGCTGTCGTAGTGTCATTATCATAATTACCATATACATTGAGAACTAAGCTAGTCTCACCACTTCTGGCCATACCATTGTTTTGGTTATGCCTATGTAACAACCTTTTTCTGGTTTGTTGCCTTTGTCTTCATGATCAGAGGTCATTGCTGCTCCAACTCAAGAACAACCTGACTTTCACCATTGAAACAAGTAGCAAATTGAAGTCATGGAATCCAAGTAACCATTGTTGCGGTTGGATAGGGGTAAAGTGTGAAAAGGAGGGACATGTTACTACTCCTGACCTTAGTGGTGAATCAATCACTGGTGGTTTTGGCAATTCAAGTAGCCTTTTCAGTCTTCAACATCTCCACAAATTGAATTTCACTTATAACGATTTCAATTCTGTCATTCCATCTGCATTTAAGAGGTTGGAAAATTTGACTTATCTGAATCTATCATTTGCGGGCTTTCTGGGTTAGATTCCAATATCTCAAATGACAAGGTTGGTTACTCTTGATCTCACTTCTCTTCTCTGTTCATCTGGGCAAGAGCTGAACCTGGGGAACCCAAATCTACGAAAGCTTGTACAAAATCTCACCAATATTAGGCAACTGTATTTGGATGGTGTAAGTATATCAGCTGCAGGACATGAATGGTCCGACGCTTTGATGTCCCTGCATGACCTACAAGAAGTTCGCATGTCATGGTGCAATCTCTCAGGACCCCTGGATCCTTCCCTAGCAAGCCTTGGTAATCTATCGATCATTGTTCTTGATTTGAACGATTTATCATCCGCAGTGCCAGAAACATTTCCAATTTCAAAATGCTGACCATCCTAAGTCTTTCTTCTTGTCAGTTGACTGGAACATTTCCACAGAAGATATTCAACATCAATCTCCAAGGTTTGTTCCAGGACTTTCCACCAGGATCTCTTCACACCCTAAGAGTGGCTAACACAAGCTTCTCTAGAGCAGTTCCACACTCTATTGATAACTTGAGGAACTTAACTGAATTAAATTTTTGTTCTTGTCGATTTAACGGAACACTTCCCAATTCACTGCCAAACCTCACAGAACTCAGTTACCTAGACTTGTAATTCAACAACTTCACAGGTAGAATTCCATCATTTAATATGGCCAAGAAACTTACGCTCTTAGACCTTTCTTATAATGGTTTGAGTGGTTCAATTCCATCGTCTCACTTTGAAAAACTAAACAATCTTGTTACCATTGATCTCAGTAATAACTCGATTAGTGGGAGCATTCCTTCATCCCTTTTTACACTCCCCCAGCTGAAAAGTATTATATTTTCCCATAATCAGTTTGCTCAACTAGAAGAATTCACAAATGTTTCTTTTTCTAAAATTAGACATCTTCCATTTAAGTAGAAATAATCTATCAAGGTCTTTTCCAACATTTGTATACCAACTCAGTAGAATCTCAGTCCTCGAACTTTCTTCAAACAAGTTACGAAAATGTTTTGTTGACAACGTTTATTTGCCAACAATTTGACAACGACACTTGGCGTGTGTCTGTTGGCTGGTTTGATTGAAGGAAAAAACACTCTTAAAATTTATGCGGAAGGTAATTTTGGAAACCTGAAGATATGAAATTTGGTTTTCGCGCTTTCATTTTTCATCCTTCGTTCAGTTTCTCGTCCTCTCTCCCAAAGTCTCGTTGATAATCACTCATCTCTCCCAAACGTCTCGCTTGCTCTCTCTGTTTAGCATTTTCACCTTTCTCTTTGTCTCACTTGCTCTCTCTATTGCTAAGCTCTCTTTTGCATTTTGGCCTTTGTCTTCATTGACCTTCTTGTCGCTTGTGTTGGTAAGTAAAAGCTCTCGAACCCTACTTTAGTTTTGGAGCATTTTTGGAGCATTTTTTGTTTTCGTGATTTATGAACCTTAACCGCCTTCTCCACCATTGTTTTCTTTTTATGAAATAAGTGCAGTTGCAATGGCATCCCACAACCCAAAGGTAAGTTCAAGTTTTGGTATTTTATATAGTCGCATTTTTTTTGGTAAGTAATAACAATGTTTTTTTATTGTTGTGTAGTGGCGGGTTCGAATCTCTCTAGATTCATTAACCATTGTTCAAATGAATCTGTTATTGAGAAATGTTCATGTACATCGAATTTGGATGATAATATGGTAAGTATTTTGTGACATGTTAAAAACTATGGAAATTTGGGATGGAGAGGATAAATACAATGGGAAAAGCATGCCACAATATACGAATGTAAGTAAGAATATGATTTTCAGTATTGTTTGATGATTGGGTTGATTTTACAATTGCAATATTTTCATTTCAAGAGGAATTGCTTGCAATTAGAAAGCAATATGTACGTGATTGGATCTTGGACGACGAGAACATAAGAATACTGGATGCGCTAGCAATGTATGGATTGTTCTAGGATTGTTCCCCTCTGTAGAAATGTAGTGTAGTTTATTTTGATAGGAATATGGATTTCTTCCAATTGCTTTATGTACACATTGTAAGATACAATAATGTATATGAAGACACTGTAATTTTAATATATATGAAGAGATTGTGCAAATGATTATTGGAATAAGATGATTGATTTGAAGCTTTGTTTATGTGCAATGTACAAATGATTATTGGAATAAGATGATTGATGTCAAGGTTTTGGTTATGTGCAATGATAATTTATTTAAGTTGTGCTTTTGAAAAAAGTTCCTTAACAATTTAGGCCAAGAGCTGCAATCTGTGAAATAAAAAACAACATGGTAATCGTTTACAACATAATGGTAATCGTTTACGTGAGTGAAAACTGGGTTTTGGACAATTGCTTGCAATGAAGGAACCACCTGTGGTAACCTGGAGGACCACTGGTGAATTACTATGTTTTTCATGCCAAGTGCATTGGATTTTGAATGTATATGTTGTTTAAGTGTGACAGTGTGCTTGGAGGTGAGGTTTGGGAAACACCATGATGGAGTAGGGGACCACCCAGGGTCACAAGAGTCACTTAGGTGATGTCCTGTAACATTTGCCACTCAAAGTAGACCCTCGTAATCGTTTACAAGGGGTTGTAATTATTTACGCGCGTGAAAAATGTGTTTTGGAGAAGTGCTTGCACTAAAGGAACCACCTGTTGTGACCTGGGGGAGCACTAGTGAATTATTGTGTTTTTGAAGCCAAGTGCATTGGATTTTGAATGTATATGTTGTTTAAGTGTGAGAATGTGCTTGGAGGTGAGGTTTGGGAAACCCCATGATGGAGGAGGGGACCACGCAGGGTCATAAGAGTCACTTAGGTGATGTCCTGTAACATTTTCCACTCAAAGTAGACCCTCGTAATCGTTTACAAGGGGTTGTAATCATTTACGCGAGTGAAAACTGTGTTTTGAACAAGTGCTTGCACTGAAGGAACCACCTGTGGTAACCTGGGGGATCACTGGTGAATTACTGTGTTTTCGAAGCCAAGTGCACTTCTCCATCATGAGGGACCTAAATCATTAACTTGATGACATTCCTCACACATAAACAACAAATTACAATTAAAAGCAGTGGACTTGGGTTAAAAAACACTGCTATTCAACTTTTGTCCCCTACGTTTCCACTGGTGGCTCCTCTAATTCAACAGGTTGTCCAAAATCCAAGTTAGACTCGCATAATCGTTTACAGCCCCCTCGTAAACGATTACAATGCACATTTTTCTTGCAGAGGTCACAGGACTACAGCTGACACCATGATCTCAACATGGGTGGTCCCCCCCTCCATCATGGGGGACCCAAATCATTAACTTGATGGCACTCCTCACACATAAAGAACAAATTACAATTAAAAGCAGTGGACTTGGGTCAAAAAACACTGTTATTCAACTGTGGTCCCCTACGTTTCCACTGGTGACTCCTTCAGTTCATCAGGTTGTCCAAAATCCAAGTTAGATTCGCTAATCGTTTACAGCCCCTCGTAAACAATTACAATGCAAATTTTAGCAGCATCTTCTTCACCAATTCAGCTAAATTCATCAAATCACAAACATTACTTTATTCTTGTCTCACAAACATTATCACTTGCAAAATATGGAGTCTTCATAATTTAAATTGTACACCAAATCAAAATATAAAGCACTTCAATAACATAGGCAATAAAATTGCAATTATCAATTACATAAATAGATGGAACCAAACATGTCTCTTCTATATATTGAACGAAATAGATTTAATTACAGCGTCCTGTTCTTGTCTTATTCAAAACCTTATACAATAATCAGTCATTTTTCTTTCTAAGTACTACATTTCCGGTGTATGGTGTCCTAAGTGCTTGGCTCTTATAATGCCTTTTTGATCCAATCCTCACATACGTCTTCAAATGTGATTGGTTGTTGGACATTCCACTCGGTGCGTTCTTCGACATTCCACCTTTTTTGGTCTTGGACATTCCACTAGGTTCGTTGTTCGACATTCCACCAGGGGAAATAAATGCATTGTTACTATTACCGAATGGTTGTGGACGTGCAACACTTTGTTCACCATCATCTTTACTTGTCCTTTTAGTTGTTCTTCTGGCCTTCTCTTCCGCCAACTCTGCCTCTAGGACATTGACGTTCCTTTTAAGCTCTTCAATTACAGATTCTTGCTCCTCTAGAGTACGCATCAAACTCTCTCTGCGTTTTCTTTTAAGCATTTTTTTGTTGATCGTTGCTCATCATTCCTTTTTGGTGGTGGTTGTTTTTCCTTCACATCCTTCTTATCCTTCATTGCAGCACCAAAATCATCAACAACATGAACCTGAAATTTAACAATATATAACATGTTATATAACTACTGTCAATATATCATAACATTCACACAAGTCAAAAAAAACAGCACATACCACACCCATCTCTAAAACACGTTTGACGATGTTGTCTCCCACATTTCTATTCATCCAATGCAAGATCCTTGGACATTTCTCTATTGCACTTTTGGGAGGAATGAAATGCTCACAAAACCATACCTAAAAAACATGTAATTGTTATAAATTACTCATAATAAAATAAAAAATATTCAATCATTTATTTATCAAATAAATAAATAAGAAATACCTGCAACATGTAAACACAACCATTAACATAAACGTTGGTTGTAGCTTTGCCTTTCTTCACAGCATCCGAAGCTTTGCTCAAACTTTTTAACAAATAACGATACGCTAAACTACCCCAACAATAATTACTCAAACCACTTAAGTTGTCAACAATTTCAAACATGATAGGAAACACTTGTCCACAACGTTTTGGAAATAAAATCTCAGATATCCCCACCAATATGTACAAGCTACAGAAATTATTACAAGGTAGTTTTTTTTTTATGTTTTTTCAACAAGAATTTGTAAATGAAATTCAAATCTTTAGTTCCCTTACCTAAGTATTTCACACATTTACTTCTAACCATTGTATCCTTTAAGTATATACTATCACCCTCTAAACTCAACTCTAATCCTAAACAAAAATCACTTTCAATCATATTCACAACTTTTTCTCCAATTACAAAAGCACTACTTGAATCCACCCATTTCAACAATAACTCCCTCAATATTTTGTTATTAAACATAACTTTACAACTCAACTCTAAAACCCAAGCAAACAGAGTCTTCGCAATCACTGATCGCTGCTCCTTCGTCAGACGTTCGTTCAAAGTACAAACGTACTTTATTGAAAATGAGTGACGAACACTCAACTGCTCAACGAAAACAACACAAATCTAAACACAAAAAAAAACCACAAACTCAAACCAAGAATAAGATAGTGGTAAAACACATTTACCTTGGCCAAAGGAAGATGCTCACCGGAACTAGCCATTTCGAACACCCACAACGAGAACGAACTGCAAACACCCACACCCACAACGAGAACGAATTGCGAACACCCACACCCACAACGAGAACGAACTATGAACACCCACAACCACAACGAGAACGAACTGCAAACACCCACAATGCAAACGGACAAAGCTTTTTGTGAAAATGAAGAGAGAGAAGCTTCGTTTCTAATGAAATAGGGCAGGGGTATAGTTGGAAATCCAATTTGTTGAATCCATTTTCACTTTCGAGGACAACGTTTTTTAAAAAACCAAAAATGAAAAAGGACCAATTGAAAGTTGACAACTGGAGTTGTCAAATGTGTGTTAAAAAATGGTTGTTAAAATAACGGGACCCAACAAGTTAAATGGGACAGTGCATCTAAATAAGCTTTCGGAGCTCAAAAATTTTACTACTCTGGATCTTTCATACAACAACTTATCAGTCGATGTGAATGTTGCAAATGTTGACCCATCTTACTTTCCCAGCATTTTCGATCTAAGGTTGGCATCATGCAACTTGAAAACTTTCCCTGTTTTCTTGAGAAATCACTCCACAATATCCTCTCTAGATCTTTCGGATAACCATATCCAAGGAATAGTCCCAACTGGATTGGGAAACTACCGAATCTTGAAAACCTTAATATTGCTCATAATTTGTTGACTCATTTGGAAGGACCTTTTCAGAATTTTTCTTCCGAGTTACAAGAGCTTGACCTTCATCATAATAAACTTAAGGGGCCAATACCATTTTTTCCTAAAAAATGATTCTTTTTGGATTCAGGACAGTCACAATAAAAGGTCAACAAATGTATTAAAACTGGTTATTCGGTGGATTACTGTCGAATACAGTGATCATGTCCTTTTTAGTTAGTTAGGTTTTCCTTTTATGTTAAGTTTTCCCTTTTCCCTTTTAGAACTCTATAAATAGAGTTTCTACCCATTCCTTTTCTTGTAATTTTGAGATATATGAAAACAAAGATCAGAAGAAGAGAATATACAGTAAACAAAAGGAGTTTTCTTACTAACCTCCGATCAGAGCTTTTGCCTCCCTTTTCTCTTCACTTTCTCTTGCGCTTCTCTCTTTCTCGAAGATCGTTCATCCCTTTGCAGTCATTGCTCCATGGAGATCGCAAGCTCTCTTCTTCTCCTCTCTCGCGTTCAGCTTTCTTTTCGCTCACCTAACTTCTGACTGAGGAAGCTTCTACCGAAAGGGACATTTGTCTTCGCTGGGTCGAAAAGGCTTTGGGCCTGCACTGTTTTAATTGGCCCATTTTCGTTATGGTATCAAGAGCAGGATAATACCCACTCTGCTTCCGCTGCCTAGGTCTCGTTCTTGATGCTTCTTGGTTAATTTCTTGGTTTGTTTCTTGCTTTTCAACATCAGGATGGAAGACACAAATTCATCTGCCAATCTTGCCAGCCCCTACTACTTACAACCTAGGGAGAATCTTGGCCTAACCCTCATCTCTCAAGTCCTAAGTGAGACTAATTACTCTTCTTGGAGCAGAATTATGAGAAGATCTTTCCTCTCCAAAAGCAAGATAAAATTCATTGATGGATCCATCAAGAAACCGAAAAGAAGTGACTCTTTGTTTGATGCATGGGAAAGATGTAATGTGATGGTGCTTTCATGGATCATAAAAACCCTTTCTCAACAGATTGCAGAAAGCGTTATATATGTTGAAGAAGCCAAAGAATTGTGGGATGAGTTAAAAGAGAGATTTTCTAAAGGAGACTATTTTAAAATTTCAGATCTCCTTCAAGATATTCACTCAATAAGACAAGTGGAAAGAAGTGTTAATCAGTTTTTTTACTGATTTAAAGATTCTCTGGGAAGAATTGGAATCCCTTAGGCCTATACCCAACCGCACTTGTAAAATCCCCTACAATTGTGAACTTTCAAGGATTTCTCTGAAATATAGAGAAATAAAGCACGTGATATGCTTCTTGAAAGGGTTAAATGACACCTATAACACTGTCCGAACCCAGATTCTTCTAATGGATCCTCTACCCAACACCAATCGTGTTTTCTCTCTCATTATGCAGCAAGAGAGACAAGAAAGAGTTGATACCGACACTGCTATCCACAACCAATCTACTGAAGCAACAAGAGTGTTGGCTAATATCACTAACAGAAGCAATAACTGGAAAATTGACCAAAATTGGAAGAATCAAAACCGCAGTGTTGGGTCATACAGTCAGGGAAGAGGCAGAGGTAGAAATCCTAACTATGGAAAGCAGTGTTCCTTTTGCAACAAGATGAATCATACAATGGATGAATGTTACTCCAAGCATGGCTATCCACCTTGGTACAAAAAGGCTGATGGAAATCAAGAGAAAAAGGGTAGCTGAAATTTACCTAATGCTTATCAGATCTAGACAGGGGATCGTTCATCAAGAAGGCACCATTACTACCTTCAACACCTTAACACCAGAACAAATTGGAAAGCTTCTCAAAATGATTGAGAAAGCTGATGAGCCTACACACAAAGTCAACCAAATACAAAGAAATGATGAAGATGACAAGCCAAGTATTCTTTCCTGGATTATTGATACAGGAGCCACAAACCATGTGACTCATGAGAAAGGAAATTTTGTTACTTTCTATAAAATCAATCCCATAACTATTAGGCTGCCTAATAACTCAGTTGTTACTGTTAAATATGTTGGAACAGTGAAATTCTCTGAAGATTTTATCATTTTTAATGTCTTATATATCCTTGATTTTTCTTTCAACTTAATCTCTGTTCAAAGCCTTACAAAAGATTTGAATTGCAGTCTGAATTTTTCTTCTAAGATTTTCTAGATAAGGGAGAATTCTACATTGAAGATGATTGGGTGTGCTAACCCTCACAAAGGACTCTATTATCTACAGGCTTTCCTAAATGTTGATCAGAATTTTGTTTCAAAAACTGTGTTTTCTTTTAAACATCTTGATGTAAATTTGTGGCATTATAGGTTAGGTCATCTTAGATACAATGTTGTAAAATAGATATGTGATCACTTTCCTTACGTACAAGGTGTGTATGCACAAAAATGACCCTGAGCCTTCTTATATAGCCTTTGAAGTGAGTTTGGAGAATGAAATTAAGAGATGTGGGACTTGTAAGTCTCTAAGTTCGGCCAGCAGCTGCTCCACATCCCTTAGGTGCTTTGGAGTCCCATATTTCTTAATTCTCTCCATCCAAAAGGGTTTATAAGCCATCTAGTTCTCCTAAAGTTCAAAACATGAAAGCTAGTTATGCTACCTTGCGCTACAAGCTAGGATGACCACTTCCTCTTCTTTTCTTTTAAGACCAAGCCATGGAGAGTCCCACATTGCTTGTTCTTAAAGAGAAAGAAGAGTTTATAAGTGTTTATTCACAAGAACTAAAAGAAAGAAATCAAAGAGGCAAATACACGCCTATGAAACCTATTCTACTCTTTTTTTATTCTTTTGTCACTCTAAAAACTCTTCATTGTTGCCCCATCTATGATCATATCAGGGGTGAATTGGTGAGGTTTAAAAATCAGAGTCTTTTTAATATCTTTTTCACAAAGCAAACACCTTTTCACATTTTCTTGAATCGCAAGTAATGAAAAATTTAAGTGCAGTGAAATTACTAAGTAGACTACGAAAACTGTAAAGTCAACTGAATGTAAAAGTGTAAGGATAGAGAACTCAAACGCAAGTTTTTATACTGGTTCGGCCTCAATGCCTACATCCAGTGTCCTTCCAATCCCAGGAAGCAAATGCACTATAATGGTCAAGGTTTTTACAACAAGGCTTTTATAGAGACCTCCACGTCAAAAATATAAAACACATCTTTAATCCTCTAACCAAAATATAGGCAGAAACACACAAGAAGATCTGCAGCAAGATATCCCCTCTTCTGCAATCTTCAACCCACTTTGAACAATCCTCAAAGTGTCCAGACTCCACGAGTCTACCCCCTGTAATCACAACAGGTACAACAACAACAATCTTTACAAAGATTGATAGAAATCTTGATCAGCTAGCAAGCACCACAGTGTGCGGATTATGATCCCCTAGTAAGCACAAAAATTTCCTCCTTCAGAACTTCTTCAAAGAATGATCACCACGGTCTTCTTGATGAGTTCTTGGAGCACTAAATCAAAGAGAATCAATCTGAAACAGAATATGAAAATGTTAGTTCTTCCAAAATTTCTCTTGAATAACTCAGGTCTCATCTATTTATAGATTTCCATAAATCAGACGCTCCTGTAGTCGACTAAGCTACTAATAGAGTCGACTGTCCTCAGACAGTTATAATAGTTAAGTCAAAGTAGTAGTAGTCAAGTCAAACAAATTAATTCCACATTTAATACAGTTGACTCTCATTCAATGCTTAACTAACATTTGAAAATATAGCCGTTACTATTCACAAGCATAATAGAATTTCAAATAATACAACTAACAAAGTCGAATGCAAGACGCACATAGTCGACTTTGACATATCCGCACATATTGAAATTCTTTTCAATGTAAAATCTCACATAGCACTGTATTTAAAAATCTATGCAAAGTCTTTAGTCTTAATCGATTAATAATGAAGTCGACTTAAACTAACAGATTTGCCACACAATATAAGTTCATCCAAGTGCATGTGGTTTTCCTTTTCCAAAACATATGTAATGCAATAAAAACAGATGTAACATATATCAAAATAGTGAATATGCATACATATATCAAGATCAACACAAAACATGTTCAATAAGATTTCAACTAGTAAGGAACAGAACATGTAAAACATAACAAGACATGTGTTATTAATAATGTGTTGTCATCATAAAAAACCAGAGTAACTATAGCACTGTGAGATTAAGGTATAGCTAAACCAGTGCTTCCCTTATCAACAATCTCAACAATCTCCCCTTTTTTGATGATGGACAACTATGATTAATAAACAACCATGTTTGTACATAAGCAACACAATAACCCAGTCAAGTAATCACTCAAAATCAAGCAAACAATAAGTGGAAGTGATTAAATGATCTTTCCAGTGTATCAGAGCAATTTTCAGAGTATAAAGCAAGTAAAAGATATATTTCAACTTTATAAAGAACCTTTACTCTGAAAAAGCATTATCAAGCAATCACAAATCAAGCATATTAGTCCTTTGTAAGCAATCAAAGATCATCAAAAAAATAACCACACATTTCTCCCCCTTTGTGCATTAACAAAAAAGGTATGCTTTTGGATATGATATGCTGATAAACTAAAAAATAGAGATGCATCAATGTAAAAAGATTTTACAATCATAGATGCTCCCCCTATCATATATATTCACATGAAAAAGATAAACTCCCCTTGAAGTATAGGCATGTGAAGAAATATGTAAGTATGTAATGTTCCTCCTGTCATCATGCATAATTTTCTCAATCAAATTCAGATGCATAATGCAGTACAGTAAGAATCAGAGCATACATTCAGTATAACACAAAATTGTATCATGGTTATGATATCAAGCAACTCTATCATGCATAGATACAATCATTAACAATCTCACAATATAATCTCATATATGTAACAAACATTAAGAAACAGAGATATATTGAAGATAATCAGAATAAAATTATCAATCAATATAATAACCAAATTCCAGGGATGGAATTTATAAGCCCTGATATGATCAAGTCGATTGAATTATTTTTCCATTCGATTTCATTACTTTCCAATGAGTTTTGATTCCAACTATGAATTTCAAAGCAATGTTTTCCTGCAAAACCTTTCATGATCTTTTGAAGATCAAGCATTTTAGAATCATAGAAGTGCAAGAAATATACAATTGAGAAGTGAATATGCAGATCAATTAATGTAACAATAAAATGTGTGCATAGTCAACTTCAGTAATCACACAATAGATTTCAAGATTCATTCATGCAGATTCAATTATGAAATTTAAAAGCAAGTGAATCTTAAACAAAACACTAATTTCATTTCTTGTTCAAAGATATTACATTTGATGAATCAGAACAAGACCAAAACAAAATGGCAATTTTAAGCCATTGAAGAACTAAAGGCAAAACACCTAAGACACCCTAAGACTTAAAACACAACTGAGCAAACAAGACTTTATTCTGATTCGGAAGATTCTTCAATCTTTTTGTCAGCAATTTTCTTTCCACTGTCTGAGTCATCTACTGATGTGTCTCCAAAGGCATTTATCAGTTTGAAAATCCTCCTCTTGAAGATCCCAAACCTGATGTAAATCCGGCTGCAAAAACATTTTCAAGTCCTGTTGGTCCACTTCCCCCTTGAAAAATTGGACTGTCCCAGGCCACTATAAGTATGCCAAGAATTCTAGTGGAGTCATGCCTGGGTATGGTCCTCGAACATTGTTATAGAGGTACTAAAAGAAAAAGGTGGAGTTGTCCTCTATGTTGCATTTCATCAACTAAGTTAGGCATTTCATCAAACAGTTCATGTGCATCTTCATACATCAAATTTTCATGAATTAATCCATGCACAAACAACCTACATTATTCAGTTATACCAACAACTCACATTTAAACATTCAAAACAATTCATGGACAACAACAACCAACATGGGCACTACCTTAGGGTTCCACAAAACATACAGATAAAAACCCTAAATTTTTTCTTTGAAAATGAAGATAGTGAAGTAGAACTTACCTTCAAGGGAATTTAGCAAAAGGAGAGACGGATTGGTGAGTTAATTGAGCATCATTGGATCAAGAAAATCGTGCCCTATACTTTGAAGGAAGAAAGCATTATGTTGAAAAGAAAGTAGTTATGAACCAATGCTTCCTTTTCTGAGTTTTAGCACAGGGTCACGTGTTATTGCTTAAGCTAGACTAACAGGATTCAATTTTAAAAAGTTTTGCCCAGGCGAAAAAGCTCTAGTGGCTCAACCTTATTTGCATGACATTTTTGCCCAGGCGAGTAAGCTTTAGCTTAACCGAAAATGTTCTAGTGGGCACCCCAAATTTTAGCCCAAATCTCACATAGGCAGGTCATTTTAGCTTAAGCTAAAATGTTCTAGTGGGCACTGGAATTTGAAATTCAATTTTTCGCCTAAGCGGCTGATTTTTAGCTTAAGCGAGATGGTTCCAGTGAGCATCCCAAGCGTTAGCCTCACTCTAGCCCATAAGAAGCAAGTTTCGCTCACGCGAAAGAGCTCTAGTGGCTCAACTTTAGTTGCAAGACATTTTTAGCTTAAGCTAAAATATCAGCAAAACTTGTTTATCAGTTTTCTGCATATTTCGCCCAGGCTAGAAAGTTTTGCCTAGGCGAAAATAGTGTAGTTTTTTTCCACTTTTGAAAATTTTCAACCTTTACTCACCCAATTTATGATGAATTCAGTCTAATTAATCCAGAAACACATATCAATCTATTCCTCAACCAATTATCTATCACTCTAAAAAGTTTCACATCATCAAGCTCAAAATCAAACTCAAATTTCACAATTTGGCCAAAACAAGGAAATTTTTAACATTCAATGAACTCAATTTTGGCACCAAAACTTAGTATCATGCATGACACTTACATTTTGGTTAAAAACACTTAAACATGTATGGTTTGCCCTATTGAGACATTTAAATGTTAAAAATTACCTTTTTACATGCAAAAACATAATATACACACAAACACAATTAACACACAAGATAAAATTAAAATGCGAAAACATAATTAAACATTGGGTTGCCTCCCAGGAAGCGCTTGTTTAACGTCACGAGCCTGACAGATGGGGCAATTAGGTTTGATTTACGATGTTGATGTGCTTCTTCCTTTCATGACACCAACATATTCTCAGTAGCTTTCCCGTCAACAACTTGACTCTTCTTGAATAGGGAGCCTCAATTTCAAGTACTCTATTTGCCTTTACTGCCTTGATAACCCATAACCTGTTCTTAATAATCACTGGTTTGCCAGGTTTGGGTTCATCACTTTCCAGAACAGGGTGTTGGTGAACAAATTTCTCTTCTTTATATCTATCCTCTTCCTTCACTTTTGGAGAGAAATAATTAAGGCTCTTTTTGGCCAACTTAGCAACTTTCCTTGGTAGACTAGTAACTGATAGAACTTCATCGGTTGCTTCAAGACTAGGTTGTTCCTCTTTACCTTGCTGCATATCTTTAAAGACATTGCAAGTTACCTCTCTATC
This sequence comes from Vigna reflexopilosa, assembly GCA_027742785.1. NCBI lineage: Eukaryota > Viridiplantae > Streptophyta > Magnoliopsida > Fabales > Fabaceae > Vigna > Vigna reflexopilosa. The sequence goes on along the minus strand of CM050929.1, from coordinate 8,439,965 downwards.
TTGGTCTTTTAATTTCAGTATCCCCTCTTCCATATGAATGACAACCTTAGTTGTCTTCATGAAAGGTCTTCCCAAGATGAGTGGTATCTATGCATCTTCCTCCATCTCCATCCCTACAAAGTCCATTGGAAATTGAAGCTTATAAATTTTTATCACCACGTCTTCTACCACACCATAAGGATATCTGATGGACCTATTTGTCAACTGAAGCATCATTCTTGTTGGCTTGGCATCAAGACCACCAATCATTTTAAGCATAGATAGGGGCATCAGATTGATGCTAGCCCTAAAATCAATAAGAGCCTTCCCTATATCACGGTTTCCAATGGTGCAAGGAATTGTGAAACTCCCTGGATCTTTGAACTTTGGAGGGAAAGTCTTTTACATGATGGAACTGCAATCTCCCTGCACTTCAATTGTTTCCTCATCTAAATACTTCTTCTTCTTGCTGAGGATTAGCTTCATATACTTTGCATAAGTGGGAATTTGTTGTAGTGCTTTGGTCAAGGGCATGGTGATCTCCACTTGGTTGAATATTTGCTTGAACCGAACCAATTGTCTCTCTTTATCTTTATTTGAAGGAATTTTCGGATAAGGAAGATGTTTCACAATTTCCTTCTCTTTTTCTTGACTTTTATTTTCTTCTCCTTTATTCACATACTCACTTTTATTTTTCTCTTTCTCTCCCTCACACTCATTTTTCTCTTTCTCATTTTCTTTTTTCTCCAAAACTTCCTCCTCCACAACTAGATTGTCTTCAATCCCTCTTCCCACAATTTTACCACTCCTGGTAGTAATTGAATTACAATGCTCATTGGGATTAGTTTGGGTGTTGGCTGAAAAATGACCTGCATGTTGACTTGATAGTTGCTTAGCCAATTGTCCAACCTGTGTTTCAAGATTTCTGATTGAAGCTTGTGTATTTTTTTGATTGGTCATAGAAGCCTGCATGAATTTTTCTAAAGTATCCTCCTATTTAGTTGGTCTTTCATACACAAAAGGATTTTGTTTTGATGTTGATAAGGAGGTTGTCTAATTGAAGGACCAACATCTTGTTTCCATCCAAAATTTTGACTTTGATTGTTTCTCCACCCCTATGAAAAGTTATTGTTGTCAGAGAAATTCCCTGTTCTTCCTTTATTACTCACATATTGAACTTCTCCTTCTTGTGGGCTACTTTGATATGAATAATGACCATTGGGATGGTCACGTCCACAAAGTTACATCTCATGGGTTGTTGACTAGGAGAAGATTGTACTGCTTTTAACTACTCAGGTAGATTAGCCATTTGTTTGGTTAATGCTTCCATCTGCTAAGTCAGGATTTTATTCTGAGCTAAAATTTCATCTGTAGTGCTAAGATCGAACATTCCTTTCCGCTGAATTGTTTGTCTATTATGTTGAGCTTGATAGTCTGTAGATGCTAGTGCATCAATGATTCTTGTTGCTTGTTCTGCATCTACAGACATCATTGTTCCTCTAGCTGCTGCATTTAATATCATTTTGGTGTCTGGCCTCAGACCATTGCAGAAAATATTCAGTTGAGCAATATCATCAAAGCCATGATTTGGGCATCTCCTCAACAAAGAATTAAATCGTTCCCAAGTTTCACAGAATGGCTCATCTGGTCCTTGCTTTAATATAACGAGGAGGTGGAAAGAATCTATTCAAGAATTTATCTTCTACATCACTCCACTTGTTCAGGCTCTGGTTTAGATATGATTTGAGCCATTCCTTTGCTTTACCTGTCAAAGAAAACGAAAACAAATGCATATATACATGGTCAAGATCTCCTTCTTCAAATCCCATAGTTCCTATCAGTTCATTGAATGTAGAAAGATGAATGTATGGATCTTCATTGTCCATTCTAGTGAATTGATGAGAACTGATTAGGCTAAGGAAAGTTGGCTTCATCTCCAATGTTTTGGTGGTGGGAGGTATTACTATGCTAGAAAAATATCTTGGCCCTTGTTGCATAGCATAGTCTCCCAGTGTTCTTCTAGGTGGGGTTAGTCCTTCTTCCGCCATATTTTCTGTTTCTTGATGTGTGATAGAAGTATTGGAAGACTTTTCCTTAGTTTTTCCTTGCTTCTTGTTTTTTCCTCTATTTCTTCGAGCTGTTTTTTCTATCTCCGGGTCAAATGCTAATTGATCTTTAGAAACCTGACCTCTTAAGAACATAAATCAATAGCTCAAGCAAGGATTAGTACAAAAGAGAAAATAAAATAAACTACCTAATTAAGAGAAATATTCACAAAGATGGATGAGATAACTTTAAAAATTCAAAAGAAAATTGTTCCCCGGCAACGACGCCAAAACTACTTGTTAGACTTTTGGCAATTGTACCAATAGTCAACTATAGTATAATGATTTTTAAGTAAGAGTGTCGATCCCACGAGGAACAAGTTTAATTAAATAGATAAATTTATCTCAAACAATATATATACAAGGGTATTCAATCTGATTCATAATGGATTTTGATAATTTATACTACGTTGCATAAAAGTAAGATAGTAACAATAGATAAGTTAAGGAAAGTTTAATGTGAGAAGTTGGGATTGAATTCATCTATCTCACTCGTCTGCAATCTGGATGAATATAAACATATAGCAACTGAAATTACCAACATTGATGCAACACACAGAAGTCATTTATATTGATTCCTCACGTATAAAATTCATAAGACCAGTTCCCTGAATATTGATTCCTCCCATATCCAACAAACTGTCCAGCATTATATTCAAGTGTTATAAGCAATTGACAAACTGAAATCTATCCCTAGCATCACAGAATATCAAGTATTATTGCTCAGATTAGGTTTTTAGAAATACTTTCCAGTTAGATCTAAAATCCATAGTCATGAAACTATTGATCAGGTAGAATCAAGCATTAAGAGCAGAACAAAAATACCAATATTGAATAAAAATAGAAATGCTATATATAAATATCACCAAATTACATCCAAGTTCGAATCGATTACATTCAATCCCAAAAGAAGAGATCAGCCACTCCTGGTGGCCATTGACATTCTAAGAGATGAAGAAGAAGATCCTACAACTAAAGTGGAAGAAAAACTCTTTGGGTAGCTCTGGGTCTTCTTTTCTCCTCCTCCCCGTTCCTTTCTTTCTAACTCATGAGTATATATACTACACGAATTCTCGCTTAAGCTAAATTATTCTCGCTTAAGCGAAAATGACTTTTAAATCAATGGCTTCCTGGATGAATCTAGCTTAAGCGAGATCATTCTAGCTTGGGCGAAATGTTGCAGGATTTACTCTTCTCTCTTAATTCACCTAAAATATATACAAAATATGGATTAAATGATTTCCTTTTAATCAACAACTCAAAAACATGTGATTACATTTCATCTTTCTTAGATTGGGGAAAATTGATAAAAATGTACCCAATTCAAAACAAAATTGCCAAAATTCCATATGAAAATTTACTACTTTTTTGCACTTATCAGCCACACAATATAAGTTCATCCAAGCGCATGTGGTTTTCCTTTTCCAAAACATATGTAATGCAATCACAACAGATGTAACATATATCAGAATAGTGAATATGCATTCATATATCAAGATCAACACAAAACATGTTCAATAAGATATCAACCAGTAAGGAACAGAACGTGTAACACATAACAACACATGTGTTATTAATAATGTGTTATCATCATAAAAAACTAGAGTAACTAGAGCACTGTAAGATTAAGGTATAGGTAAACCAGTGTTTCCCTTATCAACAATCTCAACAGATAGTAGAAGGAGAATGTTTGATAAATAAAGAATGGTCAGCTGAACTTTGTGTATACCCGATGTTAGTTTGTGATTCCAATTTTTGCTTGCCTACTTTAAACCATAAAGAGACTTTTGAAGCTTGCAAACAAGATTGGGAGTAGAAGGACAAAGACTAGGGGGAGGCTTCATGTATATATCTTCAATTAAATCACCATGGAGAAAGGCATTTCATAGTAATTCAAGCCTTCAGTTTGAATGAACCTCTTGCCACTAAACGAGCTTTATATTTGTCAATAGAGCCATCTGCTTTATGCTTGATAAGATAGACCCAATGACAACTGATGAGTTTCTTACCAGCAAGGAGATCCATCAAAGTCTAGGTTTGGTTTCTTTCAAGAGCACAAAGTTCAAAATTCATAGCCTGCTACCAACATTCAAACTTGTTGGCCTCTTTAAAGGAGGATGGTTCAACTTGTGCATAAATATTATGACAAAAAGAAGCATGGTTAGAAGAGCAATTAACATAAGAAAGGAACAAATGTATAGGATATGGGGTAGTATAGGATGAGGGAATGCTAGAAGTAGTACCACAGTAGTAGTAATCTAAATACTTAGGTCAACTTTTGTTTCTAAGAGAAACTCTTTGTCCAATAGTAGGAAGAATGATGCTATCAGAAGTATGGTTAGAAGTATTACTAGTTGGGTAATTTGTGGCAGTAAAAACAGGTGCCATATTTGGAAGTCAAAAAGATTAACATCAGAAATATCATCATGTGTAGGACATGAAGGTGGAGTTAAAGAAGTTTGATAGGGAAAAATATGTTCATGAAAAATGACATTTCGTGAAATAATAATAGAATGTGAATGCAAATCATACAGTAAAAAACCTTTGGTTCCAGATTTGTATCCAAGAAAAATGCATTTGTTATTTCTGGAATCAAGCTTTTTGCAACCTGTAGTGACAGAAAAGGTGTTGGCAGTCTATTAATAATATGAATAGCAAGCTTTATAGCATAAGACCAAAAAATATTTAGAACTTTGGATGGGAAAAGAAGAGACCGACAAACATTAAGAATGTGTTGATGCTTCCTTTCAACAATACCATTATGTTGGGGAGTAGCAACACAAGTAGTTTCATGAAAGATGCCTTTGGTAGTATAAAATTCATTAAGAAGAAATTCTTTTCCATTGTCAGATCTTATTATTTTAAGTTTACAAGAAAACTGGTTTAAATGAAGTTTTGAAGTAAAGATTTTACATCAGATTTGTGTTTCAAAAGAACAATCCATGTGAAACGACTATAATCATCAACAATTTTCAAAAAATATTTATATCCATCAATGGAAGTAGTAGAAATAGGCCCTAAATATCAACATGAATGAGATGAAAGAAACATGGAGATTTAGTTTTGCTAGCAGAAAATTGAAGACGTTTTTGTTTAGCAAAAGCACAAACATCATCAGCGTCAATAGATTGAAAAGACATATCAGAATATTGAAAAGCTAATGTCTGGAAAATTTTATTTGAAGGATGACCAAGTTTCATGTGCCACAAATTACAAGAATCACTAGAGTTACTATTAAGAACATAATGAAAAGAATTTAATTACGAAGTACAATGGTATTATTACTAAAGAGATAAAAGAGTCCTTAGTATTTTTTTAGCTACTCCAATCATCTGGTAAGTATCCATCTACACAATGTGACAATTATTTTGATGAAAAATAATGAAACAATTATTGGAATGTAACCGTTTAGAAATAGAAATAAGATGAACAGAGAAATTGGGAACAAATAAAGTATTGTGCAAAACCAAATTGCCTAAAGTGACAGTCCCTGAGAATTTAGCAATAACAAAACTTTGATTTGGTAAATGTATAGAAATAGGAGTGATAGGTTGTAAAGAATTAAAAAGAAATTTTGAAGAACATATATCATCAGTAGCTCCACTATCTATAATCCAAGAAGAAAAATTGGGTGTAGAAGAAGAACCTGATAATTGTGGAGTGCATTGATTGATACTGGCCATGATAGGAGTAGAAGGTTTAGATTGTTTCAACAAGCCAAGAATAGCTTCATACTGTTCCTGAGAAAAACTACATTGAACTTGGGTTTTATCAATAGAGGAGTCATTAGAGGTGTGAGAAAAAACATCAATCAGGTTGGCAGAGGGATTGAAGGAACAAAATTATGTTTGATGATGGGTTTATAACATTGGGAAAGGCCATATTTGATCCAACAATTGTTAGAGGTGTGAATTGTTCTATGACAATGATCACAGTATTTGGCACGACCACCAAATTTACTAGTACGTCCACGTCCACGACCACCAAATGACCCACCATGAGAAGTATTAGAAGTCTTGTTCTGAGGGTCCTGAAAATTGAGATTGGCCATGGAATCTTGTGGAATTTGAGAGGAGGAATTATGAAATTCATGTTCTTGTTGAAGGTGGACCAAAGAAATTTTTTTAGGAAGAGCAAGCATAGGTTCCATTAGCATAATCTAAGAACGGACTTGGGAAAATTCATCGTTTAATCCATGAAGAAACTTTATGACAAAATCATCGTTGCACTCTTGTTGAATCTTGGTCAATAAACCACAGTTACAAGGAGAATTACAGGTGCAGAGAAGAATGGTCTTATACAAAGAGAGTTCTTTCTAAATTATTTGAAGACGAGTATAATATTGAGAGACAGTAGAATCAACTTGTTTACAAGATTGAAGTTCTTCTTGGAGATCAGCGATTCAAAACTTATCACCATGAGAAAAACGCTGGAGAAGATCGGCCTAAATCTCGTACGCAAAATCCATCTGCATTATAGATTGTTTGATAAGAAAAGTCATGGAACGCGGCAGCCATGATATCATCATCTTGTTGCATCTCTTCCCGGCTTCATGAAGAACATCATCAGGGGAGGGCAAGAAAAGGTACCAAGAACAAATTTGTCTTTGTTCTTGGTTTCAAGAGCTACAAGCATATTATGCCTCCATTGTTGAAAATTAGTGTCGGAGAGAGGAGGATTAACAAGAATGAGGGTTGGGTTCTCACCAAAATAAAAAAGAGAAGGTGGACAAGATTAGAAAGATAATCGGAGCTAGAAACTAAGGTGGCCATGAGAGAAGAGATCTTCAGATACCATGTAAATGTTTGATAAAAGGCACAAGAAATTTTTTTTATTGAGAACAAAGCAAAAGTGTTATGAGTTACAGCCAAAGCAAAAAATATATACAAAAGGGGAAAAATTAAAACAGTTACAATAGAAGAAGAGATCTGTATCATAGTCACACATAAGACATTTCTTTCATGAAAAAAACTCTACATCCGAAAATGAGACTTTTCATACACTCTAAAGAAAAAGAGCCGTAATAAACAGATTTAGTTATCATCCCATTCACTAGGAAAAACCTTTAAAAATTATATGAAACTAAACCAAACAAAAGAAAAACATTCACAAATAGTGCGGTGACTTTTCTGTCCCTTCCACATTGCAAGACCAATAACAACTAAAATAATGTAAGCCAAAAAAAAGAAACGCGTTCAAATGCACACTTTCATGGTTCCAGTCACAATTTATTCTTAGCAGCTTCTCAATTGACTAGGCATGGAAAAAAGTCAAGCATCGTGGATCAATTTGTCAGTCTGACTAAAAAGAAAAGTAAGGAGCCAATCCAGTCAGACAAGTCTGGTAGGCCAATCTCACGAGTAACTAGATTAGCTTGTCAAATTGACTTCGTATTAATACAATTCCGTATCAACTAGATCAGAGGTCATTGCTGCTCCAGCTCAAAAACAACCTCACCTTCTCCTTTGAAAGCAGCACCAAAGTGAAGTCATGGAATCCATCTAATGATTGCTGCGGCTGGATAGGAGTATCTTGTGACAAGGAGGGACACGTTACTTCTCTTGACCTCAGTGGAGAATTAATCACCGGTGGTTTTGGCAATTCAAGTAGCCTTTTCAGTCTTCAACATCTCCACAAATTGAATTTCGCTTATAACGATTTAAATTCTGTCATCCCATCTGCATTTAAAAGGTTGGAAAATTTGACTTATCTGAATTTATCCTGTGCGGGCTTTCGGGGTCAGATTCCAATAGAGATTTCTCAAATGACAAGGTTGGTTACTCTTGATCTCTCTTCTCTTCTCTGTTCAACTGAGCAAGAGCTGAACCTGGGGAACCCAAATCTACGAAAGCTTGTCCGAAATCTCACCAGTATTAGGCAACTGTATTTGGATGGCGTAAGTATATCAGCTGCAGGACATGAATGGTCCAGCGCTTTGATGTCACTGCATGACCTACAAGAAGTTCGCATGTCATGGTGCAATCTCTCAGGACCCCTGGATCCTTCCCTAGCAAGCCTTGGTAATCTATCGATCATTGTTCTTGATTTGAACGATTTATCATCCGCAGTGCCAGAAACATTTGCCAATTTCAAAATGCTGACCATCCTAAGTCTTTATTCTTGTCAGTTGACTGGAACGTTTCCTCAGAAGATCTTCAAGATTGTAACATTGTCAGTTGTTGACATATCTTTAAACAACAATCTCCAAGGTTTCTTTCCAGACTTCCCTCAAGGATCTCTTCAGACCTTAAGAGTATGTAACACAAGCTTCTCTGGAGCATTTCCAAACTCTATTGTGAACATGAAGAACTTAACTAGATTGGATTTTTCAAATTGTCGATTTAGCGGAGCGCTTCCGAATTCACTGTCAAACCTCACAGAACTCAGTTACCTGGACTTGTCATATAACAACTTCACAGGTCGAATTCCATCATTTGAAAAGGTCGACAAGCTTATCTACTTAGACCTTTCTAATAATGGTTTGAGTGGTGCAGTTCCATCATCTTCTCACTTTGAAGGACTGAACAATCTTGTTAGCATTGATTTGGGTTATAACTCGATTAGTGGGAGCATTCCTTCTTCTCTTTTTACACTCCCACAGCTGCAAAAAATTATGCTTTCCCATAATCAGTTTGGTCAACTAGATGAATTCACAAATGTGTCTTCTTCTAAATTAACAAGACTCGATTTAAGTAGCAATAATCTATCAGGCTCTTTTCCAACATTTATATACCAACTCAGTAGACTCAATATCCTAGTACTTTCTTCAAACAAGTTAAATGGGACAATGAATCTAGATAAGCTTCAAGAGCTCACAAATTTAACCACATTAGATCTTTCGTACAACAACTTATCAGTCAATGTGAATGTTGCAAATGCTGACCCATCTTACTTTCCTACCATTTTCGATCTAAGGTTGGCATCATGCAACTTGAAAACTTTCCCTGGTTTCTTGAAAAATCACTCCAGAATCGCCTCTCTAGATCTTTCGGATAACCATATCCAAGGAATAGTACCCAGCTGGATTTGGGAACTACAAAATCTAAACTTGCTTAATATTTCTCATAATTTGTTGACTCATTTGGGAGGACCTTTGAATAATTTTTCACCCAATTTGTTGGTCCTTGATCTTCATCATAATAAACTTCAGGGGCCAATACCTTTTTTTCCTGAAAATACGCTGTATTTGGATCTCTCAAGCAACAAATTTAACTCTGTTATCCCACAAGACATTGGTAATTACCTGCCTTTCACATTCTTTCTCTCTCTCTCAAACAATACTTTGAGTGGCAGCATCCCTGATTCCCTCTGCAATGCTTTATATCTTCAAGTGCTTGATCTTTCGAATAATAAGATTTCTGGAACAATTCCCTCATGTTTAATGGCAATGAATGAGAGCCTTGGGGTATTAAATCTGAGAAAGAACAAACTCACGGGCACTGTCCCAGATACGTTTTCAGCTGCTTGTTCTCTAAGGACTCTGGATCTCCATAACAACAAATTAGATGGAAAGATTCCAAAATCTCTTTCAAATTGTACTTCATTAGAAGTGTTGGACCTTGGAAACAACAAGATTATGGATGGCTTTCCGTGTTTGTTGAAGAACATATCCACACTTCGGGTCTTAGTCTTACGAGAAAATAATTTGCATGGTCACATTGGATGTCCAAAGACCAACGGTACATGGTATATGCTTCAAATAGTGGATCTGGCAATCAACAATTTCACTGGAAAGCTACCTGGAAACTCCTTCACAAGGTGGGAGGCAATGATGTCTCATGAAAACCAAGCTGAATCCAAACATATCCAATATCAGTTTCTTCAATATGGTAACCAAATATATTATCGTGACTCAGTGACAGTTACAATAAAAGGTCAACGGACGGATCTGATTAAGATTCTAACTGTCTTCACTTCGATCGACTTCTCATCCAACCATTTTGAAGGGGAAATACCAAATGAGTTATTTGACTTTAAGGCACTCCATACACTTAACATGTCAAATAATGCTTTTTCTGGAAAAATTCCACAATCAATTAGAAATCTGAAGGAGCTTGAGTCCTTAGACTTATCAAACAACTTACTGGAAGGAAATATTCCCACAGAACTTTCAACTTTATCCTTCCTATCAGTCCTGGACCTCTCCTTTAATCATTTGGTGGGAAAGATCCCAACAGGCACCCAACTTCAGTCATTTCCAGCTTCTTCCTTTCAAGGAAATGATGGGCTCTACGGTCCTCCATTGACAGAAGAACTAGATGGTACAGAGCCAGGGATGTTACAAGAACACCAAACAACAGTTTCAACCATTGACTGGAATTTTATTAGTGTGGAAGTGGGACTGATATTTGGCCATGGTATGATTTTTGGTTCACTCTTGTTTTGGAAGCAATGGAGAATATGGTATTGGAAAGTTATTAACAAAATTCTCTGTTGGATCTGCCCTCAGCTGTATTTTGAATATGTAACCAAGAGAGGTCAAACCTATGCAACTCTAAGGTGGCAACATTAACACCATCCTGTGCGGTTTCTTCTCACTGGTTCACGGGAGCAGTGTTTGATGTTCGTCTCAGTTGTTGCGCGTATTGTGTAACTGATTCTGCATATTTGAATTTCTGGATGATGGCTGAAGGAGGAGACTCGAAACCTTAACCGCACTCCCAAATAGAATTAAAACCTTACTGGCATTTAATTGCTGTAGAGATTCCTGCCTATTTTGAATTGCGGTTGTGTTTTTATTTTTAAATTTTAGTTTTTTCCGATTTTTTGTGTTTATTATGTTTAATTTTATTTTGATTTTGATTTGTTTTTAATTTATAATTTGTTATTTATCTCTGTACTTTTAGTTAATATTTTATATTTATTTTGTTATATCCAAAAAATATTATTATCCTTATATTTATTATTTTCACGATATTTATTTATTTCTTTTTTAATTTATATTGTTATTGTTTTTATTTTATTTTATGTTTATTTAAATATTATTTCTGACGTTATTAAGAGGGTCTTTAACTATAATATTTATTTTAAAAAATAATTAACTAGGATGATGTAGTCTCTAATTATGATATTTATTTATTTAAAAGAAAATAAGTAAATAAAATATTGCTCATATCTAACTATGATATTTATTAAAAGAAAAAAAAAACAATAAGAGTTAATTTTAAAATATAATAATGAAGGAGGGCTAGGACATCGGTTGACCACGCCAATTATTAATTATATAAAATTTGTTTCATGTCCGTCAACATTGCTTGAGTTGATTTTCCGAGCCTGGGAAAACTCATTAGCCAACCTACTTAGAGGGTGGGTCCTACAATAAATTTTAATTTTGAAAGAGTTTATAATTAATAACCTCTAGGAAGAAACTTAACTGTCGGGTTGTCTAAATCCGTAATAAGTATTGAGATTCTTCAAACCCCAATTAAAATAGGTAGTATTTTGATTTCTCACTTATTCTTTTCACCTTATCTTTTTACTTTAATGAATGTATATTTATACTTCATTTTAATTTTAATTGAATTTTTATGTTTAAAATATTAATTTAAATAAGATTTGTCAAACTTATTAAGTTTGCAAAATAAAAATATCTTATATTTTTAAGAAAATATATTTTATAACTTTTAAATTACAATATTTAAATAATATATCAAATTATTTATAAATTTTAAAAACTATTAAAATACGAAGGTGGAAACGCTTAAATGTGACACATAAATTAAAAAAAAAAATAACTTTAATTTTTAAGAAATAGTGATTTAACATCATCAACTATTATGTAACCAACACACTTCTCACTCCTAACAAAAGTAACTTAAGTAAATTTCTCTTAAGAAGGTGTGAAAGAAACTTTTAAAAATGTCTTTTATTCGACATGTCCATTTTTTTTCTAGTGAACACGAGACCCAAAAGTAAACATGTGTATGTCCTAATAATAATGGAGTTGCTCATTCAAATATAACAACTTTTGAAATAAGAAAATAGATGGTAGCATTTATTAATAGCTATTAATAAATGTCGGTGAAATACTCACCGACAATCTTTTCTTAGTGTATTTTTTTTTTATATTTTACGTTTGTATATGTTTTTGAGCTTGCATAGAGCATGGATCTCTATAAATACTCATATTTATCCTTGTATTAAACATTTTTGAGATGAATGAGAATTAATTTTTTAACAACCAGAAATAATTTTCTTCTAGAGAATCCTAAGGATCCTCTTCTAGTCACCTACCAAGTACACTACTTTCACTCTCATTTTCCATTTTCCATTGGTGTTCTATTACAAATCCTCTCTCCTTCATGACATTTTCAACCAATCCGCTTCAAGATTCTAGCGCTTGCGTCAACACTCTGTACGCCACGTCTTCATCAATTATCTTGAGAACCTTCCTTCATGAGAGCCACATCTTCTTGCATTTTCTCTCAAGCCACACATATCATTTCTCTCAAGTGAGCTTTAGCGTCACTATTCCTCTCAAGAAGTCTTCATTCTAAAGCTTCAGTTTGTCACAGATTTATCAGTTCTTCACGTAACACCCTTGCATCAACCATTGCGACTCCATATTCTCCCTTTTCCACCGATTCATCTATTGATCTACACCTTCTGTTAGGATTTTCTTCGTATTTCACCCTTTTCTTCATTTTCAACTGATTAAACTTACTTTTTCACTGATTAAACGCTTTTACACCGACCAATCTTACTCTTGAACCGATTAATCGGTTTATTTTGAGTTTCTCCCCTTTTTCTAAGGTTTTCATCATTCAATCCTCCTTTTCTTCCACTTATCGCGTTTCCATTCACCAATCCTTCAATATACACCAAACATAACTTCACGCCTAGGGTTTTCTACAATTCTTCTCCGTTTCAAACTCAATCTCGAGTTTTTCTTTCGTTCCGCTGCGTTTTATGCATCTAAGGAAGCTTCGAGGAGCCTCAATCAAGTTTGTGACGCTTTAATCAACCTTCTCCTTGATCGTGTTTCCATCAATTTGGTTTTTGACCTTCTTATGAAACTTCTTAATAAACTCATCTTTAGATACTCCTTGTTTATGTACTAAAGAAGTTGTATCCGGAAGAGGTAGTAAATCAAGAGGTATGATAAGGTTAAAACCATAAACAACCTCAAAGAGAGAAAGATTGGTAATCTTATGGACTACTCAGTTATAAGTGAATTCTACATGAGGAAGATGTTCATCCCAAGTCTTCTTATTGCCTCTAAGAATGACCCTCAATAGAGTTGATAGGGATCTATTTACAACCATAGTTTGCATTCAGTTTGAGGGTGACATGTGGTACAAAATAAAAGTTTAGTTCCTAGAATTTTCCATAAAGTTTTCCAAAAATGGCTATGGAACTTAACATCCCTATTAGACATTATAGTTTTGGGTAGACCATGTAGCCTAACCACTACTTTAAAGAAAAGTCTTGAGATGTAGCTAACATCATCGACCTTTTGGAAAGGTATAAAGTGAGCCATTTTACTAAAATAATCCACTACCACAAATATAAAATCATAGCCCCTTTGGGTAATTGCTATGGGAAAAGGAGTATAGAGTCCATGAGGCATTATTTTAGACTTGGCTTGTAAACTATTCGTGTTGGTATTGCAACTCGAAATATACTAGCAAGCATACTGGGTTGTTGTAGTAAAGAAGTGTCGTATCCTTAGGGATTTGGCATAAACTACAATGTTTTAACTAGTTAGATCTGTTGTAAAACAATTTAGGTTTAGAAAATATGTTTTTATTTGTGAGAGTCTTGTAAACTTAAATTTGAAAATTAATTTAAACTAGTAAAAGAGTAACTTTATATGATTAAACTGTGTTGAAGCTCGACTTCACAGATTTTCCCTCTCGTGCATCAACTCTACCTTTAAGGATGAAGCTTCAAATGATCAAGTTTTATGAGTTTTCTTAAATGTAACTCTATGTCCATGTCTGACACCTAGAGCCTAGTTTATTGCCTACTGCCCAACTTGAAACTTGTCAATGACTGCGTACGATTCACCTGCATTAAGATTAAGACCCTATTCCAGTTACACATCCCAGTTCTATGTCTAGCATCAAGAAGCCTACACGAAAATTAATTGGACCACAGCGTAAGACTAGCTTTCACTCAATCTTAAGTCAGTTAGAAAATATGAGTGATCGATTCATACAACAAGTATGTCAAGGTACAAAAAGTTCGTTACAAGACAAGCTCGTCTAGGTAAAAAACCGAGAAATGTTGTCAAGGTATTACAAAACAAACTTGTCTAGAAGAAACCTTGATCTTGGTTTTAAAGTTTAACTAAATAACATAAATGAAGAAGTCTTTGTGTATGAAAAGCTAACTCTAATTAAAAAAACTCTTAGGATAGGAAATCAATATTTAGAACACTCTAATAGGAAACCATAAAACTAAAGACAAACCTTAAGATAGGATAAAACATAGGTTAGAAAACACTAAGCTAGACAAACCTTAAGATAGGATAGAAAAGCAGAAACACATCTCAACAATCTTAGTTCAACATCATGATAAAACAAGAAACACCTCAACCCAAAAGAGAAACCCAACCCTCTAGTCAAATACTAGAATAACAAATATCCTAGAAAATCACTCTTAAGAAACACTTAAACCCGTAAGAGAAAACCAACCCTCTAAATACTAGGATAGAAATAATCCTAGAAAATCACTCTGAAGAAACTTGAAAACCTAAGTTAGAACAAGAACAAAAAACCAAAAGACAATAAAATCACAACTTCACATAGGTAGGATAAGAAATAAAATGTCAAAAAGAAAGACTAAAAAAGCAAAGAAATTAGGTTAAGAAAATTAGGACAAAAACACGAATAGAAAACTCAAATGATAAATTAAAACATGAATCCCAAACAAAGAAATCATGGGAAAACACTTAGATCTTAAGAAGTAGAAAAACACTTAGGCTAGAACAACCAAACGCTTGACTAGACGATGTCTTATCTAAAAGTGTCTAAGAGAGAACTGAGCTACACGCTCAGTGCTTAAAATACCTGAACTAGGTATTTAGGTTCTCTTGAAAACGAAACAGGTTGAGACAATCACTTCGGCTAAAACAATTAAAAGACTTAACTATTAAAAGACATAATCATTAAAAGACCTAAAAATATAAGAAAGTCTGACCAAGCTAAATGTTGTCTACAAAGAAAAAGTTGAGTTAAAAGAGAGAGAAGAAAAAGAAGAGAGAAAAAGTGAAGTTGAGAGAAAAGAAAAGGAGAAGAATGTGGAAGAAGAGAGAAAAGAGAAAGAAGAGGTTGAGAGAGAAAAGAAAAAAATTGAGAAAATTATTCCTTACCCTAAGAAGTGTTTAAGAGAAGAAAGAGAGAGACAATTAGGGTGTTTTGAAGAAATCTTCAAGAAATTGGAGATTAAATTTTCTATGACTGAAGCATTGCAACAGATTCCTGAATATGCTAAATTTTTGAAGAAACTCCTCAAAAGAAAAAAAATATCTAGAGGAGGAAACAATTGAGGTACAGGGTAAGTGTAGTGTGATCTTGCAGAGGTTAAAGATCCAGGAAGTTTCACTATCCCCTACACTATCAGGAGTTATGAAATAGGGAAAGCCTTAATTGATTTAGGGTCTAGTATCAATTTGATGCCCTTATCTGTACTTGAGAAGATTTGTGGTCTTGAAGTCATGCCTACAAAGGTGACTTTGCAAATGGCGGATGGATCCACTTAAAAGCCCTATGGCGTAGTGGAAGATGTGGTGGTTCAAACAGACAACCTTAGATTCCTGGTGGACTTTATGGTGATGGAGATGGGGGAAGATTTGGAGATCCCTATTATTCTTGGAAGGCCATTCATGAAAACGTCCAAGGTTATCATCAATGTTGATGATGGAACTATAGCACTCAAAGACCAAGAAGAGGAGGTGATATTCAACGTCTTCAATGCTGAGCAGCAAATCCAAGTGAAGAAAACTAGTCTCAAAGCTACATATGAAGTTGCACTAGAGACCAGTACAAAAGCTGCTAAGTCAGGCAAGAAAGGTAAAAAATTGTTTTTGTCACAAGTGAAGGAAGAAGAAAAAGACAACAAAGGAAAGAGTGTTCATCAAGACTCCCTGAAAAAACATGAAGAACTCAAACCATGCATACCAGTGAGATTCAATAAAAAATTATGGGTTGTGACAGAACTTAAAGCTAATGGATTGATAGAGATTGAATCTCCAATTTCAAGAAGAGTCAAGAAGGTGAACATGAAGTTGTTAAAGATAAGTTGGTGTGGAGAAAGAAAGGAGAACACCAAGATTAAAGATGTGACGTGAGCTTTATGATGTCTAGCTAATGACGTTAAAGAAGCGGTTACTGGGAGGCAACTCGGTTTCTGATTTTTTTTATTTTGATTATTTGTGTGGTTTGAATTTAATTTTTCTTTGTGTGTTTGAGTTTTTTTTAGGTTATATGTTGCTTCTGATGGAAGAGATGAGAACATCTACTGATGGATTCTATTGAAACCATCTACTGATGGATGTTATGTGATTAAGCATCTACTGATGGATGCTATGTGATTAAGTATCTACTGATGGATGCCGATGAAGATAAGAAAGATTATCATATACTGATGGATTCTATGTGATTAGACATCTACTGATGGATGTTACCGACATCATTTACTTATGAATGCTACTAGGTTTAAGCATCTACTGAGGGATGTTATTTTGTCTCTAGGACAAGATTTCTGTTATTTTTATTGTTTTTATTTTTTTCATTGTTGAACTTTATTTTGTTTCTATTTTTATTGTTTTCTTGTTTTGATTGTAGTATAGGTTGATTGTACTTTGCTTGAATTAACTACACTGCTTTGGTTCAATTTTGTTGTGTTTTATGATAAGTATTGCTTTGTGATGCTTTAGTACATTGATTGATGTTGAGATGATGCATGATGTGCTGATATACAGGTGATGGCTCACAGTTTGTATGAAACAGATGCTTGAGAAAAATTGGATTGACATATTGAGCAAGATGTCTATCTAAATTCTGGAACTTGAGATTAACCTGTGTGAGGTTTGGGCTTCAGAGTTTTGTGAATAATTGTTATTACTTTGAAAGCATGAATGATTTTGCCCAAATTTTCTGTGATTGAATTACTTGCTTGCAGGTTTCATATGATCAAGGCCATCTGTTGTTATCCTTTTTTAGCCTTCACATGATTTTAGCCCACTAAAAAGAGAACAATTTGTTCTAACCTTTGAACCTTGAGCCTTATGCATGTTTTGAAAACCCTTTTTGAAAATCTTTACCTTGAGTTAAGTTGAAAACATTTATGGGGTATTGATAAAGGTTCAAGTTTGGGGTTGCTGGGAAAATTGAGAAAGGAAAAAGAAAAAACATTGAGCTAAGCAGAAAAAAAAGGCAAAAGTAAAAGCAAAATAAAAATAAAAAGAAAAGAAAAGAAAAGCTCAATGCAAGGGAAAGCTGGGAATAAGTGAATATGGTTCTTAGAAAGAGAGGTTGTGCTTGAATGATGAAATCATAAATGTCTCTCTTAACTCAAGGATTTTACTGACCAGAAAAACCAATTTCCTTCTTAGCTCAACCACGTTTCAAGTCACGAAAAGACCTTGTGATGAAAACTTGCTTGTGAGTGTGTTTGATTGTGGTTAAATGAAAAGCAAATTTAATTTATGTGACATTGTAATAGCAGAGTGAAAGAGACACCTACACCTCATCATACACCTTTGAGTTGAGTGATACACTTTTGAGTGCTTGAGTGATACACTTTTGAGTGCTTCAGTGAAACACTTTCCTTAGTGAGGAGTAGTTCTTGAATGTCTGATTACATCTTTGCTTGGTTGATTGATCATTCTAAAGGATAACATCTGTTGAAATATATGAGCATCACAGTGAATTGAAATGAATTAAGGCATCTGTACATCTTGACTGACATCTTTATGCTGAGTTGATAAAAGTGATTACTTGTCCTGGAAGAAAAAGTTGTGAAAAATGTTGAACTATTGTAGTAATTGTTCTGAAAAGCTAAGTTACATTTTGTTTTGCTTGAGGACAAGCAAAGTTCTAAGTTTGGGGTTGTGATAACGGTTAAAAATACCGTTATCTGTGATGTAATTTTGATACTAAATGCACCCTTTTCTACTTAGAAACTTACTTGAAATCATATTTTTCTGTTAAGTTGTGTGAATAAGAGAGTTGAGGTTGAACTTGATGATTTTATGACTAAATTCCCTTGTTTGTGCAGGAAATGAGATAATATGGAAGTAGAGCTGAAGTGCAAAGGAGATGGAGCTTAGAAAGACCTGGAAAAGCACCAGAGAGGAGGAATGCACGAAGCTTGAGCACCCTTTTAGGAGCCCTCAACGCCAAAGCCTATCGCACCATGCCTGGGCGCCCTTTTTGGGGCGCTGAGCACCACTTTTCCTGAAGCACCACGCCTGCTTGCCCTCTGAGTGAAGCTGAGCGCTAGTTTTAGTATCGCACACCGCCCGCCCTAAGTGGGGTGTTGAGCACAAACGAAATGGGCCTGGACTTTATTTCTGTTTTGATTTCGCTCTATTTAAAGGACCCAGATGCCCTAGGTTTTGTATCTTTTGGTAAAGGAGGAGCAACAACACACTTTTTCACTCCCTCGAGGCAGATTTGTATGCGGGAGCTTCCATCTTCAACTTTTAGGGTTTCTCTATCTCATTTTTCTCCATTGTACATCTAGTTTCACCATTGATAACGGTCTCAAAACCGTTATTTTCATGCATAAAATTGATATTAAAACACACCCTTTGTAGTTTAAAGTGAGCTTTGAATCAAGTAAAACTCTTAAGTTGTGTTACATGAGAGTCAAAAGTTGTTTTTAGAGATGTTATGCTTGTTTTGTAGGTTTTTGATGAAAATGGAAGATGGAAATGAAGTAGGAAGGTCATAGACTCAAGAATGAAGGAGAAAAAGGAAGAAAAGAAGAGTCTGTGAACCGCTCAACGGTCAATTCCACCGCTGAGCGTCCTAGTGCAAGGAAAAGTTGTTGTCTGGCGCCCAGGCGGTGAAGCTGAGCGTCTAGAGCGACAAGAGGCAAACCGCTCAGCGGTCATTTCTGGCGCTTGGGCGGTGGCGTGTGTTGAGGCAAACCGCTGAGCGGCCAATTTAGGCGCCTAGGCGGTTGTCTGTTTTTATATTTTGGATTCTGAGATCTTTTCTGTTATCTTTTTGGCTTATATATAGCCCTAGTACGAATTCAAATGTAATTCTTTTGGTAGAGAACAAAGTCCACAGTAGCTTTACACCTTTGGAGGAGATTTCTTGGATGGTTAGACTCCACTTTATCAATTCTAGGGTTTGCTTTTTCCATTCTTCCATTCAATTCATCTAGTTTCACCATGATTATGGTGAACTAAACCCTTAGTTGTTGGGGAACAATGTAATCTTTTGAAACTCTCATATATTGAAATTCTTGTTTACTTTATATGCTTGCATATGCTTGATTTATCAATTGTTGGGTTCTTTACCTGTACTTAATGCTTCTACAGTTTAACTTATTCGGTAGATGTTGCTTGTCTTTATTGATACGGGGACATACGGTAATGTCATGAACTGGGGAGAATTCCTTGATTATGTTAATACCGCCTAGGGATATGGGTAGGACAATCAATTGTATTTTGCTTCCGATCATTATGCATTATTAGTTACAAGGGGAGGCTAGGGATAGCAAGCCGGTAATTAGTAATAGGCTCTTTTCACCAAGGGATTGGGTTAAGGGTAGACCAAGAAAGTTTGCATGGCAATATGATAAATAAGCAAAGTAAATAAGAAGAGTAGATATATGAGGGTGGATAAGATGAAAATGTAAATCCCAACAACCTCATTCATTCATAGTTTCTCTCGTCAATTGAATTCCTGCATTTGCATGTTTATTTTTGTTTTGCATTTTAACAATTAAAATTATTTTCTTTTCTCAAGTCTTAAACGATTAGTTTACATGAAAGATGAGGCCTTTAGAGTCCTTTGGGAAGAACGATATTGGGTTAACCAATTTTTATTACTTGATACGATCTGGTACACTTGCTAGGGGTTTAACAACCATGACGACGGTGAACTAACTTTTATTTGTTATTGGGGGATGATGTAACCTTGTGAACTATCATGTATATGAATTGATTCTTATTAATATATGCTTCTTTCATTAATTGTTAGAGTAATTCTTCTGTATCAACGCTTGCTTTGTTTAAATCATTCATAGCATGATGTATGAATTGCATGAGTGTCGGGAAGTTCCTTACAATTCAGGTTCTTGTAGAATTATTCCCAAGAGCAGTATTTCTCAGGGATGGGGGTATGAGTCTTGGTCGTCTTTGTTGGAAAACAGGTAGGCTTCGTTTTTACACCAAGAGGGGGGCTGAATTGGTGATGTTTCAAAAACAAAATCTTTTCGCAATCTTTTATCAAAAGTACAAAGCTTTTTAAACTTTCTTGAAATGCAAGTAATGAAAATTAATATGCAGCGGAAAAACGTAGTTGACTGCGTGAAAAGTAAAGTCGACTGGAATTAAAGAGTGCAGGGATAGAGAAAATAAAACGATGATTTTTATACTGGTTCGGCCAACAATGCCTACATCCAGTGTCCTTCCAACCCAGGAAGCAAATGCACTATAATGGTTGCGGTTTTTACAACAAGGAATTTATAGAAGACCTCACGTCAAAAATATAAATCTCCTCTCTAACCCAAAACCAAAATATAGCTGCAATAAAAAAAACCAGACTTGCAGCAAGAATCCCCTCTCCTGTAATCTGAATACCACGTCGAACAATCCTCAACGTGAAACCCCTGTATCACAACAGGTCCAATTCCAGCAGTCTTCACAGGATGCCAAGCCTCAACAAGTGCAGCAGTCTTCAAAGGATGCCAAGCCTGAAGTGATCAACCCAGAAGCACCTTCTTTGTGCAGTATTTGATCAGACAATGAGTGCGAAAGCTATCTCCCTTTGAATCTCCTTTAAGAAATATCACAACGGTCTTCTTGGAGAATTCTTGGAGTTGTTATCACAGAGAATTCAATCTGAAACAAGAATGAAAATGTTAGATCCTCAAAAGTCTCTGAACAACTCGTGTTGAGCCAATTTATAGTTTTCTGTCTATCAGATTGTTTCTCAATCGAATAGACTACTAATTCAGTCGACTGTATTATTACAGTTATAACAGACAGTCAACATAGTAACTCTCAGTCAACCAAAATAAACACACATTTAATACAGTTGACCAAGTCATCAATGCTTAACTAACTTTTAAAAATATAGCCGTTGGAGTGCAAGAGCATAACAGAATTCCAAATTAGATCAAAAACACAGTCGAATGTAAACCAGACAAAGTCGACTGAAACATGTAAAAACACTTTGAAATTCTTTTCAACTCAAAACATCACAGAGCACTGATTCTCAATCTTTACAAATATTTTAGCATAGTCGAATCCATTAATAATGTAGTCGACTGTACTATAACTTGGTCACACAGTTATAAGTTCATGAAAGTGCTTATGGTTTTTCACTTTAAAAAATGTGTTGTAAAACATATGTAATAAAGCATTTCACATTTCACATAAGCATGTAAGCATGTTCCACAAATATATCAAACAATCAACATAGGAACATACAACACAGTACATCAAACATGTTCAGCAGATATAACAATCAATTCAGCATAAGAACATGTAATGCAGCAACATGTGTACTGTTATTAAGCAAAGTGTTGTCATCATAAAAAACTAGAGTGATATAGAGTTTGTGTTGTCAAAAATCTAAACACACATCATGTTTACTTAAATATTTTAGTTTTGGAAGACCGTACAAGCTACTCATGAAAGAAAACACTATCACCCTACAACGTAGAGCTGTGTTTGACTAGAAGTAAAGTCTATGTCTAACGACCATTTCTCAAGAAGGCTATATAAAATCTGTTGAATATTTACTTTGTTGCTTTTCAAGCTTATATCATTTAAATCTTTTCAATCCAAGAGAAAGAACTTCACAAGTTCTCATATTTCATTGTATTATATTTATCCTCTTATTGAGAGTTATCAGAATCTGTACTTGTAATCAAACACTAATTGTGTTTTTATATTCTGAAGAGAATTAAAACACTTGTATTGTTTAGCTCAGTTGAGTTAAACGTTCTAGACAATTGTCTAGGGGAACCATAAGTGGTTGATAATACTAGTAATAGTAGGAGTGGTTAAACTCGGACTAATCAGGATTGACTAGGGAAATCAAGAGTGATTTATAATACTTGGAACCAAGAGTGGTTTATAATACTTGGAACCATGAGTGGTTATAATACTTGGGAACCAGGAATGATTGATTATACTCAGTGTATACCAAGAGTGATTAATACTCGTTTGTAATCTTTGAAAAAGATTATTGGAACCTCATAAGAGTTCCTACTTAAAACATTTTCTTAAACGCTTTATTAAAAACACATACGTCTAACAACTATTGCAGACCATCTAAGTCCTGCAACAATTATTAAGTGTTGATTTGCTATATAATTTAAAAATACTATTCAAAGAACACCCCATCTCATTGTAACAAGTGAGGTGAACTATACACTCCTAGTGTGATAGTGTTTTCTGATTATTCATTGTACCTAAGAAGGTTGGTTGTTTTATTTATTTGATGGAAGAGATAAAAGAATAAACATGATTAGACATAATAATATTTTATTACCAATGTACTACTATGTTGAATTTATTATGAATAAATTAGACATAATAATATTTTATTACCAATGTACTATTATGTTGAATTTATTATGAATAAATTAGAAAGTTCTTAACTTTTTAATTGAGAATGTTCAAGAAAACATTAATAAATTAATTGAAAATTTATACTAATTAATTTAAAATCTAAGAAAAAAATCAATTCATAAAAATCCTTAGAAAATCAATGACAAATCTTATTTTCGTAAAGCAATAGAATCAAACTATTTCTTTATTATTTGTTTTATCCTTTTGTAATTTTTCTTTCATTTATTATTTTGTTATCTAATCGTTTATTTATTTTGTTTATCTTAATCTTCTTCTATTATGTTTATTTGATTGGACTAATCATTTAGTGTAGACTTTATAATAACTTATTTGATTGAAATCAATTTCAAGTTATTGAAAGACAATTTAAAGTTGATTTTATCATTTTCTAATTTGTTAGCTATAACTTCACAAGTTGTAATGTTGAGTATTAATTTGATAACATCAACAATATTATTATTACTTTGTTGTCATTCTCAATTACTCATTGAAGTCATCATCACACGAAGTTAGTAACACTTCATTTGTTTATATGTTTTTTAATTTTTTTTATATATAAAGTAGAAATATTTTTAATTAAACTTTTTATCAAAATTAGATTAAGATTAAAATAACGTTACAATTAAGATTTAAATTAATTTAAGTTGAATAATTATAATAAACATTAGTAAAGTTAAAATTAAAAGTAACATTAAAATTAGAATTAATATTAGACAATGTGTGTTTTCTAGTTACTTTATTTTTCATTTTTACTATTCCATATGATTTGACATAAGATAATTTTGTGTTTAAGTAAACGTTGATGATTAAGTAAAATTTCGATATTTATTAGTCTGTACCAACATTGGATAAATTTTGAGGGAGCCTTCACGTCCATGTAAACATTCGCCACTGGATTAATCACTCTTTCCAAAGAAACCGAACGTCGACACAAAATGTGCCTGCGTCTTAGGTTTTGATTTACTAAATTCAAGTCTGCAGTATAAACCCGAGTTTTCCTTTAAGTAAACAGTAATTCAGTGTTAAATAATTCATACCAACTATTCTGAAAAATGAAATTATTGTTGTGCATTGTGTGCAACATAGACATTGAAGTGATTGAGCTCTGAATTAGTTGTCTCCCAAGTGTTCGTTGAAAATCCTGATTGAGCATTGGCTATATTCGGTAAGTTTATTTATTTATCTATTTATCTTGCTTATCACCGATTGCTACAGAAGTTTCCTTCTTAAAAATCAGAGCTGTCATTAGTATTTCTTCCTCATTATTGCTTGCCACTCTAGGTAATTTTGATGTGTACTATGTACAGCATGTACATACATGCTTTCAAACGAAAAAATGAAGACAACAAGGAAAGAACAAATCAGAAAATGATCACCTTGTGTGTAATTAAGGGGAATATGATTTTGATGAATGAGTAGAATTTGAAGCTGATGATGAGGGGTAACATGTGCAACTGGGGTCATGAATGACCCTCTTCATAGATATGTCAAGTTTCGAACAGAACACGCAATACCTTCCTCTGAAGCTTGGATAGTCCCAATCATCTTCTTCACTAGAATCATCGTCCATCTCTTCTGCATCTTCATCCCCTTCGTCATCCTCAATGGGGATATAAGCTAACCCGAACAGTGAAAAAACTCGTATAAGAAAACTGTCAATGGTATTATTGCTCCATTTCCTTCCTCTCTCCCATATCATCAATATAGGAAGAAATACTCCGGCTCCAACCCCAAAACCAACTCCAGTGACTATGTACTGCCAATCAAAGTCCTTGGCTGTTTGTGTAGTTTTAGGACTTGTATTTGCACTGCAGTTTGTAATCAAAGGCGGGCCACACAATCCTTTGTTACCTTCAAAGGAAGATTCTGAAAATGATTGAATTTGAGTGCCTGTGGGGATTCTCCCAACGAGATGATTAAAGGAGAGGTCCAGGACAGATAGGAAGGATAAAGTTGCAAGTTCTGTGGGAATATTTCCTTCCAGCAAGTTGTTTGATAAGTCTAAGGATTCAAGCTCCTTCAGATTTCTAATTGATTGTGGAATTTTGCCAGAAAAAGCATTATTTGACAAGTTAAGTGTATAGAGTGCCTTAAAGTCAAATAGCTCATTTGGTATTTCCCCTTCAAAATGGTTGGATGAGAAGTCGATCGAAGTGAAGACAGTTAAAATCTTAATCAGATCCATCCGTTGACCTTTTATTGTGACTGTCACTGAATCATGGTAATATATTTGGTTACCATATTGAAGAAACTGATATTGGATATGTTTTACCTTGGATTCATCTTGGTTTTCATCAGACATCATTGCCTCCCACCTTGTGAAGCAGTTTCCAGGTAGCTTGCCAGTGAAATTGTTGATGGCCAGATCCACTATTTGAAGCATATGCCATGTGCCGTTGGTCTTTGGACATCCAATGTTACCATACAAATTATTTTTTCGTAAGACTAAGACCCGGAGTGTGGATATGTTCTTCAACAAACACGGAAACCCATCCATAATCTTGTTGTTTCCAAGGTCCAACACTTCTAATGAAGTACAATTTGAAAGAGATTTTGGAATCTTTCCATCTAATTTGTTGTTATGGAGATCCAGAGTCCTTAGAGAACAAGCAGCTGAAAACGTATCTGGGACAGTGCCCGTGAGTTTGTTCTTTCTCAGATTTAATACCCCAAGGCTCTCATTCATTACCATTAAACATGAGGGAATTGTTCCAGAAATTTTATTATTGGAAAGATCAAGCACTTGAAGATATGCAGCATTGCAGAGGGAATCAGGAATACTGCCACTCAAATTATTATTTGAGAGAGAGAGAAAGAATGTGAAAGGCAGGTAATTACCAATGTCTTGTGGGATAACAGAGTTAAATATGTTGCTTGAGAAATCCAAATAGAGCGTATTTTCAGGAAAAAAAGGTATTGGCCCCTGAAGTTTATTATGATGAAGATCAAGGACCAACAACTTGGAAGAAAAATTCCTCAAAGGTCCTTCCAAATGAATCAACAAATTATGAGAAATATTAAGCCTTTCAAGATTCTGTAGTTTCCAAATCCAGTTGGGCACTATTCCTTGGATATGGTTATCCGAAAGATCTAGAGAGGCGATTCTGGAGTGATTTCTCAAGAAACCAGGGAAATTTTTCAAGTTGCAGGATGCCAACTTTAGATTGCTAATGCTGGGAAAGTAAGATGGCTCAGCATTAGTAACATTCACATCGACTGATAAGTTGTTGTATGAAAGATCTAATGTAGTCAAATTTCTGAGCTCCGCAAGCTTATCTAGATTCATTGTCCCATTTAACTTGTTTGAAGAAAGTATGAGGATAGAAAGTCTACTGAGTTGGTATATCGATGTTGGAAAAGACCCTGATAGATTATTGCTACTTAAATCGAGGATTATTAATTTAGAAGAAGTCACATTTGTGAATTCATCTAGATGACCAAACTGATTATGGGAAAGCATAATTTTTTGCAGCTGTGGGAGTGTAAAAAGGGATGAAGGAATGCTCCCACCAATCGCGTTATAACCCAGGTCAATGCTAACAAGATTCTTCTGTCCTTCAAAGTGAGAAGAAGACGGAACTGCACCACTCAAACCATTATTAGAAAGGTCTAAGTAGGTAAGTTTTTTGGCCATGTCAAATGATGGAATTCGACCTGTGAAGTTGTTATATGACAAGTCCAGGTAACTGAGTTCTGTGAGGTTTGACAATGAATTGGGAAGCGTTCCGTTAAATCGACAAAAAGAAAAATCCAATAGAGTTAAGTTCCTCATGTTCCCAATAGAGTTTGGAAATGCTCCAGAGAAGCTTGTGTTACTTACTCTCAAGGTCTGAAGAGATCCTTGCGGGAAGTCTGGAAACAAACCATGGAGATTGTTGTTTAAATATAAGTCAACAACTGACAATGGTACAATCTTGAAGATCTTCTGAGGAAATGTTCCAGTCAACTGACAAGAAGAAAGACTTAGGATGGTCAGAAATTTCAAATGGGCAAATGTTTCTGGCACTGTGGATGATAAATTGTTCCCATCAAGAACAATAACTGATAGATTCTCAAGACTTCCTAGGGAAGGATCCAGGGGTCCTGAGAGATTGCACTGTGACATGCGAACTTCTTGCAGGTAATGCAGTGACATCAAAGCGCTGCACCATTCATGTCCTGCAGCTGATATACTTAGACCATCCAAATACAGTTGCCTAATACTGGTGAGATTTTGGACAAGCTTTTGTAGATTTGGGTTTTCAAGCTTCAGGTCATTGCTAGTGTAAAAGAGAACAGAAGAAGAGAGATCAAGAGTAACCAACCTTGTCATTTGAGAAATTTCTTTAGGAATCTGACCCTCAAAGCCCGCACATGACAAATTCAGATAAGTCAAATTTTCCAACTTGTTAAATCCAGATGGAATGGCAGAACTGAAATTATTACCAGCGAAATTCAATTTCCGGAGATGTTGAAGACTGAAAACAACACTCGAATCATCAAATCCACCACTGATCAATTCTCCACTCAGGTCAATGCCAATGACACGTCCCTCCTCGTCACACGTTACACCACTCCAATTGCAGCAATCGATGCTTTGATTCCACAATTTCAGTTTGCTGGAATTTTCAGGCTCAAATGTGAGGTTGTTCCTCAGCTGAATCAGTAATGATTGCTGATCCTCTAGACATTTACCAGTGGCGGCAGAGAAGTAGATACTGAGATATATCAAGTAGCAGAGAAAGAAAGAAAACAATGAAACTAAAGTGATTCTCATTGGTGTGTACTCTGAGGGACAGTCACCCAAAACAATACCGAAGACGGGAAGGAACGTATGGTTCTTTCATAAAGTTTAAGACCCATGAACAAGACCCTCGTGCCCCGTGTTCCCCACTCTTTATCTTCTTAAACTCCTCTAAATTCTGCAAGGAATCTTGGCCAAAAGTGTGTAAGTTGTGTTGAAGACGGGTAGAGTGCAAAGAAGGTTAAGTGACAGAGATTAGAATAAGCTATTTTGAAAACAGAATGCAGACAATAGATTGGTCAGAGATAGCTGCCTAAAGACGCTTGCACCGTTCGAAGTAAACTTAGTCATGAACTATAAGTTGATTTTGTAAAATGCTGGTTTGCTACAAATGATGAAAAGTCAGGCTACCTTAGTGTGAAGACCAAGATTTTTTTATTGCATTTTACGCGTTTTGATGTCGACCCATCTATTCATGTATTGACTTTTTTTGGTAGCTTCCGATGTGAAACTATGCAAATTTGGATTATTCAAAACAATGACCCTACCCTTCATAGAATTCTGATATAAATCATTGCACTTTTGTTAGCATTATTATGACGACGATTTTCATTCAGTGGATCAGCCACAACGGTAGGTATAATTTCATTATGCGCAATTTTACCGTTGAGGTAGCTTTTCATCTACCGGAAATTATTTAATTTATAATTAACCTTTAAACATTTTGAGTCGTTTTGTTTAGAGAGTTTATAAATGTATATAGTTATTTGTTTAGAAATGCTTTCAACCAGTTAAATTTAAGTTAACTATGTACACAGTAATTGAAAAAAAAAACTTGATTTAGTCTCTTAATGAATTTGTCTTGCATTGCCAAACAAGATTGAGTATTTGATAATATATATGAATGTAAAATTGCAATAAATTGCTACCTTAAATACGATTTATAAATGATAGATACATTAAAATAAATAGTTTTCAAATTGTATTAATTAAAATATTAATTTTGAATGTTGGAAAATAAATTTACTCCAAATTCATTAAAACTAAAATATACTTAATTTTTTTTTCAATTTCTAAAGTAATGTATTTGTTAAAGTAATGTATTTGTTGAAATAATTAAAAAAATTCATGTAATAATTAAGTATAAGTAGGAGGTTGAGGGTTAGATAACCTTTGCACCTAGTTTTTTGTCCAAGTAGTATAGGACAGTGCTTTTGATGTTCAGTCTTCCTCTTGTATCAACCTTTTTCTAATATAAATACAGAATTATGAGAGGAGTTTTTATGTTCCCTAGAATATATTTTTCGATGTTTTAATCTTAAGTTGGTATCAAAGCGAGTCCACTTGTCTTTATACACCACAACAAAATGATATAGTAGAAAGAAAAAATATATACTTAGTTAAAACTACATGTACCATTTTGCTTGGTGCTCATCATTGGGGAATGTCATCTTAATTGAATGTTTTCTTATTAATAGGATGTCATCTTCCCCTCTCAATCATAAAATTCCTTTCTCCATTCTTTATCCAAGTGATCCTCTCTTTCACACCTTTCCTCGAGTTTTTGGCTATGTTTATTTTGTTCATGACATATCTCCAAGGCTAGACAAGTTTTCTCCTTGTGCTATCAAATGTGTCTTTCTAAGCTATTCACGACTTCAAAAAGGGTACTAGTGTTACTCTTCTAAAGCCAAGAAGTACTATATGTTTGCCAATGTTACATTCTTTGAACAAACTCCTTACTTCTCTCCATTTGTTCAAGATGTTCATATCATATAATAGGTCCTTCCTATTCCTGTGGCTATAACCAATAATTTTAACGTCTCTATCTATCTAAGTCTTGATCAAAGTCCTCTTGAACCCTCATATCCACATATTGATATCTTTCGACACGAGAACCCATTATTAATTCCCCTTCAAGAAAATGGTGAATCCCCTACTTTAGATTCTTCTCCCTCATCACTTCATACCACGACTCCTTATGATTCAAGTTGGTTGATTGCTCTTAAAAAAGGTACTTGTTCTACTCAAAACCCACATCCTATTTATAATTTTCTTAGCCAGATTGTCACCTTCCTATTATTCTCTTTTATCCTTAGTGTCCTTTGTGGTTATATCAAAAAATGTGAATGAGGCACTTGATTATCCTGGATGGCGACAAGCCATGATTGACAAAATGAATACTCATGCCCTGTCCACTGGGCAAAAAGACAATTGGTTGACGATGGGTGTATGCAATTAAAGTCGACTTTGGTGAAGTTAATCAGCTCAAAGCCTGATTAGTTGCAAAAATGTACACTCAAGTTTATGATCTTGATTATTGTGACACTTTCTCTCCCTTGGGCAAGATGACTACTATTCTTCTCTTCTTTGCAATGGTAGCAATTAGTCACTAGCCACTTCATCAAATGAATATCAAAAATGCCTTCCTCCATCATGATATCAAGGAAGAAGTTTATATGGAGCAACCACCTAGGTTTGTTGCTCAGGGGGAGTCTGGTATGGTATGCAAGTTGCATCGCTCTCTATTGTTAAAAAACGTTGGCTAAAACGTAGTGAAGCAAATCATCCAATCTCTTACAATCATACATCTCATGGGAAATGGGTTTACTTAATAATATATGTTGATGATATAGTCATTAAGGAAATGATACTGCTAGAATATCAACTGAAGGATTACTTGTGCAGGCAGTTTCAAACTAAGGATCTTGGAGGACTCAAATACTTCTTGGGTATTAAAGTCAAAAGATGGAGTTGTAATCTCCCAAAGGTAGTATGCTCTTGATATATTACAAAAAAGATGTATGATTGATTATAGACCGCTAGACAATTCTATGGACCTAAATCAGAAATTAACAAAAGAAGAAGGTGAATAATTCTCTGATCCAAAGAGATATAGGAGGCTAGTTGGAAAACTTATTTATCTCATTATTACAAGGTCAGATCTATCTTTTGTAGTTGGAGTTGTTAGTCAGTTCATGCAGGATCGATGTGTTGGCCATTGGAATGTTATCATTCGTATTATGAGGTACGACAAAAAAGGCTCTCGGGCAAGAGTTGTTATAATGAAGATAAAGGAAGCATTCGGGTCTTTGGGTACTATGATGCAAATTGAGTTGGTTGGCCTATTAATAAACGGTCTACTCCTAGGTATTGTGTTTTTCTCGGAGGAAACATTATATCATGGAAAAGTAAGAAACATGATGTAGTGGCTTGATCAACAACTAAAGCTGAATATAAGGAAATAGCATCACTAACGTGTGAGCTTATATGGGTGAACTTGTTCCTTCAAGAACTTAACTTTTGTGATGTTCAGACTATGAAAATGTATTGTAATAATCAAGCTACTCTCCATATTGCATCAAATCTAATATTTCATAAGAGAACTAAACATACCGAAATTGATTATCATTTTGTTCGTGATAAGTTGTTGACAAAAGGAATATGTACTGAGTTTTTGGATCCAATGACCAACTTGCAGATGTGTTGACTAAGTCCTTAAGGAGATCTTAGATGGAGTTTATTTGTTCCAAGCTTGATACATTCAATTTGTATACTCCAACCTGAGAAAGAGTGTTGAAATAATTAAAAAATCCATATAATCATTAAGTCTAAGATAGAAGGTTAAGTGTTAGATAATCTCTCCACCTACATTGATTAGAATATTTTATTCTTAAGAATATATTAATGATCTCTTTTATCAAACATAAGATGCGTTTATTTCCAAGTGATTTTGCAAAAGTATTTAAACATTTTTTATACCAAACCTTACCTAAAGGAAGATAAAATATATGAATATTACCGTTTTTCTTGTTTCGGTGCTTGTTTTGTCTTCTGTTGTTGAACTAAAAGCGACGTTACCAACCTAAATTTACTGGATTATAGTATAAAAATAAAATAAAATAAAAAGGTTTTTTTGATTCATGTGGATTAAGTAATACAATTTTAGATAAATATTTATAATTTTGTTTTGCATTAAAAAATTAACTGACGACTCCAAAATTAATTTAGAATTAAAATGGTTTAATTTCACACAATCAATTTTATCCAAAATTAGTTTTGCAATGCTCCATCAACCAAACACACGGAATGGCAAATATATGGATGATGATGTAGATTGATGTAAATCACGTATTATTTTATGAATGAACGTAAGCCAAAGGCAAAATATCTTATTACTAGAGTTGAACTGAACATGGCTGAGTCACGTGGATTTATTTATTGTTAAATTAATTCTGCTATGCAACGGATCTACAAGAAATTTCATTTTCGAATATATCATGCCAAAATATATAAAAACTTCTTGGACTTTTCAGATATTAGTAGTTGTAGCTAGCTGGCATGTAAAAAAAAAATTTCGCATTATCGGTCACTTTAAAGTCTTGTTTACTTGAGTGAATTTGGGGGAGAGTAATTGAGAGGATTTGAAAATAATTTTTTTTGTTATTTATTTGAATAGATTTGGTGTTAAGTGAGAGTAGATTTGGAAGTAAAATTTGTAAGAATTAGTGTAGAATTTAATTTATATGACAGATTAAAAAAATTTACTTTCAAATTCCCTCTCGCTTACCTTCAAATCTATTTAAATAAACAACAAAAAAATTTATCATCAAATCCTCTCAATTACTCTTTCTCAGATTCACTCAAATGAACAAGGCCTAAAAGAATGAAAATGGCTTGCGAAGACATTTGTTTATTTATTTATTCCAAATGATTATGATTCTTCAGTTATTTTATATCACTAATTGATTTAGGTTAGACAATATTAATATTCTTTCTTGGGAAGGAGGTAGGATAACAAATAAATATGTCTTGAAGGATTTTTGAGGAAGAATTTGATAGAGAAAATAATCAAAACAATAATACAATAATTCTAATCTATAAGTACTTTCAATCCAAAAATGTAAGTCAATAAATTTATAATATTCTTTGTTTAACTTTCACATATTTATTCAATTTGGAAATCAGAGTTATATTTAGACTTTTAACATGCCTTTCCAATACTGTTTGAATTTGATTTGATTTTAATAGAAAATTTCAAGATTGGTTGAAAATATATAAGTATTGGTAATACTTAATTCTTTTAAATTAGGTATCGTAACAAAAAAAGTATATATAAGTATTCGTTTATTTCGTTCTCATCCCACCCATCTACCTGGCTCATCCATATATACTTGTCCATGTTTTAAATATTAAAATTAAACATTCATTGTTTAATAGATAACTTAAAAAACTTATTTTCTATAATCTCTTTAGTCCTTTTTAATTTTTTTATTTAGAAAAGTTTTCCTTTTTTAGCACATAACTTTCAATTATCTCTCTTGATGGTTTTACTTTGTTTAATATTTGTAAAGTTCATCAAATTTTAAAGATATTTTTTTATCATAATTTTGATTATATTTTTTTTTTTGAAGTTTTCTTCAAACGAGTGTATCATAGGTCAAGAAGCATAAACTTCGATTTAATTGAATTTTTAAGACAATTTTTACAATTTATATATATATATATATATATATATATATATTTTTGTATATCTTTTGTACATGATAATGTTTGAATTTCAATTTAAAATGTTTTAAATCTTTTGATATTTTGATTTAACATTTATACAATTATTTTTTTCTTGATATTTGATATTAAAAAAAATGAAAATGTGTCAATTTATCTTTCTTACATTAAATATTTGTTACCATCATGTATCCTTAACCATGTTTTTAATTATTTTTTTCATATAAATTATTTAATTAATATTTGCAACAATAAAAAGGGGTGGGTCCAAATTATTTTTTTCATATAAATTATTTAATTAATATTTGCAACAATAAAAAGGGGTGGGTCCAAATATACTTTTGTGATGGAATAAGACAAAAATGTTATACATGTTAGTACGTGAATAAAAATGAAGATAAATTTGTACTTCAAAAATAGGGATAGTTAAACTCCTATCCAACCATCTATTGTCATCCCTGTTAAAAGAATTCCTTGCTAATGCGATTTTTGTTTGATATTTGTTGAGATTTTCATTTTTTAACTTCTTTTGGAAGATATAGAAATGACTTTCCAAGACATTTTGTTTATTTATTTATTTAAAATGATTAAATTTCTTCCCTTATTTTATTTGGTTTTAGACAATATTATTATTCTTTTTTAGGAAGAAGACCAGGGTGATAAATAAATACATTTTGTGGGTACTAGTTAAAGATATCTTGATTTTAATCGGAAATCTCCACATTGACTCAATATTACATTAGTATAAAAACAACATATAACGTTACATGTATAACGTCATGCGTATAACGTCCCATCATAGAATAATCAACGTAAAAGATGATCGGTGATAATTTTGTAAATAAAATAGTCTTACAAACGTCAAACCCTCTGTCAAAAGCTGCAAAATCAGAACTGAAACGTCACTTTTTCAGACATTGGATTCTCTTCCACGGACATCAATCAGAACTGAAAGATGACACAACAGAGCCGACGTCTAATATCGGATTCTCTTCCACGGACATCAAAAAGTTGCAAAAATACCCTAAAAGTTGCACCAATATGGATTTTGTATGGCAAGACGTCGGAGGGGGAGGGGGCCCGACGTCTTATAGCATTTAGGTGTCAGAGGGAGGGGCAGACCTCTAATGCCCTATTAAACCCCAAAATTCAGAACGTGAGCCTACTTTGCTTTCACGTTTTCGTTTCGGGTTTTCGCTATTGCTGCTTCGTTCATGTTTGCCATTGTTGAAAGGTATGCTTGCATTGATTTTCTTCCAAATAATTTAGTTTGCATCAATTAAATTTTGTTTGCACTGATTAATTTTGGCTTATGGTGCAGTTTTTTTGCGCGAGTTGACAGACCTTGGCGGCAGCATAAAGTGCCCAATCTTCATTGCTTGAAAACAACTTTCCTCCACTCTTACAGTGATAAAGATTCTCCAAGAAGGTGTATTTTTTTTTTTTGGTTTTTCTAGACATGTGATTGGTTATTGGTTATTGGTTATTAGTTATTAAATATGTGATTTTAGTTTTGAGATGTGATTGGTTATTGGTTATTGGACATGTGAATTTTAGTTTTTCTGTTACACATTGTCTCTTGAGTATACATGATTGATTAAGTTTGATAGTTAATTATGATTTTCATGTTAGGTAAACTTTTTAATTGAATTTTGGCAATTTATTGTTGATTAAATTTTGTGTATATTTGTAGTATGAAATCATTGAGTGAAACTTAGTTCTCATTTGAGATTTAACACAAGCGATTAAACTTTTAATCGTTTGTATTAAATTTTGAATTGTCTGATTGGACAGTTTGGAAAAATTATTTTTCATAATTTGCTATAACATGTACATTGAAGTTTATGGATAAGTTTGATAAAATTTCGGTTGAGATTATTTGTATTATTCTTCGGATGCATATTTGATTGTGGTCATCCGTGACCACTTTCATTTCGTGCATTTCGGAGACCAATGCGAAATACTGCTGAAATTTTATCAAATTTAACATGCTAGATTTCGTAGTATGTGTGTTAGCAATTATGAATAATACTTTTTTCGAATGGGTACGGCCTAACGCTGTGAGAGTTAAAAATTTAAGACTGATGAAGTTTATTATGAAAAGTTAGTTTCAGAGTTCTTGCAATATGTTCAACAAAACACAAACTCTATGAATGAGACATATTTTTGTCTTTGTGTTTGTTGTCTTAATCAAATACTTCATGTAAGAACCTAGAAAATAGAGTATTAGAGTAGATAGGTGTATTAAAATAATGAGACGAGCATTTTACTTTAAAAATAATCTTATAATATAAATAACACTTTCTAAAGCTCAGTTCATTATCTAAAACACCTCTATCACTCTAGAACACTATTCACCTAGAGTTTCTCTACCTTCTCTCTAGATTTTATCTCATTTGGGTTGTTGGTTTGACGATCAGGAGGTGCCTAGACAATCCTGGAGTCAAGGACAACAATCTAGACCGATCAATTTCTTGATTTGAGTCGGTAAGTCGTTTTCCCTTTTTCCTTCGTACGTTTTGGACTGTGATCATGTAACGGTTCAGTTTGCATGTGTTTAGTAGTTTCTCTCTTCAATTCCTAGCTCAATTCAAGCTCTAAGAGCTATTTCCTATTTCCATTCGGTGAGTTGTAGGTTTTCATAGAGTTTTCGTGCTGCACAAGCTTCAATCGGGGTTTCTATGAGTCGTGCAGTGTTTAACTGAGGTAAGGGAAGCTGAATTTTCTTTATAATTATTGAATGATTTGCTGGCTTGTGTGAAGGTTATGTTAGTATTAGAAGAATTGGGCTGAAAACTTGAATAATGTTAGAATGAATGTATGCAATGTGGCTGTTTTGAGTGTGCATGTTTGAACTGTGTAAATATAAAAAATTGGATGATGTTTGGACTGTTTTAGATGCATGAGAAATGTTAAATCTGTGTTAGTAGTGAATAGTTATGAATAAGCACAAGTGGTTTGAGTTTAAGGCTAATGTAGAGGAAGTGAGGTAGTGAAAATGAGAATTAGAGGTCAAGGGCTCAATTGGTCTGTTGGGGCAGTTTAGGTAAGTCAGTTATGACTTGTTTGAGTCATCAAAATGGTCAAAACCATGTTCAAAGTGAATGATTGTGATTTGGGTCCTTAAGTTGATGAATTTGATGTTTTAGATTAGGAAACTATCCAAAAACACTTTAGATTGATGGTAGGAAGGCTTAAAATCACTTAATTAAGTCTAATTAAGTATATATCACAAATTAGGATGGTTAGAAGTTGGGAAAAATAGTTAGAATTGGTAGATGGTGTTTGAGCTGCATAATTCTGCAGAATTTGGTGCTGCAGATTATGCAGACTCGCTGAGCGAATGGATTTGCTTAGCGAGTCACCCTGGCGAGATGCTCTCTGCCAGGGCATTCACACAGCGAATAGATGCGATGTGCGCATGGTTGAGAGGTTTGCTCTCTGTTTGTTGATCCGCATAGCGAATCAAGACGTTGAGCACCTGGTTGGGGTTTGGAACCACTGCCATTTTATTCTAATAGCGAATAGGTGCGTTCTGCGAGTGTTTGGGGAGTTTGAGCCACTGCTTGGGGCTCTCGCATAATGATTTGAGGCACTATGCGAGGGGTTAGGGTCTGATACTATGTAGCATAATATTTCAGTTTAGTTGAGCGCACAGACTTGGTGCGTTGAGCGAATGGGCTTTAGCTGAGTGCACAAACTTGGTGCGCTGAGCGAGAGGTGAGTGAGAAGAACCCACTATTTTTGTTTTTGCACAGCGAGTTTGGTGCGCTGAGCGACTAGTCCAGAACCTGTTTTTTTTCTTTTTATCCCTGTTTTCTGATAACCTTGAGCTACATTTTGATTATAACATTGATGTAGAAGTATTTATGATATTGTTGATAATGGTCTAAAAACCGTTATTTTCATGCTTAAATTGATATCAAAATACACCCTTTATGGCTTATAATGAGCTTAGAATCAAGTAAAACACTTCAGTTGAGTCATTTGAGAGTCAAAAGCTGTTTTTAGAGAAATTATGCTTGTTTTGCATTGTTTTGCAGGTTTTTGATGAGAATTAAGGATGAAATTGAAGAAGGAAGGTCTTAGACTCAAGGAAGAAGAAGAAAAATGAAGAAAAGAAGAGTCTATGCACCGCTCAGCGTCAAAATGCACCGCTGAGCGCCATGATTCGAGGGAAAACCATTGTCTGGCGCCCAAGAGATGAAGCTAAGCGTCCAGGGCGATTAGAGGTAAACCGCTTAAATGTGAAACTGACCGCTGAGCGGTGGCGCGGCTCGAGGGAAACCGCTGAGCGGTAAAATACGACGCTTAGCGGTGGTCTGCTGGGCTTGGGCCTAAATTCTGTTACTTTTCTGTGCTATATATAGCCCCAGTGCGATTTGAGATTTATTCTTTTGGCAGAAGAGGACGTTCAGAGCTATTTTACACTCCTTGGAGAAGATTTCTTAGATGCTTAGGCTCCATTTTATCCAATCTAGTGTTTGCTTTTCCATTCTTTCTTGTATTTCATCTAGTTTCACCATGTCAATGGTGAACTAAACCCTTTGTTGTTGGGGAACAATGTAATATTTTGAAACTCTCTTATATTGAAATTCTTGTTTTATTCATATGCTTGCATATGCTGTTATTATCAATTGTTGGGTTCTTTATCTATGCTCTATGCTATTATCATTTAACTCATTTGATAAATAGATGTTTGTCTTTGTCGATACGGGGACGTACGGGGAAGTCATGAACTGATAGGGAATTCCTTGATTAAGCAATACCACATAGGGATAGGGGGTAGGACGATCAATTGTATTTTGCTTTTGTGGTACTTGCACTGCTAGTTACTAGGGGAGACTAGGGATAGTAAGCTAGTAACTAGTAGTAGGCTCTTCTCGCCAAGGGATCAGGTTTAGGGTAGACTAAGAAAGTTTTCATGACAATTGGATAATAAAGCGAATTTAATAAGAAGAGTAGATATAAGAGAGTGGATAAGATGAAATTGTAAACCCCAACAACTCCATTCATCCATACCTTTTTCTTGCCAATTGAATCACTTGCATTTGCATGTTTACTTTTTGTTTTTGCATTCAAACCACAAATTAATTTTCTCTACAAGTCTTATGATATTGATTTACACGAAAGATAAGGCCTTTGAGTCCTTTGGGAGAACAATATTGGGTTTACCAATTATATTACTTGATACGATCTGGTACACTTGCCAGGGTCTTAACAAGTTTTTGGCGCCGTTGCCAGGGACTCGTTGTTTAACTTTTCGAGTAGTGTAAATTGATTGAATTTGACTTGGTGTAATTATTGTATATATTTTGTTTTTGTTTGTTTTTCTTATCTGTAAAAGTGCTTTTAGGGTTTTTGTTTCTTGTACATGCAGGAAGCAATACACACTAGAAGTAAGAAAAGCCAACAACCTCTTTTTGAAGGTATATCAGATAGGAAAGGAAGAAGAGTTAGACGTCCATCATGTGAACTCTTTCCCTCTCCTGAAAGACTCCTACAATCTTCACCAGAGGCTTTTACACAGAACTTAGAGGAGATGGGGAATCAACCTCCTCCAAGACGCACACTTGCGGATCAATCTAATGTTGTGGGCCCTTTCCACTTCAACAACATAGCCATGCCTATGGATTATACAGTTAATATGGTGATGAATCCAGCACTAATCCATCTGGTACAAAGCAACCAATTTCACGGATTGTCAAATGAGAACCCATATGATCATTTGACAACATTCAGTGAAATTTGCAACACTGTGAATATGATTGGAGTATCAGACGAAAGAGTAAAGCTTAGCTTGTTTCCATTCTCATTGGGAGGCAATGCTAAGACGTGGCTTAATTCCTTTCCTGAAGGAACATTCACTACGTGGGAGACTGTGGCAACCAAATTTGTCAATAAATATTTTCAACAGTCCAAAATTACTCAGGGAAGGTTGGAGATCTCATCATTCAAACAGGGCATGGAGGAAACTCTCGGGCAAGCACGGATAGGTTTAAAGGCCTATTGAGGAAGACACTGGTCCACGGGTTTGACAAGACTACCTTAGTTCTTGCTTACCTAGGTGGTCTGAACATGCAGTCAAAGATGATGTTGAATGTTGCAGCTGGAGGAGACATAAGAAGGAACACTGAGGACGAAGCTTATGATTTGATTAAAAGTATGGCAGATAATGAGGAGACGCATAATGAACATGTTGATGTTGTTATTGAAGCTTCAATGTTACAAAATAATAGTTTGATGATGGAGCAGAACAAGATAATTGCTCAGCATTTGGAGATAATTACGCAAAAATTATCTGATTTATCACAGGCAGTTATAGAAGCTTCAAGAATCCCACAGCAGCCTCAATTCATGCCAGTACAAAGGAGTGCATAATCTGAAGAAATTTTTCAGAGAATTGTGAATATGAATGTGTTTGATGTTAATTGTGTGGAGAAAAGTAATATGGGAGAAGCATGTGAGATTGTAACCAGAAGTGGGAGAATTTTAGAGGAAAGAAGGGTTGAGAAAAAAGAAAAAGAAAAAGAGAGTATTGAAAAAAAGAGTGATCAGAGGGAAGAGTGTGAGATAGAGAAAAATATGATGAATCAAAATCAAGAAGAGGAGGTTGTAAAATTGAAAGAGAGGGAGTATGAAAAACCACTGCCATATCCAAAGATATATTCAAGGAAGGAGAAAGAAAAGCAGTTTGAGCGTTTTATGGAGATTTTTAAGAAATTGGAAATAACCATACCATTCTCTGAGGCACTTCAGCAAATGCCATCATATGCGAAATTTTTAAAAGAACTGCTCATGAAGAAAAGGAAGTATATTGAGAAGGAAACTATTGAGGTGCAAGGGAATTGCAACGCAGTCATACAAAGGTCATTACCTCCTAAATTACAAGATCCAGGGAGTTTTGCCATTCCATGTACTATTGGGGAGTTAGAGGTTGGGAAAGCTTTGATTGATTTATGAGCTAGTATTAATCTGATGCCTCTTTCTATGTTCAAAAAGATTAGAGGATTGGAAATCAAGCCAACAAGAATGACTCTTCAGTTAGCAGATAGATCCCTCAAATATCCATATGGAGTGGCTGAAGATGTAATAGTCAAGGTAGATAAATTCTTATTCCCAGTGGATTTTGTTATAATGGAGATGGAAGAAAATGGAGATGCACCTTTGATTCTTGGAAGACCTTTCATGAAGACAGCCAGGATCAGGATTGATGTTGAAAATGGCAAGCTTAAAGTCAGAGTACAAGATGAAGAGGTGGATTTTGATGTGTTTCAAGCAATGTCACATCCTAAAGATGACAAGTCATGCTTTCAAATAGACATTGTGGAAGAACTTTGTATGAGGCAAGAAAATAAAGTTCGTAATGCATGCATTTTGGAAAGAACCCTTATTAATGAATGTGAAGATTTGAATGAAGAGGAGGACAAAATGAAGGAAGAATGCGTTCAGGATTTGGAGGCAGCAAAAGAAATTCCAGCAGAAAAGGCTTTTTTTGAAAAAATTGAGCTTAAAGAAAATGTTCCAGAAAGTAAGATTGAACTTAAAGAGTTGCCACCACACTTGAAATATGTGTTTTTGGAAGATAATGGAGGAAAGCTAGTTATTATCAGTACTTCATTATCTCCAAAAGAAGAAGAAAAGCTGGTGGAAGTTTTAAGAGCAGATAAAGGTGCTATAGGCTGGTCAATTGCAGATCTTAAGGGTATAAGTCCCACATACTGTATGCACAGAATTCTTATGGAGGATGATTATAGGCCAGTAGCTCAACCGTAGAGAAGACTTAATCCTGTTATGAAAGAGGTTGTGCGAAAGGAAGTATTGAAGTTATTGGAAGCAGGAATTATTTACCAAATTTCTGACAGTAAATGGGTTAGTCCAGTGCAAGTTATACCAAAGAAAGGAGGGATGACTGTCATTTATAATGAAAAGAATGAACTTATTCCTACACGAACAATTACGGGTTGGCGAATGTGTATTGATTACAGGAGATTAAATACAGCTACCAGGAAAAATCATTTTCCCTTACCTTTTATGGATCAGATGTTAGAAAGATTGGCTGGACAAGCTTATTATTGCTTCCTAGATGACTATTCTGGATATAATCAAATTGTGGTAGATCCGGAAGATCAAGAGAAAACAGCCTTTACATGTCCTTTTGGTATATTTGCTTACAGAAAAATGCCATTTGGACTATGTAATGCCCTTGCTACATTTCAGAGGTGTATGCAAGCAATCTTTGCAAATTTCATGGAAAAAAGCATAAAGGTCTTCATGGATGATTTTTCAGTTTTTGGGGATTCTTTTCAAAGATGTTTGATCAACCTGGATGTTGTTCTTAAACGATGTGTTCAAACAAATCTTGTTTTAAACTGGGAGAAATGCCATTTTATGGTTACAGAAGGGATTGTGTTGGGACACAAGATTTCAGCCAGGGGGATTGAAGTGGATAAGGCAAAAGTGGAGGTTATTGAAAAACTTCCACCACCAACAAACGTGAGAGGAATTCGAAGTTTCCTAGGTCATGCTAGATTCTATCGAAGATTTATTAAGGATTTCTCAAAGATTGCTAAGCCATTGAGTAATTTGATTGCTAAAGATACACCGTTTGTAATGAGTCCAGGATGTATGCAAGCTTTTAATGTTTTAAAGAAAAGCTTGATTTATGCTCCAGTAATGGTGGCTCCAGACTGCAATAAAGAGTTTGAACTCATGTGTGATGCTAGCGACTATGCGATAGGTGCTGTGTTGGGACAAAGAAAAGAAAAGGTATTTCATGCTATTTACTATGCTAGTAAAGTTTTGAATGAAGCCCAACTAAATTATGCTACTACAGAAAAAGAATTTTTGGCTATAGTCTATGCATTGGAGAAATTTAGATCTTACTTCATTGGATCTAAAGTGATTATTTATACGGATCATGCGGCTATAAAATACTTACTGACAAAGCCATATTCAAAGCCACGGTAGATTAGATGGGTGCTTCTGTTACAAGAATTTGATGTAGAAATTCGTGATAAAAAGGGAAGTGAAAATCTAATTGCTGATCATCTGTCTCGGTTAATCAATAATGAAGTAACGAGCAAGGAGACATAAATCTGGGAGTCTTTTTCAGATAAAACTCTCTTATATATTCAGCAAAGGCCATGGTTTGCTGACCTGGCTAACTTTAAAGTTACAGGTGTTGTTCCTGAAGAATCGAATTGGCAACAGAAAAAGAAATTTTTACATGATGCTAAGCAATTCATATGGGATGATCCGTATTTATTCAAGATTGAAGCATATAATCTTTTGAGAAGATGTGTAACGAAAGAAGAAGCAGAAGGAATTTTGTGGCATTGTCATAATTCTCCTTATGGAGGTCATTATAATGGAGAGCGAACTGCTGCAAAAGTTCTCCAAGCAGGATTTTATTGGTCGACTTTGTTTAAAGATGCTCATAATGATGCTAGGAGTTGTGACAAATGTCAAAGGACATGGGCTATTTCACGAAGGCATGAGATGCCATTGTAAGGCATTCTGGAAGTTGAAGTTCTTGACTGTTGGGATATTGATTTTGTTGGACCCTTTCCTCCATCTTTCAATAATGAATATATTTTGGTGGCTGTTGATTACGTTAGTAAATGGGTTGAAGCTCTAGCATGCCCTAAGAATGATGCTAACACTGTGATCAAATTTTT
Organism: Vigna reflexopilosa; assembly: GCA_027742785.1. Taxonomy (NCBI): domain Eukaryota; kingdom Viridiplantae; phylum Streptophyta; class Magnoliopsida; order Fabales; family Fabaceae; genus Vigna; species Vigna reflexopilosa. The sequence continues at coordinate 8,397,203 of CM050929.1, read as the reverse complement.
AAAAAGGCAGATCTTTTCACGTTTTGGAACTCCCAGGATACTCATCAATGATGGGGGTCTCACTTTTGTAATGCTCAACTGGCTAAGGTACTCAAACACTATGGGGTGAGACATAAGGTGGCAACACCTTATCATCCACAAATGAATGGTCAAGCTGAAGTTTCTAAAAGGGAGATCAAAAGAATTTTAGAAAAGACTGTCACTTTTTCAAGAAAAGATTGGTCACATAAACTAGATGATGCTCTCTGGGCATATAGGACGGCCATGAAAACTTCCATGGGGTTATCACCTTTTTAGTTGGTATATGGAAAAGCATGTCACTTGCCAGTAGAGATGGAGCATAAAGCTTTGTGGGCTTTGAAATTTCTAAATTTTGATCCTCATGAAAATCAAAGCAAACGAAGAAATCAATTGTTGGAGCTTGAAGAAATGCGGTTACATGCATATGACTCATCCAGGAGTTATAAAGAAAAGGTGAAATTTTACCATGACAGGAAGCTAATAAAGAGAACTTTCTACCCAGGGGAGTTGGTGTTGTTATTCAACTCACAGTTAAAGCTATTTCCTGGGAAGTTGAAATCAAAATGGTCAAGACCTTTTGTGATAAAGCGTGTATTCCCAAATGGAGCAGTGGAATTGGAGCATTCAAATGATGATGATCAGCAGCGGAGCTGGGTGGTGAATGGTCAGAGGCTCAAACATTATTTAGGAGGAAATGTGGAACAATTCTCCTTAGTGATGATGTTGGTGGATCCATGAGGTTTGGGTCAGGCTCGTGACGTTAAACAAGCGCTACTAGGAGGCAATCTAGGGTTTTATCTTGCACTTTTGTATTTTGTTTTTTTTAGAATAGGTTGAATTTTGATTGTCAGTGTCTATGCTTGGCTTGAAAACTATTTCTAAAAATCTTTGACTGAATGAAATGCATGATGAATCTAATTTGATAATGATTGGATGTGGATGATGATTGAGTTGTGTTGCATGTTGATATCCAGGTGAAAAGTTCACTAGCTATGTGGACAAATGTGTGATGATTGTGGTTATGATGCTAAGCAGGGTGTATGAATGAATGATATGTTAGAAAGCATGTTGTGTGAGGTATTGAGCTCCAGAGTATTCATTGCTATATGTACTGTTCACAGGAAAGCATGAATGATATTGCCTAAGTCTTGATAATTGATTGAATTAAATGTTTATGTCATATGATCAAGGCCATTTTTTGGAAGCCCTTACTTAGCCAAATTTTCACCCAAAGTGATTAAAATGTTATACCCTTTTTGAACCTTGGCCTTAAACAGGATGAAAACCAATGATTTGAAATTATTTATCTTGAGTTGGGTTGAGAATAATTGTATGTATTAACAAGGTTCAAGTTTGGGATTGTTGGGAAAATTTGAATGGCAAAAAGAAAGGCATTGAGCTCAAGTGTTGAAAAATAAAAATGCATGAGAAAAGAAAAAGAAGAAAAGAAAAAGCATGAAAGATGAACTCAATGTAAAAATAAAAGGAAAGGGAAGAAGTTGGGAATGAGTGAGATTGGTTAAAGAAAGAGAGTTTGTGCTTGAACTTTAAATGTTAAAATAACTCTCTTGACTCAAGGATTTTGTGATCTAGAAAAACCAATTTTTCTTGTTAGCCTAGCCTCATTATAAGCCTTGGAAAAGTCCTTATGATGGCATTGGCATGTGAGAATGTTAATTGTATTAGATGAAGAAAAAATTTGTTTCATGTGACATGTGAATAGTAAAGAGTGGAGTGACCTCTTAAACACTTAAGTGATTGAGTGAAACACTTGCTTGGTGAGAATTGTTGAATTCCATTATTACATCTATGCTTAGTTGATTGATCATTCATAAATAAAACATCTGTTGGGAAATATGTGATCATGTGAACTGAATTGAATTGAAAGCATACATACATCTTGATTAGATTCCAGTGAAAATATAAAATTGAGTAGTTCTTGTCATAAGAAAAATGAATTTTGGGATTATTGAACTATTTGATGAAAAAGTGGAAAGCCAAGTTTTGTTTTGTTGCTTGAGGACAAGCAAAGTTCTAAGTTTGGGATTGTGATAACGGTCTAAAAACCGTTATTTTCATGATTAAATTGATATCAAAATATACCCTTTATGGCTTAGAATGAGCTTAGAATCAAGTAAAACACTTAAGTTGAGTCATTTGAGAGTCAAAAGCTATTTTTAGAGATATTATGCTTGTTTTGCATTGTTTTGCAGGGTTTTGATGAGAATTAAGGATGAAATTGAAGAAGGAAGGTCTTAGACTCAAGGAAGAAGAAGAAAAATGAAGAAAAGAAGAGTCTATGCACGCTGAGCATCAAAATGCACCGCTGAGCGCCATGATTCGAGGGAAAGCCACTGTCTGGCGCCCAGGAGATGAAGCTGAGCGTCCAGGGTGATTAGAGGAAAACCGCTTAGCGGTGAAACTGACCGCTGAGCGGTGACGCAACTTGAGGGAAACCGCTGAGTGGTAAAATACGACGCTGAGCGGTGGTCTGCTGGGCTTGGGCCTAAATTCTGTTACTTTTCTGTGCTATATATAGCCCCAGAAATTCTTGTTTTATTCATATGCTTGCATATGCTGTTACTTTTGAAACTCTCTTATATTGAAATTCTTGTTTTATTCATATGCTTGCATATGCTGTTATTATCAATTGTTGGGTTCTTTATCTATGCTCTATGCAATTATCATTTAACTCATTTGATAAATAGATGTTTGCCTTTGTCGATACGGGGACGTACGGGGAAGTCATGAACTGATAGGGAATTCCTTGATTAAGCAATACCACATAGGGATAGGGGGTAGGACGATCAATTGTATTTTGCTTCTGTGGTACTTGCATTGCTAATTAATAGGGGATACTAGGGATAGTAAGCCAATAACTAGTAGTAGGGTCTTCTCGCCAATGGTTGAGTGATCATTTAGAGGCCATGATACGTGATGTTGGTAAAGAAAATTTTGGATGAGATAATTTGTATGATTCTATTAAGAATGATTTAGAGCAAGAGTTGTATCCAGGATGCTCCAACTTTACACATCTGTTTGCAACTTTACATGAATTTGTTAAATCTTAGACCATTTAACCTTTTGATAACACACTTGATAGCAAGCAAAAATATTTGCAAACATGGATGTTTGAGTCAAAAGAAGACATATACTATACACCATACATTAATGAGTATGTGTTACATATGTAACCCAATGTGTATGCATATGCAACTTTTTGATTATGATTATGCGTCTTAATTTTTTTTATTTGTGATTCATTAATAATTAAATATTGAATTACCAGAATAAAAAATATGAGAAAATTATTTATTTTTTATTTGATTACCAGGTAAAGATTAAGTCGCATCTTAAAGTTGATCAAGTTTAACATAGTTTATTTTGTTTTGAATACTTCATTATGCTAGATTTGATATGCCTATTTTCATATTGTGCATTCAACGATTAGTTTTAAACGTTACTAAAAGAATTTCGATTTTAAGAAATATGATTTAGTAAGTATTAACTAAAAATAATTATTTTTAAATGGATTAAGTAATACATTTCAAAAGAATAAGATTTCGAGTATGATATATGTTTGTTTTTAACAAATGTGATTTTGAATAAAATTTAGATAAATACAAAGTCTTTTTAATTACGAGTGGATAAGCGAATTATAGAGTTTCTAGAATTTGTTAAAAGAAATGTTATTGTTAATATTATTTGAAAAGAAAGTTTATTTTTAAAAGAGAGTTTGAATTAATCATTAAAATGATTTGAACTTTTTTAATAAGCTTATCATACAAGTGTTATCTAATAATTTTATAAATAATTTTAAAAGGATTACATAAAGTTTTGATTAAAGATGTCCAAGCGCTGAAAGCTCGTGCAATTGAAGAAAATAAAATGTATACGGTATCTTTTTGCCAAAGTGAATGTATCCTTAAAAAGTATTCTTCTAGACCACGAACTCTTCATTATTTGGTACTCATCTTTCAAATCTCCTTTATTGTATATTAAATGGTGGAGTGGTAGAGTATTTGTAAAATATCTTTTGACACTCAAGTTAGTATTTGGTTAAAAATTTCGGTTAAATTTGAATTAATTAAAAAAGTAAGGTCAAATTATGATTAAAATAATATTTGGTTTAATACCTATTTTGATCCCTCTTTTTGTAGGGTTTGTTCAAAGTCATCCTCTCTTTTTTAAAAAATTCACTAAAGTCCTATTTTTTTGCAAAAAAACGGTGGAATTTACTTTTTTTTTGCTTACGACGTTAATTTTACTAACGGTAGAGCTGCCTAGGTGGAAAAAACTGATGAGTTGTATCATTTTGGATGACGTGTTAAATTCAATTGTTGATTCATCTTGAAAGCAAAGTGATTCATGGTTATTCCCAAATTTAAAAGCAAAGTTAGGGTTGTTGGTGAATTACCTTTGTTCTCAAATCTAACATCAAAGTGTTAGGGCAAATAGGGGTTATCCCAACTCCCCTCGAAACAGTACCTTGTGAAGATTGCGAAAATCCTTTGCCCGTTGCCTTCGAACAAGAAGAACAACTTTGTGAAGAAGTCATCCCTAACCCTAAGACTTTGATGTCAAATTTGGGAACAACAGTACCACGAATCTCCAAGAACCCTAACACTTTGCTCTTAGATTTGAGAACAAAGGTAATTCACCAACAATCCTAACTTTGCTTTTAAATTTGGGAACAACCATGAATCACTTTGCTTTCAAGATGAATCAACAATTGAATTTAACACGTCATCCAAAACGATACAACTCATAAGTTTTTTGCCACCTGGGCAGCTCTGCCGTTAGCAAAATTAACGCCGTAAGCAAAAAGGACTAAATTCCACCGTTTTTGCAAAAAGTAGGACTTTAGTGAACTTTTTAAAAAAGGGAGGACGACTTTGAACAAACCTTACGAAAAGAGGGACCAAAATAGGTATTAAACCATAATAGGCATATCTTGTTGATCATAGACCTCATCCAAATGGGCCACAGTTATGAGCCCATTGACCCAGAAGCCCTATGACTAGCTTATCTGTGGGAAGTTGTACTTTTTTTTTTCAAGTTATCCAAGACGAAAATGTCTCCGACAGGCACAAGGAGATACCGGTAGGCTGTGCCTTGGCTTAGCGAGCAATTTTGCTATCAAAGAATAGATGTAGGATTTGGTGTGGGAAACATAGTACCCAGTTCCTAATATTCGGTACCTGTCAGTGATCGTTGAACTTGACCCTTTAGTAATACAATCCTAGGTATCTGACTAGGTGACTTATTCCTTGTATAGTATCCAGTGGTCGTCCCACTGGCTACAAACTATCTAACACCAGGTGCCTAGTAAATGATACCATGTTATTGTCTTAAGTAACTAAATTAAAGGTTGTAGTTAGCAGGGCCGAGGGGTTCTCGGCCACATACAGTACACTAACCCCAGTCTTTTCATGCCTTGAAGGCATGCAAAAAGTGATAGTGTTCAATCTATAGTTGAATTGAGGTGTTGACGTTCGATGGTCAGAATATGTGATTTTGCAAGGAAAATTTGTTATCTTTGACCATAACCCTACGAGTATAGTAGCCCCCTAGTAACAAGGAGTATGAAAACAAAGAGGTTTGAATGATGGGCTGTCAAATCTAAATGGGATGTGACTAAGGGTAGTAGATGTGGTACAGAAACCGAAGCAGTGACCTAGTAATAGTTATGAAGGTTTGAGAGTTAAAAGTTACCTTAGAGCGAAAAGAAACATTTTGACCTATTAACTTAGAAGGTGAACTGTCATCATCATATTATAAATAGGAGTGAGGTTGGTCATAATTTTTCACCAAGTCATTTGAGATCTTTGTTGTTGTCTGCCTTTGTGAGAGAAATGCATTGATGTCGAAGTGCAAAGTAGTAGTTAATTCCAAAAGGTATGTCAAATTCTAGTTGTGGTAGTAGTGTTAGAAGTCGGGTGTTGATGTCGTTACATGCGACACCTTCCCTAAGTCTGGGAGTAGACATTGGGGTAATCAAAGAAAACTAAACAGACCCTCCAAAGGAACACAGTTCTCAGACTATAGGTGGGCCCAAGTCTAAAGTCGTGGCTGGAGAGCATTTCCATATTCCAACACGGGGTGTAAGAAGATATCGTTTCTCTAAAGAGGGCAAGCACCATCGATTGTGTCTGTCATGACAAAGAGAGTTGTGAGGATGACTTCTACTATGTGTACATGAACCTCTTCATACAACTTCTTCGTCTTCTAAACATGGCCCTGACATAATTGCACCCTAATGGATGGGATGCATCCAAGCTTTTAAAAAGCTTTGTATATCCCTGTACCAAACCCATTCTCCTTAATGTTTTTGTATAGGCGAAGAGAACAACCTCCGGGTTTACAAAGTGTTGAGATTGTTGATAAGGGAAACACTGGTTTAGCTAAACCTTAATTTTACAGTGTTCGTTTTTTTGATGATGACAACACATTATTAATAACACATGATTTTATATGTGTTACATGTTCTATTCTTTATTGTGAATGATATCTTAAAGAACATGGTTGTGTTGATTCTCATATATGTATGTCTTTTCACTGATTTTATACTTCATACATCTTTTGTAATTGCATTACATATGTTTAAGAAAAGAAAATCACATGCACTTTGTTGAACTTATATTGTGTGACAAAACTGTAAGTTTTAAGTCGACTTCATTATGAAGTAAGTCGATTAAAACTCGTGACTTTGCACAGATTTTCAAAAGTAGTGTTGTGGTGATTTTGCATTGGAAAGTCTTTCAAAACTGAGTTGAAGTGTCTAAGTCGACTGCACCCACAGTGAATTCGACTTAGTTAGTTATTTGTTTTGAAATTTTGTTAATGCTTTTGTGTTGTAACGACTATATTTCAACTCTATGCTAAAGCATTAAATGCAAGTCAACAAAATTAAATGCGAAATCAATTTGGTTGTTATGACTGCTGCTAATTTGTTTTAACTGTTATAACTGTCTGATGACAGTTGACTACATTAGTGGCAAAGTCGACTACATGAGCGTCTGGTTTATAGAAAACTATAAATAGACGTGACTCTGTTGATCACAATGACTTTGGATATTGTAACATTTTCATTTGATATTTCAGATTATGATCTCTGTGTAAAGGCACCAAGAACTCATTAAGAAGACGGAGGAGACCTTTCTTGGAAGAGTTTCTTAAGGAGGAAGTGAATTGCGCGTACTGTTTGATCAAGATCTACACAGTTAGTGTTCTTCATATTGATCAAGTTTTCTATCAATCTTTGGAAAGGTTGTTGCCATCCTGTTGGGATTATAGGAGGTGAACTCGTGGAGTTCTGGACACTTTGAGGATTGTTTAAAGTGGATTGAAGATTGCAAAAGAGGGGATATCTTGCTGCAGATCTTTGTATTGACTGCCTATACTTTTAGTTAGAGGGTTGGAGAGATTGTCTATACTTTTGACATGGAGGTCTCTATAGAAATCTTGTTGTAAAAACCTTGACTAATATAGTGCATTGGCTTCCTAGTTGTGGAAGGACACTAGATGTAGGCATTGAGGCCGAACGAGTATAAAAACTCTGTGTTTGCTTTCTCTTTCCCTACTATTTTACTTTAAGTCAACTTTGCAATTTACACAGTCAACTTTATATTTTTGCTGCACTTAAACTTCATATTCTTTGCGATTCAAGAAACTTTGTAAAGGTTGATACTTTACGAAAAATATTTCAAAAAGACTCTAAGTTTTAAACCTCACCAATTCACCCACCCCCTCCTCTTGGTTTTGAAACTGAGCCATCCTGTTTCCAACACAAAGTAAGGCAAAAAGACACATCATCACAAACATTCAAAATAGCTACGCACACATACTTATACAAGGTGAACAACTCAATAACTACTTATTCCATCTTAGCCAATATCTGCAGAACTCAGAAACACATAAGAGGTAACTCAATACATACATGAACTTGACCTTACACACATAAGCTCGACCACCATGAGAAAAAGCTTGACAACCTTCACCAATAGCTCGACCAACCCAAAAAAAAAACTCAATCAACACCTCAAACAGCTTGACCAACATCTCCAACAACCCGGTCAAGATAAAAAACCTTTAGACCGACCTTAAACTTACCCAAAAATGAGTTTCATAACCCTGAAAATAAGGTCCTACACAACTCAGATAAGACAGTGCCGCAAACTTAGGCCGACCACACTAGTGAAGTACCTGAAAAACACTAGAACGAGGGGGGGGTGCACGGGGTGTTGAATAATGGTTATGGAAATCGTTTTCGACAACCCTTCTGGTATAGGACATTATTGAGCGTGTTAAATATTCTTTTGAAAGCTTAGATGCTCGACTTGAAATATATTAATATGCGTTGATAAGGTGATTATGCTATTCAGAATATTTTTACTACAGTGTCTTGTAAGAACTTCCTTAAAAAAAGAAAGGATCATTGTTTAGCTCGGAAGTTCTTGTATTTTGAAATATAAAACTCAACTACAGGTTTTTCAAGAGGCTCATTTAGTAAAGAGGAGAGAAAATAACACAAAATATTTTATACTGGTTCGCTCCAACTGAGTTACATCTAGTATCCTCCGGAGAGGGTTCTGTTATATTCTTCACACGATTACAAATGAGTATTAGCACCACTCTTGGTACTCAGCACCTTGTAGAGATTTCCTTTGAGTATTCGCACCTCCTTCTTGGTACTCGACTCTGATAACACTCCAAATTTTCATATTTGTTTATGTTTAGAAGTCATTTTTAGGTCATCTTTGTTCTTAATTGTATAAAATTAGATTAGTTTTAGGTTTCTCTTCTAAATCTTTAGATTTGCAGAATTTTAGTTAAAAATAGGTTTCGAGGTGTATTTTTAGTATTTGTTTGTAAATAAGTAGGAAAATAATATTTTTTAGAAAATCTTTAAATATTTTTTTTCTTAATTAAGTATTCTTTTTCTTTAATTGTAAAATTTTCCTTCCTTTTGTTCTAATTGTTAATTGAATTTTTTCTACACATTGGGTCATTTGAGGAATTGGGCTAAAAAGTTCAGAGTATGAAGCATTAGGCTGAATCTGTGAGCAACAACTCTAGGCTTTGATCCAATTGAGGCTGATTGAGGCTATTTTGCATTTGGCTGGCAGATTTTTGCACTGAACATTTGGCCAATGGGCTGGTTGGACCAAACTGGGATTTGGGCTTATCTTTAGTGGGACGATGCCATTTTGAGGCTGATGCTGCTTTCGTTAAGGGTCCTGGTTTTGCACTTCATTACCCATATGAAAAGGCAGAAAACATCCCTCCTCTAGGGTTCGCGATAGAAGAGAGGAAGAAGAGCTCCATGGCTTGTGTGATACTTACCCAAAAGCGTGATTGAAGAAAAGGAACGTGCAGAGGAGATCGAATCGGTGGAGAGGTTGAAGATGATCGGAGGGTTCGTGATTAAACGAGAACAAAGATCGTTGGATAGGCAGAAGCTTGAAGCGTCTTGGAGAAGGTTGTCCCTCCATTTTCCCTTTTTCCCTATAAAAGGGGGATGTAAATAGTTTTGAGGGTGGTGAATGATGAAGGGTGACAGACTCCATCCGTGAGAGGCTTCGCCTAGGTTATTTTCTGGTTATTTTACCCTAGGTTGTTTTTACCCTATATTGTTTTCTGGTTATTAACCCGTTTTAATGTTATTTGATTAAACTTCAAAACATGAGATCGTTTGTTTGTATAGATGATTTTGTCTTTAACAACTATAGCTCGACCAACTTAGCCAAACAACCCAACTAAGAAGCTGATATGGAACAACATGCTTAGAGAGAAATAAGCCTAAGACTAAGACAATTAAGCAATTTAAAAGATTAAAAAAACTGCAGAGAGAAAGGATAGGAAAACTTAGGGAATTGAAGACACGTCACTTGAAATGATCCAAGATAAGTGTCAAGGAGATCACCACTTGCTCTTCACAAGATAAGACCTCAAAAGATAACTTAGAGACAAAATTCTATCTGAAAGAAGATAAGCAAATGAATGCAAATTTCTCTTATGTTCATTAAATCAAAGGTGTGTTAGTACAATGGTGACCACAGGTTGCTTATATAGCCTTAAGGAATAAGTAAGTGGAGAGATCTAAGGGATGTGGGACTTGAAAAGCTTCAAGTCTGTATAGTAGCGTCCCAAGGGAGATCTAAGTCCCACATCTCTCAATTTTCCAACTCCTTAAGGGTTTACAAGTTCCTAACTAGTCTAGAAATCAAAACTACAACTATACATGATCTAACTTGCATTACAAGCAACTATAAGGAGAAAAGAATTATTTATTCTTCTTTCTTTTAAGTTCAAGCTATGTGAAGTCCTACATTGCTTGCACCTTAAAGAAAATAAGAATATATAAGCTTCTTTACAACCGAACAAAGAGAAAGAAACTAGAAACTAGAATAGGCAAAATACAAGCCTAAGAAAACCTATGCTATTTCGTTTTATGCTTCTTGTCACTCTTAAAACTCTTCATTCTTGCCCCATCTATCATCATATCATCCCCCCAAGTTAGAGAGGATTCGACCTCGAATCTTGAAAATCCTGCATAAAAGAGAGATTAGTGATTTATTTCTTTTATAATCTACAAGAACTCCTCATGGATCAAATGTTAACCTAAAAAAAACATAAAACATTTTGTGAATGAATTGGTGTTTTCCAAACAATGTATATAGACAAGGAATATTAAAGGAAGGCTACTTTGAAATTGGATTTATTTGCTTAATGAAAACTAGGAATCCTTCTTGAGAAAAATGTGTATTTTTATCTTGAGTTAAGGGTAAAACAGAAAAAAATCAACTCAAGATGTTGTCTGGAAATGGTGTGTGAAAAAGTGGGAATAAGAGATGAGAGAGGTGGGATATTTTCACAAAAGTGGAAGGATTGGAAAACTCCCCTAAATTTGCTTGAATCTTGCAAAAGGATGGGAGTGGAAGGTGCCTTTATCCTTTTATCTCACAAGTTCTTCTTTTTCTTTCTTTGCTTTCTCCTTTATGTCTTTCCTCTCATTTTTTGCTTTTGCCCTCTCCTCTTTTTCTTTCCTCTATTCTTTTACTCTCTCCTTTTTTCTATCTTGAAGAACCTCATTTAAACAATTAAGCATGACGTTCTTTTTTTTCTTCACTTGATAAGGAAGAAGAGCTATAAATTTGTGAAGATGAGGAAGAGGTAAACTCATCAAATACTTCACCCTCAATGCATGTTGCCTTTTTATTGGGACAGGCAGGAGCTATATGACCATGTCCTAAGAATTTAAAACATTTAATATGACTTGGTCTAAAAGGGGATTTAGGTTGGGAAGAAGAATGGTTAGAAGAAGAATGAGGACAAGATTTGTTAGTAGACTCCCTAGAAACATAACTAGCTTTATCCTTTGGTGATGAGGATTTGCAGAATGCATCTGTTGAAGAGTTTGAAAATTTGTTGTGAAAAGCTTCTTTTTCCAAGAGTTGCTTCTCTACTTTCATGGCCCGATGAACCACGACATCCAAATTCTAATCATTATAATTCAATTAAATCTTGAATGTTTCTATTAAGTCCACTAATGAACCTTGTTATTTTTGTGTGTTCCTTTTCAATGGTGTTAGTATGGTGTATGAGCACTTTGAGCTTGTGAGCATACTCCTTCACATTTCGTTTACCTTGCTTAAGTCGTTGGAGTTTAACCAAGAGTTCCCTATAGTAGTGAGGAGGTACGAAGTGCTGGATTATAATGTCCTTAAAATGTTCCCATGTACTCGCGAGTGAGGCCATGGTTAAGTTTCTCCTATTTAGCCATTGTTTGACGTATCCTTCTAAAGCTAAACAAGCTAACTTTACATGAAATACTTCTTTTATACTATACAAAGAAAAAATATTATCTATGTTAGCTATCCAATCTAAATAAATTCCAGTGTCTTCTTCTCTATGAAAGGAAGGCAACTTGAACTTGGGAAGAGGCAGCATTGGATTTCAACTAGGACGATCCTCATGGTGCGTTTTGGACGGTCTAAGCATATAAGAAGAAACCTTGTGCTCTTCTTGTTGTCCCTTCAACTTGAACGCCTTATCCATTTTGTTGGTGAGAACATCAAGTTGCTTTTGGATTTGCTTGAAGGATTTTGTTGAGATTGTTGATAAGGAAAACACTCATTTAGCTAAACCTTACAATCTCACAATGCTTCTCGTTTTTTATGATGACAACACATTATTAATAACACATGTACTAATATCTGTTACATGTTCAAAACTTTATTGTGTATGATTTCTTAAGAACATGTTTGTGTTGTTTTGACTATGTGTGCATGACAAATGTTTTAAGAATGAAAGCCACATGCACTTGGTTGAACTTATATTGTGTGGCAAAACTGTAAGTTTTAAGTTGACTTCATTATGAAGCAAGTCGATTAAAACTCGTGACTTTGCACAAATTTTCAAAAATAGTGCTATGAGTAATTTTGCAAAGAAAGATTTTCAAAATTGCATTGAAGTGACATAGTCGACTGTATGCGCAAGCTACTCGACTCAGTTAGTTATGTTTTGAATTACTGTTGATGCTTGTGAACTATAACGGTTATATTTTGTCTCTTTGACCAAGCATTAATTACTAGTCAACTGAATTAAATGTGTAATCAATTTAGTTGGTCTGATTATTACTAATTGCTTTAACTATCTTAATTGTCTGACTGAAGTTGACTATATTATTAGCATAGTCAACTATGAGAGCATCTGTTTAACAGAAATCTATAAATAGACGTGCTCTGTGTTCTATAGAGACTTTTGGTAATTCTAACATTTTCAATCTATTGTTTCACATTTTGATCTCTGCAGAAAAGCTCGAAGAACTTATCAAGAAGACCGTGGTGATCGTTGTTTGATAGTTGCTTGAAGAGCAAGGATTATGTGCTAAAAGAAAGACTTGATCATATTGCACATTGAGGTATTTTGGAAACGTGATCATCTACTTCTCTAAATCTTGTGAAGATTGTGGCTACCCTGTTGTGATTACAGGAAGATGACATGTTGCGTTCTAGGAACTTTAAGGATTGTTCAAAGTTGACAAAGATTGCAGGATAGGGGATATCTTGTTGTTGTTCTTTGGGTGTTGTATGCATATATTTTGGTTAGAGGGTTAAAGAGGTGTTTTACATTTTGATGTGGAGGTCTCTATAGAAACCTTGTTGTAAAAATCTTGACCATTATAGTGAATTTGCTTTCAAGTACAGGAAGAACACTAGATGTAGGCAGTTTGGCCGAACTAATATAAAACTCGTGTTTGAATTTCTCTATCCCTGAATTCTTTACTTTCAAGTCGACTTTATTTTCAGTATAGTGAAATATTTTCCACTACACTGATTTATCTTTTTCCTTGTGATTCAAGAAACTTTTGAAAGGTTTATACTTTGCGAAAAATATTTTGAAAAGACTCTGATTTTTTTATTTTCACCAATTCACCCCCCGTCTTGGTGTTGAAACTAAGTCATTCTTTTTCCAACAGCTCTCTTCATGTTCAATGTGCTAGATGTGCTTCCATGAGTGTTATCTCCTATGGAGGAAGAATGCCTTGAACCTGTAGACATATTTACACAATAAAACAGTAGCAAACTCACAAGGAAACACGTTAGAAACAACAGCAAAAATCAATGAAAATAGCATCACATTCCTTGGACAATTACTCATGGTTTTGGCTAGAAAAACAAGGACGAATCACTTCACTCACTTGCACTCTTCACTCAAGATAGAATGGTGTCTCAAAGTCAGATTTTTTAGAGCACAAAATCAGTGACAAAGACAAGTGAAAGGATGTACAATTCAACCTCAACAAACACAAGGATACAAACCAAGATACATGCACTTCAAGAGGCCAAAAGTTCAAAAGAAAACTACTAGACAAGTGATGTAAAAGGAACCTAAAAAAGCAAGAAAATTAGCACAAAAAAATGGCAGCACACTAGATGACTAATAAGAGACAAAACAACAAGGAAATAATGAGTCAAAACAAAGGCACATGTGAAAAAATACTGTAGCAAAAAATTGACACAAACAAGAGGTAATTCACACCAAAAACTATATGCATACATGAAGAGAAAGATCTAAAAATGAGTGGAAATAATTTGGCATACTTCAAACCTATACGTTCTGTAATTTTATGATAAGAGAGGCTGCAAAATAAGCTATCAAACACACCAAAATAGTGCAGTACATCTCAGCCAGACCAAATTTGGATTGTTGAAGAACATGTAGTTTGGTATTTACTAGTCTCGGCCAAGCAAGGAAAAAGTGCTTATGTGTGTTTGATTAAAGCTGAAATATGATTTGTTTAAGGCCTCTACTATTGCAGAACATACAAGCAAAGCTTACACACTTAAATCCTAAGTTGATACAACTCAATTCGGCATACAAAAGCAATGATGCAAAGGACTATTAGTGAGTGCAATTTCAAGAGAAAATTTTCTAGAAAACTCTTAAAGAGGAAGCATATATGACTCAAAGAAAAGGCTAAAAAAAGAAATAAAGACTCTAAACAGACCAGCCATGACAAGAATTAATAGCTAGAAAAAAGGCACACAAAAGGAATTCGAAGCCTACTTGTTGAAGACCTCCAAAGATGCTTGTTGTTTTTGTTAGAAGGTGTTGTTTGTAGCCTCTGGACAACAACATTTGAACCTTTTTTTGGAACTTGATTAGAGGTTTTGATCAACCTTAAGAGTGTGTTGATGGTGTATAATTTCCAGGAGAGGAAATCCAGCCACCAAAGTACATAAAAAGCACACACATATAGCAAACAGATTAGAATCACTAAAACAACAAGCACTGGATGGAGTACTGAATGAAATAACACCAATTTCACATAGTAAACGATGGAATTAAAATGAAATAAAGTATGTATATTTTTCCTAACATGTAAATGAAACTAAAAAAAAAATTCACTGAATTTGGAGTTGAAATGAGCAAGATATGATACAAACAAGTTGCACCTGAAATCAACGTTTTAGCTTAGCGCGGAGAATAACGTTGGGCACTGGCGGAAATTAAAAAATGGCTTTTTCTAACATGCATTCCTAAAAGAACAAAACAATGGCTCTAGATACCACATGATATGGATTAGTATGCTTATAGAGAAATAAGCCTAAGACTAAGACAATTAAGCAATGGAAAAGATTAAAAAAATGGAGGAGAGAAAGGATAGGAAAACGTAGGGAATTTAAGACACGCCACTTGAAATGATCCAAGATAAGTGTCAAGGAGATTGCCACTTGCTCTTCACAAGATAAGACCTCAAAAGATGACTTAGAGACAAAATTCTATCTCAAAGAAGATAAGCAAATGAATTCAATTCACTCTTATGTTCATTCAATCAAAGGTGTGTTAGTACAATGGTGACCAAAGGTTGCTTATATAACCTTAAGGAATGAAGTAAGTAGAGATATCTAAGGGATGTGGGATTTGAAAATCTTCAAGTTTGTACAATAGCGTCCCAAGGGAGATCTGAGTCCCACATCTCTCAATTCTTCAACTCCTTAAGGGTTTATAAGCTTCCTAACTAGTCTAGAATTCAAAACTACAACTATACATGATCTAACTTGCATTACAAGCAACTATAAGCAGAAAAGACTTATTTATTCTTCTTTCTTTTAAGTTCAAGTTATGTGAAGTCCCACATTACTTGCACCTTAAAGAAAAGAAGAATATATAAGCTTCTTTACAACCAAACAAAGAGAAAGATACTAGAAATTGGAATAGGAAAAATACAAGCCTAAGAAAACCTATGTCATTTCTTTTTATGCTTCTTGTCATTCTTAAAACTTTTCATTCTTGCCCCCATCTTAGATCAAATCAGAACCCTAGAGACCAACGAACCCAACCCGGCATCCTGGAGCCTAGTAAACCTAGCCTAAACAAGCTGACTTTGACCAAAATATCTCAGATAGCCCGACACACATAGCCCAAACTGCTTGGCAAATACCAAAAGCACAAAGAAAATGGCAGTAGAACATGGTTTCATCTCAAAACAACCCCAAAATATGCACCAGTATGTATTAACATATTTATGCAACAGAAACACAACATCATGGACCAAGGCACTAAAAACCCTCAGCCACTCTCTATATTATTGTTGTGAATCTTATTTTCTACAAAATAACTTTATCCCATCCCCAAATCCACCCAATCTGACATTTCCAATATGACAATAGTTATAAATACGCCCAACGAGACCACTACATTAACCCTTTCTAGCCCAAAACATGGCCTAGCACTACTAACTCATATTAGACCATCCTCTGCATAATCTTTCTCATCATTGTTACATCAAAATATCATAACCTAGATTTACTTCAAGTACACTACCCAAATCATAAACAACAAGAACCACATAGCCACACTAGCCTCTACTAACGTCAAAAAGTTCCCATGGTATATATATATATATATATATATATATATCAATGTATATATCACTTCAATGTTGTAGGCTAAGCAATATCAGTCACCATAAGCTTTACATCAACTCCAACATAACCCGCACAACAGTAGATATTAGACTAAAAAATCATATCTCAAGCATGACTATACCAAAAACAAGGAACACCCTTTAAATCCAAAGCAAATAATGACTATATATATACATATATCTATATACATATGTGTACATACATACATACATACATACATACATACATACATACATACATACATACATACATACATACATACATACATACATACATACATACATACATATATATATATATATATATATATATATATATATATATATCCGTGCATTGCTTGTATGTGAGTTTTCCTTGAATTAATTGCATTTCATGGGGTACGTTGGCTTTATATTTAATGTATTACAAACTTTATATTGTTGTAAGTCTATGTGAAAAACCTAGACGTTGTGGTGTTGTTCATTCTTTTGGGTGCATGTATGTGAACGAGGGAAATGTGGGTTAAGCTTGGGGCTCTTGGTTTCACATATAATTTGACAGAGGTGGGGACATGAAACATGGGATTATATATAATTTTAAAAAGAATAGTGTGGGACCATGACACTTTTTGGGAAGAAAGGTTGGTAGGGGATACATGTTTCCTCTCCTAAAGTTAGTTGGTAGGGGTGCATGCACTAAGTGTTATGTGTTTCCTTTTCCTGGTGCTATGTTGTTTTATTTTGGTATGGGGTGGTTATGTGAAAAACCTTGCATTTTAATGCTTAGAAAGTGTGCATGAAGAGTGTGGGCTGTGAATATGTGAAAGATTAGAAAGGGTGCATGAATTATGGGAATAAGAGATGTGAAAAAGGGAGAATAAAACTTGGTGTGGTAGTGGACCCATGTGGGGTCCACTTTAGGGAAGGAAAGGTGACCTAGTCATGAATAAGGTGTATGTGGTAAAGAGGTGGTGGAAGAGATGAGTCTCTTCGTCCTTGAGGAGCATTAGAAGGTACTAAGGATTCGAGTGCTACCATTTCCCCTTTCAAGGGGATAGAATGGGATGAATGTCTCGCTCATATGGTTCCAACTCAGGTTGAGTTAGTGTTGAGGTGAACAAGGGAGATAGGTCTGAAGCTGTAGTGGAAAATCACTCAAATAATCTTATTTTGGTAAACAAGAATGAGAGGTGAAGTATGAAAGTTGATATAAATTTCTAGTGGTGGTTGGTATAGGCACAAGTTGCCTTTGCTCGCCAGGTGATGTAAAGGTAATGAGTTGGTCCTTATTTCGGTTAAGGGAATGTATGAGGGGTAATGTATTGGTTGTCATAGTCTTATTAGGCATTGATGATTGTTTAATGTGATGGAATTGTTATTAAGACTTAGTAGTTGTGATATAAATGATATATCAGTGATTTGACTTTTATTCTATTAGCTCTCCTTGTATTTTCTTTGACCTTATGGTTTCTACCTACAATGATTGTAAGACTCATGCTTTTGTACATGAGCAGATGATATTATAAATAGTCATGTGGATGCTTAAAACAACAAGTATACTGAGAGATTTAAGGATTTTATTTCTTTAGGTTAGTTTTGAACACGATTGACTTTTATTTAAATGTTGAAAGGTCTAATGTTTTATTATAGTTATAAGCGGTTGTTTCGAGTTTCTATTTAAGGACATTTAAAGGATTCAAACTATTATTTACGAGTTATTTATTATTTTTCTTTATTTAGACGCTTTAAATGGTTCAGTCAGAATTTCCTAAATTGAGACGTTACAATACAAAGCGTTTAGACTCTTGTGAGTGAAAAGCATTCTTAAGATTTGTTTGTTTGGCACACTTTTCATTTGATTGTTTCTTCTACAAGACATTTCTAATGATATCATGTTTAAGACCATATATCATTGTTCAAAGCTTATATTTGTTAGACGATATCTTTGCTTTAGCTCTTTTTCTCTCATTAACATTGATGGAATATACAATATTTAGGCTTTCAATGTTTTGTTCTTATCAAGGATAGATATGTTAGTTTCAACACATAAGAAATTATCCTCATATTTTTGCATGTCTTCCTTAGACTATGCTTGTGTAAATTTATCTTTGTAAAAAATATTTGAACTTGATAACTTCACACGCTTATTGTCTTACAAGATTCTTTTAAACACTTTTGAACTCATCACTTTGTGAATATATATACACATCTTAAGCACAATGTCTCAATTTTATGTAGGTTTTTCCTACTGATCAGATGCTTCTATTTAATGGTATGTCATATTGTTTTAACTCATTTCTTTCTCTAGGCAAATACCTTTCTATAAGATGATATTTCATTTACTATTTTTGATAAACTTCAAAACTAGAAGACCCTTGATGCTCGTAGTCCGATGGCCGCCCGGGATTGCTAGTGAATTGCTCACTAGAAGACATAACTCAGCTGGTCATTTGGACGCCCAAAATTGCTAGTTAATTTCTCACTAGAAGACCATATGCACTCTTCGTTGGATGGCCGCTCGAAATTGCTAGTGAATTGCTCACTAGAAGACACAAGTGAGCTGGTAACTTGACCGCCAAGGATTGCTAGTGAATTACTCACTAGAAGACCCTTGATGCTCGTCGTTCGATGGCTGCCCAGGATTGTTAGTGAATTGCTCACTAGAAGACAATATGTGCTCTTTGTTGGATGGCCGCCCAGGATTGCTAGTGAATTGCTCACTAGAAGACCATATGCGTTCTTCGTTGGATGGCCGCCCGGGATTGCTAGTGAATTGCTCACTAGAAGACACAAGTAAGCTGGTCACTTGGCCGCCCAGGATTGTTAGTGAATTGCTCACTAGAAGACCATATGCGCTCTTTATTGGATGGTCGCCCAAGATTGCGAGTGAATTGCTCACTAGAAGACACAAGTGAGCTGTTCACTTGGATGCCCAGGATTGCTAGTGAATTGCTCACTAGAAGACCATATGCGCTCTTCGTTGGATGGCCGCCCGGGATTGCTAGTGTATTGCTCACTAGAAGACATAGGTGAGCTGGTCACTTGGCCACCGAGGATTGCTAGTGAATTGGTCACTAGAAGACCATATACGCTCTCTGTTGGATGGCCGCTTGGGAATGCAATTATTAGCTAACATTTGCAACATAAAACTTTTGGCAACGAAATCTGATATTATTAATAAAAAATGAAGTTACAATTGGTACTTAGCTGAAATAAAATTTAAGATGTGACGAATTCCAAGTGTTGGGGATAACTTTGTCATTCAAGTGTTCCAACCGGTATGCCCCGTTGTCAAGACTTTCTTTTATTCTGATGGGACCATCCCAAATTGCTGCCAATTTCCCATGGCTAGGATTCTTTCTACCCTTTCCTGTTTTCCGCCAAACCAATTTGTTGCCAATTTAACCTTGGTATTGTATCGCAGAGTTATTAACCTTTTCTTGGCTTCAGCGCGAACCGCTGCTATGTCTCTCCTTTCTTGAAGAGTTTCTAAATTCATCCTCAGTTGCTCGTTGTAGACCTCCAAATCTGCCATCGTCCTTCTTATAGTGGGCTCACCTACCTCAACTGGCAACATGGCATCTGTGCCATATGTTAAATTAAAGGGTGTTTCTCCCGTAGTTCCATGTGGTGCGCATCGGTATCCCCATCACACCTTTGGAAGTTCATCCACCCATGTACCTTTACATTCTCCGATCCGCTTTTTTAATTCATTGACGATCGCTTTATTTACTACTTCCGCCTGGCCATTTGTCTGAGGGTGCTCTACGAAGCTTGTCACATGCTTTATACCTAAGTTCCGATAAAACTCTGCCAACTTCTTATTTAGAATTGCCTTAGGTTATCAGTGATGATAACCCTCGGCAAACCAAAACGGCACACAATCTTCCACACAAATCTCTATACTTGAGTTGCTGTGATAGTAACAAGAGCTTATGCTTCGACCCATTTGGTGAAGTAATCAATGGCTACGAAAAGGAACTTCTTTTGAGCTCTTCTGATCGGGAAATGTCCTACAATATCCATTCCCCACTTAGCGAACGGCCAAGGAGACGTCAAGATGTGAAGTTCGGTAGCTGGCAAGTTGTGCATGTTGCCATGCTTTTGACAACTAAGACACTTACGTACAAAGTTTATGCAGTCCTTCTCCAGGGTGGGCCAAAAATATCTCGCCCTTAACACTCGAGCGCGTAAGGCCCTTCCATCTGTATACATGCCGCACGCACCCTCATGTAGTTTTCTTAACACATATTCTGCCTCCTCCCAAGAAATACATTTGAGCAACGGCATCACAAATCCCCTTTTATATAATTCTCCCACAATTAACACGTAGTGAGCTATCTGTTTGGCATCCTTAGCAAGGACTAGTTGTCTTCCTTCCTGTTCCTTCATCTATGCTATGATCTCATGTCTATAGTAGGCTTCGTCATAATTTGCCTCACTATAGAGGTCAGTTGTCCGCAATCCTTTCCCTTGGATAACATGGATAGCGTGTCTGCTCTTGTATTATCCTCCCGAGGAATGTGCTTTACTTTGAAAGATTTGAATTGCTTCGCCAAGTTCTCGGCTTTGTGGAAGTACCGAAGTAGGTGATCATAAGTGATTTGGAACTGACCCTTCATTTGGCCAACCACCAACTACGAATCTGTTCGACAATCCAATGACTCTTCCCCTAAGTCTCCGGCCAATTCTAGTCCAACAATCAAAGCTTCATATTCGGCTTGGTTATTGCTAATCTTGAACTGGAAGACGGGCGACTCTTCTACCACTAGTCCGTTTGGACCCTCTATGACTATCCCAGCACCTCATCCTCTTTCGCTGGCCAATCCATCAACAAAGAGCTTTCAGGGCTGCTCCGCATTTCCTTCATCTGGTACCAATTCTGAAGCAAAATCTGCCAAATGTTGACCGCGTACAGATCCCCGCGGTTCAAAACGTAACCCAAACTCTGATAATTCCACCGACCATCTCACAATCCGACTGGCTAGATCAGGCTTTCTTAGTATCTTTGCTATAGGGTAGTTAGTTCGCACCACTACCTTATGGCCCTGGAAATAAGGCCTTAAACGGCGCGATGCAGTTAACAATGCTAAGGCAACCTTCTCGATCTGCTTTTATTGTACCTCCGTCTCCTTAAGCACCCTGCTGACGAAATAAATGAGCCAGAGCTCTAGGGCCTCCTGAACTAATGCCACACTGACTGTAGTTTCAGTGACTGCTAAGTAAAGCTACAAGTCGCTTCCCTCGTCTGGTTTTCCCATGACCGCTGGACTAGCCAAAATTTTCTTGACATCCGCAAAGGCTCGTTCGCAGTGCGAATCCCACTTGGATGGCGAGTTCTTCCTCATTATGGTTATAATCAGTTTAACCCGTTTGGCTAACGTTGGAATAAAACGTGATAAAGCAATCAACCGCCCCACAAGGCGTTGCACCTCCTTCAAATTCTGAGGGCTCCGCATCTCCAAAATCGCCTTACACTTGTCAAGATTAGCCTCAATTCCACGAGCCGTTAACATAAAGCCTAAGAATTTCCCTGCCGGTACACCAAAGGTGCATTTTGCTAGATTCAGCCGCATCCCGTATCTCCTCATCTGCCCAAATATCTCGGTTAAATTCCTGACGTACTCCTCCACCTACCGACTTCTCACCACCATGTCATCAACATACACCTCCATGAACTTTCCTATTTGTTGCTGAAGATTTTGTCCATCAGTCTTTGATATGTTGCCCTCGCGTTCTTAAGCCTGAACGAAATGACGTCATAGCTATAATTAGACCTTTCTGTAATGAAGGCAGTCTTTTCTCGATCGGGATGGTACATAGGAATTTGGTTATAGCCTGAGTATGCATCCAATAAGCTAAGCACGACATATCTCGAGGCTCCATCCACCAGACCATCGATGATGGGCAATGGGTAAGAATCCTTAGGACACACTTTGTTCAAATCCGTGAAGTCTGTACACATCCTCCACTAGGGCCAAGGACAAGGGAGGATAAAATATAGATGAGAAGCTACAACCAAAAAGAAATAGAAGAACAATGGGGAACAAGTGAAAATTCAATACAAGCACACCCACAACCTTTAATTTTAATCCTTTTATTGACTCCACCATATTCAATTATTATTTTTTATTTTGTTTTCTTTTCTTGCCTTGTCTTTTTTCTCTTTTTTTTTATTTTTATTTTCTTTTCTTGCCTTGTATTTTTTCTCTCTTTTTTTTCTCTTCTTTTTTTTAGAACACAAAATGTAAGAGACAAGATACATAACATATTTACAAAATAAACAACAAGAGGAACCAAGAAAACCAACCAGCCAATTCATAAGAATATAATGAACGCACACCGAGACCACACTTGTTCCTAAACCAATTTCAAAGCTCCAAAATTCCCTAAGGTTAAGATGATCATGATTTTTCTCTAAAAAAGGCTAATTAATGAACTTGAAAACAAAGACAAGGGAAAAATATAGGCTCAAAAGGGGTTATCAAATGATTAAAACAAGGTAGACTTATTTGGCTAAAGGCTCAAGAACAAAATTGCCTTTATCACTTCCAAACATGCATATTAATCAAGAATTATGAAAAAGAGTCAAGCCAAGGCACATGTGTAAGCAATCAAGAGATATATATAACACATAAGAAAGAACATGAAGTGGCTTAAATCCTCACATAGGGTATTTTTGTCACAATCAAATCAACCTCTTAAACCTCATAGTCATCTTTCCAAGCAGAGAAAAGCAAGAATTTCAAACCAATCAGTATCAATCAAATGAAGGAAGAACTTAAAACCTAAATAAAGTCCAGAAATCAAGAGAAGCATGCAAAACTGTACATAAGACACAAGCTTAAAACAACAAAAACAACATTGAACTAGAAAAACATAAACAAAGAAAAATCTCCCCCAATAGACCACACTAACACTATATAATGTCCCCAATGTGTCATAAACATAAGATCAGAGTAATCAGTACAATCAAAAGATTATGGACAAATGCAATAAAAGTGGAGAGGCAGAAATAAATTCCATGAGTCAGGGTGGAAGACACCAAATTTGATCGAGCAGAGAAGTGTCCTCCACAATTGGATCTAGGAAGGAATTTTTGAGGAACTACTTCATCCAGTGACCATTGATTTTGAAACTTTTGTTTGTGGAAGTCGGTTGAACAACAACCTGCAAGTTAGAATTATGTGTACCTCTTATAAGTGCATATACAATACTTCCCATGTTGATCCTCTCATTTCCTTTCATCTTTCTCTTGTGAGTGCACATGTCCTTCAGGAATTTTGCATAGTTGGGAACTTGTTTTATGGCATAAAGTAGAGATATGTTCACCTCCACTTTCCTGAAGGTTTCTAGAATCTCCTTATATGCTTCTTCCATCTTCTTGCTTTGAATAACTTTAGTAAGAAACAAAAGAGGGATAGGAGGCTGCTACAAATCAAAAATAGTGGTGGAAGACGAAGCAGGTCCACTTGCTTCAAATGTCCTGCTTGTACCCGCCCATTCCTCTTCCTTAGGAAGTTTTGTCTCAGATGCCCCAAGGTCATCCTCTTCTTTATCAGGCTAAGGTGCAGGTGCAGGTACAAATGAAGGTTGCGGTACTGGAGGTATAACAATTTGCTTCCCAGATCTGATGTTGATGGCGCTGTATGAGTTTTTGGGTTCTGCACAGTTTGAGATTGTACTTTGTTAAAATATTGTGACTGTGTCTGAGCCTGATTCAACTATGTAGCCATCTACCCCATCTAATTTCTCAAACTTTGTATGGAAGTTGTAGTTTCTTGGTGGAACTGCATATTCTATATTGTCATCTGCCTCAATAACTCCTTCAATGTCAGCTTAGAAGTCGAAGGTTGAGTAGTTTTTTGTGCAGGTACATGATGTTGCAACTATTGTTGTTGATATTGTTGGACTAGTGGGGGGATATAAGTATTCTGAAATGGTGGTTGTTGTTGTTGTTGTTGTAGAGCACTATACCATCTCAAATTAGGGTCATTCCCCCATTTGGATTATACCTGTAACTGTACATATCAAAATTTTGCTACTGCTATGGACAATTGTTGTATATGCTTGCAACATAGGCTTGAGGAGTAGGTAAGAATTCATTCAAAAATAGTCGCTTAAGATCTTCCCAACCGGTGATGGACCCTAGAGGATGACAATACAGTCAGTCCTTTGCCACTCCCTCTAATGAATGCTGAAATGCGATCTTTTAAGACATGTGGAGGTTTTATTGTGGAGTAGATTATGTGGAATTCCTCTAGATGTTTATGAGGGAATTCATCTATAAGGCCTAGTCTAGTGTTGCGAATGTATGGAACATGTTCATCAAGTGAAACTAGCTCCCAAAGAGTCATCTCACAAGTTGGAGGTTGAGCCATATTGTTTTCAGTATAGAAATCAGCAGAATATAAAAGAGAATCATAATCAGAGGCAGAAGCATAGGCAGAAGAAGCAGTATGCACAAAACTGAAATAGGTATATACAGAAGGAGAATGCTCGGATTATTACAAGTAATGATATCTAATGGAAGGTCCTACTATCTAATTCAGGATCAAAGGGTGGTGGAAGTCCTGGATTGCCTCTAGTCATGCACTATGTCAGCACAGATCATGCGATTCCAACACACAAGCATGCATATAATGGTAAAACTACTAATATACTCAAATAGTATCCAAATGAGCTGAAAGTTTTTTAGCAACACCCTAAAATCATGAAAAAATAGCACAAAAACTTTCAAAACAAAATTTAAAGGGTAACTATTTTAACCACTAAAAGAAAATTTGGAAAAACATGAAAATAAAACTAGAAAAATAAAAATAAAATAGAAAATAGTCTTTTTTTTTTGAAATCTGAGCAAAAGCATATGTAATATGTCTAATTCTGATAAAAGGAGCAAAAGTTATGGCAGTTTGAAGTTTTCACAAATCTTGCTTTCAAAAATTTTTGCATCTCAGAACTGGGACTACCATAGTTGCTTTCGGGATTTTTCTATCAAAATATAGACCAAAAGAAGTGCACACAAAATTTCAATAAAAAATAACACCTCTAGCTACCAAAACGAAAAATGTCAATTAATTAGGAAAATTGGGTGTTATTCATCCGCACTATTTATAATTGCACGCAACTCTTCCATTGCATTTTCTTGCCAAAATGTGCCGAATAGCACCAATTTCCTAATTCTGGCTTGATTGAACATGAACAACTCAAACACACAAACATCACAACACAAAATAGAACACACACACAAGTCCAAACAGAACACACACACAAAACAGAACACACAATAACACACTGAACCTAAGACAGAACTGTTGGTCCCCAACAACGACGCCAAATTTGATCATCAATGTCGCGCTTGACTCAAGTTAATGTTGCAGATTAAATGCAGTATACTAGGCAATGACTCTTAGGTCATCTCTCAAAGACCAATTTTGGTTCAGTCGAAGGATCAAACACGCAGTGGGAGGGTGTTTTGAGCAAAATGTGCAAACTAAATTAACAGAGCAAAACATGAATTAAAACACAAATTAAGGACATGTTGGTTACTAGTTCAACTGCAATGCTTTCAATCCCAGGTTAATAATAATTCAACTGCTACTCGCACCCTTAACCCAACAAGAATTAATCAACTAAGCGAAGACTAAAACAGTTTTCATAAAAGCGAATTGAGAAAACGCAATGCACCTATGTAATCCCCTATGCACTACCATAGATTAAGCAAATGCGGCTCTAATCACCTTTTTAGGCCTACCTCCTTTACCCACTAATGTAGTCACCCTTCTAGCCATCACCTTTCTAGGCCTACCTCCTTTACCCACTAATCTAAACTTTAACAACATCCTAACCCATGTTCATCACTTGATTGCTGACAACAATGTGCATCAAGAAACTAAAATTTTCGCAATGTTCCAAGCAAACAAGGAAGAACAACAAGTCAATTTTCAAACCCTCATAAACACCCTTAATAATGCCATAGCCCAAATCTTCCCAAAACTAGACCAACAACAACCACCACCACCCTCTAGGCAGTGACTGTCTCTCCTCTCATTCTTGATGTTTATCAAATAAGGACGAGGAGAATTTGCTAAACGTTGAAGACTATGCATCGATGCATTCTATTTTAGTTTTGCAATTAATTATTTGGACAATTACTTTGGCTTCTTTCTAATTCGTTTAATGGTCATATAACTCTTTGGCATCATTTTTTTTCTCTAATGATGTTGAATTATGGAAGTCACAAATCTTTCATATAGCATAATTATTTAACAAGCACTTTGGTCTGATGTCTCAAATATGTCTATCCTATTACATCATTGATTGCTCTGTTATACTATTGATTGAATGGTTGATTACTCTAATAGATTATTAAAATGAGGGGTAGTACATGTCAATCTAAACATAATATATTCCTTGAATCTTATGAAGTGTATGATTGAATATACATGTTAAGACAAGATTGTCTAAGAAAGAGACTAGGACCGTCTAAAACATCTTTGGTTTTGAAGTTTAACAAACAACATTAAACAAAATAGTCTTGGGTAATCAAATATCTAAAAATATAAAAGATCATAGACACAGAGAATAAATTACAGCCTCTTATGATTGTAAAAGATAAAACCTCTAAACACTAAAACCATCTAGTTACCCACCTAGCACGAAAATATGTCACAAAGAAAAACGTCTAGATTAGAAGCATTTATGCGATAAGCCTAATCAAGGTTTCTTCTAAAGCTACATAAGGTGTTAAACGACAAAAGAGATAAGTTGAAATAATATAAGAGCATAGAAGAAGTCTACACACAATGTGCCTAAAAACATACAATCACAAAGCAACAGGTACAAGAATATCGAAGTAAAACTAGCAAAACACTGAGCATAAGAGTCAATCAAGTAAGAATCACAACATATATTGTTTAAAGGACGAAACTTCACTCTTGAGAAGAGATATAATACAAAACATTAGCTATAACACAACTAATTAGTACTATAAGAAGAGAGGAAGTTTGCTAAGAGAAAGGTCAAGATCGTTTAACAACTTCATATGTCTTGAGGACTAATGAGTAACGTTACGCAAAAAGATACTTGCTAAAGTGTTATCTTTGTGAAAATCGCATCGTTAAATGAAAACGAGTTATGAATAACCAGTTAATGAAAAAGCTTTAGTAAACATGCTAGTACATAAGTAGGTGCATTATTGAACGTATCAATGTACTGCATAAGAGTCTTGCTAAATGCAATCGTGCTATATTGATAGCAACCTCTCTTGAAGTCACCAAACACTACACCACCACCACCATATATCCTAGAGGATTTGAGCTTCTACACCATCCATACCTTATCTCATCATCATTGGACAATTTACCACCACATTTCCGCACCATTCATCCAAGGAAACACCCCTACATGGACATCTCCTAGCTTTGGCCCAACCTAGCCAAGGAGGTTGCCATAATATATCATTTAATGATATATAAATAAAATTGATAAAGTAATATTCATATTATATAAAGTTTATTTTAAAAAAAAAAGTACTCAAACTTTGTATATAAATAGTATTGCAAAATGGACGTATAACATCTCTCATTCAACATCAACCAAGAGAAAAGTTAACGTTAAAAATGATCGGTGGCTTTTTTATAAATAAAATAAAAGTTTGGCGTCAAACAACAAAGGGGATCAACGTCATATCACTTTTAGACATCTGTTTGGAGGGGCACTAACGTCATATGATCTTTAAACATATATTTTGTTAGGGTGACACCTAATGGTGTTTAAAACATTAAATAATGTAGTGCAAAAGTCATTTTCATGTACTCATTAAACATCAGGACCCTCGTAGAATTCAACGTCTAAAATGTATATGATGTCAAGCCATATACAATCTGATGTCAATGTTGTTTAGAGAATTAAAGAAAATAGTGCGAGAGCATTTCCCTTTCACTATTTATTCACATTTTCTCTTCTCATACCTCCCAACAATTGTAGCGACTTGTGAGACCAACACCAAAGGTAAGTTTTCTTTTATTTAACACAAATGCATGTTGTTTAGATGTCTTGGGTATGGTTTTCTTTTGTTTTCACTGATTGTTTTCATGTAGGGACTGTGCTTTGAACACCTTCAACCGGTGGCATGAGTTCTTTTTTCTTCTTCACTTGCGATGACTCCTCCACAGCTAGGAAAATTTACCTCCAATATAAGTTACAACTGTATGTTATCCTTCATTATCTTCTGTGGAGTCAACACACAAACATGCAAAAAGATAAATAAAGAAAAAAAGTGCAAGTTCCCTTTACCTCTTACTCTTCACTTTTTCCTTCTTCCCCATAAAACTTAGCTTTTAAAACTTTCTCCCTTCTCTCTTTGACTTGTCATTGGTTTTATTAAAATTCTCAGCCTAAACCTTATCCTCCTAAACCTGAAATATTTAAAGAAAATATAATATAAAAATATTTTAAACTATAAATTAATATCTAACCATCTCTAATAGTATTTTATTCTACTCAATTTTTTAACTATTAAAATTTCTACAATTTTACATTTTTCCACTAAAAATATTGTAGAACTAAAGAAACAACACATTTCCGTATGACACGGATATTGAGTCTAAAAGGTTTCGGGTATGACACGAATATTGACAATAAAAGGTTTCGGGTGTGACACGGATATTGACTACAAAAGTGTTCAGTGTATTGACGGATATTGACTATAAAAAGTTCGGTGTATTGCACGGGTATTGGTTCTAAAAGGTTCCGTGTATTGCACGGGTAAAAAGATAGTTAACATATATAATAATTACACATTCTGTAGCTGAGGTAGCATCTAATTCACTTGAAATCTCTATAGCTGAGGGGATTGTTCTCATTTAGAATCTACTAACCAGTCATTCCCACTCTACCAGCTTTTCTCACCGCTTCAACCATAGAAACAAATGAAAATTTCACTAGTTTCATGGTTTTACTTCACTGTCTACTGTTGGACGTATCTCGTTGTTCACATCGTCTCTGACCAATGCAATAAGGATGAAAGATCACAGCTCTTGCAATTGAAGAACAATCTTACATTTGAGCCTGAGAGTTCCAACAAACTAAGCTCATGGAATCAAAGAAGTGCTTGTTGTGAGTGGAGAGGTGTAACATGTGACGAGCAGGGGCGTGTTACTGGTCTTGACCTGAGTGAAGAATCAATCGCTGGTGGGTTTGACAATTCAAGCAGCCTTTTCAGTCTACGCCACCTCCAGAATTTGAATTTGTCTTACAACAACTTCAACTCGGAGATTCCATCTGCATTCAACAAGTTTGAGAATTTAACTACTCTGAGCTTGGCATATGCTGGCTTTGTGGGGCAAGTTCCAATACAGATTTCTCAACTCACAAAATTGGTCACTCTTGATCTTTCATCACAGGCACAAGAAGTGAAACTTGAGAACCCAAGTCTCCTTGAACTTGTCAGAAACCTCACAAAACTTAGACAACTTTATCTAGATGGTGTGAGTGTATCAGGTGGAGCACAAGAATGGCAGACTGCTTTGTTGCAAATTCCAACTCTTGAAGAATTGAGCATGCTTAGCTGTTATCTCTCAGGGCCACTTCTTCCTTCCCTTGCAAGACTTGAGAATCTATCAGTCCTTGATCTTAGTAATAACAACTTGTCATGTCCTGTTCCAGAAACATTTGCCCATTTCAAAAGTCTTACCTCCTTGAAGCTTACTGATTGCGAGTTGATTGGAATTTTTCCAGAAAAGATCTTTCAAATACCAACATTGTCCTATATTGATATATCAGGTAATTATAATCTTTCTGGTTTCTTTCATCACTTCCTTCCAAATGGATCTCTCCACACCATGTTCGTAAGTGACACAAATTTCTCTGGTCCACTTCCAAATTCAATTGGAAATTTAAGAAACTTGTCTAATCTGGATCTTTCTTTATCCCAATTTAGTGGAACACTGCCCAGTTCATTACAAAATCTCACCCAACTTGTTGATCTAGATCTGTCAGGGAATCGCCTTTCTGGCTCAGTTCCAGCTTTACATTTGTGCAAACAACTCCAAAGCATATACCTCACTGATAACACTTTCACAGGTGCAATATCGTCTGTTAACTTTCAAGACCTCGTAAATTTAGAGTACCTAAACTTAGACAGTAATTTCTTCACTGGAACCATTCCATCATCTATCTTCACACTACCATCATTGCATTATCTTCATCTTTCCAACAATAAATTTGAAGGTCAACTCGATTTCACAAACACCTCGTATAGTTTACAATCGCTTGATTTGAGTGGAAATCTTTTAGAAGGGTCCTTTCCCATATCTTTGTTTGAACTAACGAATCTTGAATCTCTTTCATTGTCTTCCAATAATTTCAGTGGCACCATAGAGGTCAATTTGCTTAGCAAGCTGGAAAACCTTACCACACTTGATATTTCAAACAACACCTTAACAATAAATGATACATCCACTCCACTCACTCTGTCTCCATTATTTCCTAGTTTGAAAGTCATAGGCTT
The DNA here is from genome assembly GCA_027742785.1 of Vigna reflexopilosa. Taxonomy (NCBI): domain Eukaryota; kingdom Viridiplantae; phylum Streptophyta; class Magnoliopsida; order Fabales; family Fabaceae; genus Vigna; species Vigna reflexopilosa. The sequence continues at coordinate 8,366,253 of CM050929.1, read as the reverse complement.
AGCTTCTTGCAAGTTGACAAAATTTCCACAATTTTTGAAAAATCATTCACTAAGATCTATTGATCTGTCAAATAACCATATTGCTGGCACTATACCACACTGGCTTTGGAACAACAATGCTCTAGAAAATGTTGATCTTTCGTATAACTACCTGACTGACTGGGAGGAACCTATGTTCAACAATTTGTCTCTTTTGTCCGTCCTTGATTTTCATTCCAATCTTCTCCACGGACCTCTTCCAACACTACCCCAATCGTTTGACTATGTAGATTTTTCATATAACAATTTCAGCTCTTTTTTGCCACCTAAAATTGACAAATACCTCAGAAAAGCTAAGTTTCTCTCTATTGCAAACAATAATATCCAAGGGAGCATCCCAGAATCAATATGCGATGCTCCTAATCTTCGTGTGCTTGACCTCTCCAATAATTCTCTGACTGGCACAATTCCAAAATGCTTGATTGCTATGAATGGAACAATTAGCATACTTGATTTAGGGAGGAACAAACTCAGTGGCACTATTGACACATGTCCTGGCTTGTGTTCGCTAAGAACACTACACCTAAATGGTAATTCTCTGCATGGAAAGCTTCCAAAATATCTGGCTAATTGTGCCATGATGGAGATTTTAGACATTGGAGACAACCAGATACATGATCAGTTCCCTTGTTGGTTCAAGAACATGACCACCATACGTGTTCTTATTTTGAGATCCAACAAAATAAATGGCTCACTCAATTGTGAAAGAACCGAGGTAGCATGGCCACAGCTTCAAATTTTTGACCTTGCATCAAATAACTTAGGTGGTAGAATTCCATTGGCATTCTTTGGAAGTTGGAAAGCAATGATAGCTGATGAGAATGATCAGAGAAAGCTAGGTCATCTTCAATCTGAAGTACTAGAATATTTTAGTGTTTTTTATAATGACAGAGTTACAGTTACAAGCAAAGGGCAACGAATGTATTTAGCAAAGATCCTAATCATCTTCACAGTCATTGACTTGTCATGCAACAAATTTGAGGGACTAATCCCAGGAGGACTTGGACAACTAAACGCTGTCCACATACTTAATCTATCACACAACACCTTCTCTGGCTCAATTCCTTCATCTTTTGGAAATATGGAAGATCTTGAATCCTTAGACCTGTCAAACAACAACTTGAGCGGGTCAATCCCAACACAATTAGCACAGTTATCTTTTCTCTCATTCTTGAACCTATCATGCAATCATCTCATGGGGAGAATCCCAACAGGTACCCAAATTCAGTCATTTCCAGCAGACTCGTTCAGTGACAATGATGGGCTGTGTGGACCTCCATTGTCTGAAAATTGTAGTGTTGGTGATGGAATGCAAGTGACACCATCTCAAGTATCAAATTCCAATGCTGGCGTGAAAATTTCCTTTCATTGGAATTTTATATCATTTGAGGTAGGATTCACTTCTGGGGTTGGAATTATTGTTTTTCCTCTCTTATTCCATAAGCCATGGAGGAAATGGTACTGGAAATGTGTTGAAGACATACTTTATCACACCTTCCCTCAGCTGGACTTTGTATATGAACGGCATGGAGGACAAAGTTACAGAACACTACGGTGGAAACCACAGTGAAGATATTTGCATCTACCATTATGAAGTATGCGGTACAAATAAATTGTAACTATTTGAGGTTTGTTTTTTTCTTATTTAAGGGTCATTTGGAGGAGATTAGATATATGTCATTTGAGTCCAATCCACATCATTTTTAACCCAAAATTTTGAGAAAATGAACTTATAAGTATTTTTCTTAGATGATGTTTAACTTAGTCATTTCTATCTAATATAAAACTCACACTTGGCTTATTTTTAACACCATTCTATCTTGTCCACTTTTAAAATACTATATTTAATTTATGTTGAAAATCTAGATGTGAATCTAGATGAGAAAGTTGAATAACTTATAAAGAAGTAAACTCAAACAAATTATCTTAAGGTTTTGGATTAAAGATAGTGTCATTTCCTTATATAAGTTAATCTCGAGTCTCATGGGTTGACTAAATGAAAAATCTTGAATTTGTGAATTTCTTGTATTGAAAGTTCCTCCGTGATAAGCCTGCCTTTGAAACAAATGTGTCTTATTGCTATAATAAAATGGGAATATAAAAAGTTCACCATTCAGGTACTCTAGTTGAGATTGTGGAAGACTTCCAATCAAGGTGGAGTGTACCTATGTGAAAGGAACTCACTATTTAAGGGAGGATTGTTGAAAGTTCAAGTTTAAATTTTACATTAATTAAAGATAAGAAAGTTGGACAACTTGTGATGACAAATCTCTTAGCCATGGTCAACCACTTTCAAGAAGAGTGGAAGTCATTCTTGAAGATGGTCTAAACTCTACCTTTAGGACCACCTTTGCAGCCATCATGGAGCATAGTGTATAGGTTTTATTTAGGTCATGTATTTTGGCCAAGTAGTGTAGGTTTGTTTAAGGCTTGTATTAAGGCCTAATTAGTATAGGGTTTTTCCTTAAGCTAGACATCCAAACCATGTGAAAAGTATGTGCCATGTGTCATGTTTCCATTGGAGAGGATTTAATTTTAGTAGTGGTCACATGGAACTCTAGGAAAAGGGAGGATTGTACTTTATGAGTGCCCACATGTCCTCCCCTTATTGGAGGGGATTTGTGGACACTTGTCTAGTCCTTAGAAGGCCTCATTTTTGGCTAATAAGTACAAAAGTGAGAGCTCATGCTTTTAGGATTTTTAGAAGACACCCTTGCTTATATATAGAGGTGTCTCCTCTCTTGTAATCACCTTTGATTGAGAGTAAAGTTATACTGTCATTTTTGTGCCAAACTACTCTTTTAAAGTCACCCTAGGCTAGAGCAACTCAAGTGGCCTCCTCTAGCCTCCTTCCTTCAAGAGTTTGCCAAACCTCTCTTAGACCATTGCTAAACACCACCTCTATCATCCATAAACATCGCATGACCAAGAACCTTAGTCTCTTTTCCACCATATTTCCGCAACCACCCCAACCTTCAACCATCATCATGGCTTTCCTTCTAATTTTCCCCCAATCTAGCTAAAGAGATTTCCATCAACTTGTAAGGAAGGATAACCCATTGTATTAATATTTTAGGTTAAGGTGGTATCAATTCCTTATGCGGGATGAATTTGTGTTTCATTGGTATTGCATTTATCGAGTGAATCCCCTAAAAAAACCCTTCATATTATCATATTCTCTTTTATCTTACTAATCAAAATATATTTTATACTCCTTTATTGTATACATTATAAGAAAGACAGAAGAGCAAGGCAAATAAAGGGTATCAAGATGAAGGATAAGAAAAAAATTAACTAAAAAGCAAAATTTTGAAGGAAGAGATACACAAAATGACCATATAAATTAGCTATTGCGCCTTTAAAGATAAAAGGAAATAATAAACTTTAGGGAACTTTTACGCGATTGATAATTTTTTCAGTTTAATTAACTTTCGAAGGCTCTAATCCATTACCTATGGGGTTAGAGCTAACAGAGGCAACTTCTAATACATTTCAAACGTTTACAGGTTCAAATTAATTTACTTTGTAGTTTAGAGTTAATAAGGTTCACACTGTTCAATAAGAGGAAATTTACACATTGCAATTTACACACTATTTGAGTGGTGACTACTGACTAGGGAGAAGGATATATTCAACATCAGTTGAATCAAAATCATTCTAAATAATAGAGTTGTCAAAATGGGCCACCCAGCCCGACCCGGTTCGACCTACCACGGGATCGGTCACTTAATGAGCCAACTCAACCTAGCTCATTTATTAGCGAGTCAGAAAAATTTGAACCCGACCCGACCCACCGCAGGTTGGTGGATAAACAAGTTGACTCACTGGCTCACTTAATTACAATTTTTTTAAATAAAAAAAATTATAAACTTTTTATAATTCAAATCTAAATAAATTTCATCCCCAAATTTCACTCTCAACATGGGTATTTAATTAATTTTGAAAATAAGGAACTTAAATAATTTTTTCAAGCAAAAAAAATAATAAGTATTTTTTTATAAAATTAAAATTAAATTTTAATAAAATGAAATTAGGTAGGTGGGTTGGTGGGCCAACCCGGCCCACCACGGGTTCAACCGGCATGAGCCAGGTTTAAATGAGTCAGGTTGAAATCTGACCGCATAAAAAAATACAATTTTTTCAAACCCAACCCGATGTGGGGCTAGGTTGGCCCACGGGTTGTGACCCATTTTAACAGTTCTACTAAATAATTTGACAATGCATGTAGGCAAGGTAGAAAAGTGTGATTTTGATAAACAAAAGGAATAAAGAGCAATCGACAAAAAAAGGATGTCATAATAAATAAATAACTAGTGCAAAAAAGAAAAAATATGACAAGTAAAATAAACATATTATGAAAGGTGTTTTGGTATCATAGTTTTGACAATCATAAAAGGTTTATGCATTCTATTTCATAGCGAAAAAGTATGTCATAATAGGTTAAACCTATTATGATGTACTTTTTGTCACATGTCATAATATATCTCGTCTATTATGACATACTTTTAGTTATCATTCATAATATATCCAATTTACCATGACATAATTTGGTTTACCTATCATAATATCTCGGCTTCTATGACATAGTTATTTTCATCTATCATAATATCTCCTATGTATTATGACAGGTATTCGTTCATCATACGTGTTATTCACAACTAACCTACTATGACATACATTGTCATGCACGTCATATAACTTGTTTTTCTTAAGATTTATACGTGCTTCCATTTTACATACTATGGTAAGCAATGTTATGTACGTCATAGAAAAGTTGTCTTTTTTTTTAAATGATATTCTCTGTTTTATGATCTCATCCAATCAATTTACCTGGAAATCAACAAATTCAATTGAACAAATAAAATGGAAATCATTTCATACATTAAATTGTCCAATAATATTTAAGACATTATTTGTACATAAAACTATATATTCAATTCAAATATTACATTAACCTACATATATAATCTAAATTGTAGCCAAGTTTCTACAAGTTACTAACACTTAAAATAAAATAAGGATGCTCAACTCAAACGCCTCATGCATAAATTCTGCATTTACTCTAAAAGGCATGTTGTGTTTAATATAGTCCATAACATTTCTAGCATCCAACCCAAAGGAAAACATAAGTCCACGATTGCATATGTAGGTTCCTTGGACACTTCCATCTTAATGAATAACAAGATTTTACCATAAAAGCCAGCTTTTGGGTACCAGTATAAAACTCAAAATTTAATTATATAATACTTGGGTACACTGGTCCCTTAGATAGACCAAGGCGAACTTCCATCCCATGATGCATGTCGGAAGGCCTAAAAGTTTCCAAGCACAGGGATATGTCGTATCTCAATGAATAAAAACAGCAACAGTTAAGATTGCATTTTTTATTATCATGGATACCAAACTCACAATCATAGGCCTCGAATCATTAGAAATAACATCGCTCAAAAATATTAAGCCTAGTTCATACATGCCATGCATTTATCTTCAACTATAGCATTTCAATTATAATGCTCGTCAAATCTTAAACGAGTCAAATATTTTTTTCCATTTTAAAAAAGTTGTGTTTCGTTCATAAACTAAGCTATATATCTATTTCATTTATGTGCTATATAAAATATTGTAAATCATTTTTCCCACCATTGCAGATGTCAATGGTATCGAGTATTTAAATATAAGATTACAATTATCTCCAAGACTACAAGTATAATATTTTGTTCTAATGAACCATAAAACAACTATAGTCATGGCCATTGAAATATAAAAAGTGACTATAGTAATTTACCATTCAGCCATATTATTTTATAGGAAGACAATATAAAAAGTGCACCAACAATCTGTCACTTTCACGTGAACAAATAGAATGATATAGCCAATTCTATCTATGACTAAAACTGTTAGAATCATTACATATAAGTATCATCATTTAGGCTAGTCTGCAGAATGATTAATGAGTTGTACCTAGTTTAGTACCTAGTTCTGTACCTAGTAGTCTAGTGCAGACTCTTGATGTTCCATGTACTCTTGTGATGTTCATTATAAATAGAAGATAGTGAGAAGGATCATTAAGCCCTCAAGAATATATTTTTATCAGTCTTAAATCTTAAGTTGGTATCAGAGCAGGTTCATCCTGTTCTGGTTTCCGTCTTGGGTTGTCCACCAGCACTGTCACTATTATTCGCATCTGTCCGGTGCCATTTGCCGTTGTCCGCGGCTATCTCGCTACTATCTGCAGCTGTCCACTGCAGTTTGAAGCTCTTTAACTTGGTTGTCTGCCATTTCGCATCTGTCCGCTGTTGTCCACCGCTGTCTGCCACTATCAGCCGCCGTCCGCCGCCGGCCGCCGGCACTGTTCCGTCCGGCGACCACTGGATCTGGTTCGCCTCTTCATGCGACGACCAACCCCACCGGTGTCGGCGTCTGATTCTTCCCCACACTCTGCCACACGCCGCGTCTTTGTGCGCTGCGAACAGGCGTGTGCAGCTCACGCGTCGCCCTCTAGCCGCCAGAAAGTCACCGTGACACCTCCATAGTCGTCGCCTGGACCTCTTCTCTCTGTTTTGCCCCTCAAAACCCTGCTTCAGTGAGGTCCAGAAGCTCCCCTTGAAGAAAACCCTAAGAAACCCCTAGGGTTTTCTAGTTCCTCTCGGTTTTCTGGCTCCTTTCTGGTTCCTCTCCTTTTTTTATCAACAATGGCGTCTGGAAGTGTTCTTTCTTTCTCTGGAAGTCCCTCAATTACTTTCGAAAAGCTAAACGGAAAGAATTACCTCTCTTGGTCTGCTGCCGTGGAAATGTGGTTCCTCGGTTAAGGACATTATGACCACCTTAAGCAGGATGGAAGCCAAGTACCTTCTGAAAAAGCTGAACAATGGAAACAAGCAGATTTCCAGTTATGTGTCCTATTGTGGCAGTTTGTGGAACCACGACTTTTGATATCTCTTAGAGCTTTCAAAACATGTCACTCATTTTGGAAGAAAGCTTAAAGCATTTATGCTAATTATATTAAACGTCTCTATGATACAGCAAACAAGCTTGCAAGTCTCAAAATGACAGACCATTATATGGTCTCCTTCATTACTAAAGCCCAAGCAGCTGTGGAAGAGTTGAGAATGTTCTTGGAAGTGGAATCTTCGGAAGACATCAAGAAGAAGCTTGACAAGTATTATATGGTGATGATCCTCCGTGGTTTGCATCCAGATTTGAATCACATCAGAGATCAACTCCTGACAAGCCATGAGGTCCCTTCCTTGGAAGCCTTGACCATACGTCTTCTTCGTGTTCCAGTGCCTCAATCTCAGGAAACTCAAGAAACATTGGAACCATCTGTCATGGTTGCCACACGAGGAATAGGAGGACGTGGCACTAGAGGAGGAGGACGTGGAGGTCGGGGACGTCCACAGTGCACTTATTGTAAGAGGGTGGGTCACACCCAATAAAACTGTTACGCCTTGTATGGCTTTCCTTCCAAAACAGCCAATATCTCTAAGGCTGACACTCTCACTTCCAACTCCAAGTTCACTAAGGGAGAGTATCAAGAGTATCTGCGATTAAAGTTTGACAACTTGGTGCAATCATCTCAGTCCCCAAGTACGTCTACAGCCTGCATTTCTCAATCCATGGAAGGTCTCAATTCATGGGTAATTGACTCGGATGCTTCTAATCACATCTCTGGTAATACCTCAATGTTCTCAACCCTTACCCTCCAAGAAAAGCCCCATTTCATTACCCTTGTAAATGGCTTTAAAACGTGTTCAAAGGGAGTCGATCAAGTCTCCCTGTCTCCCTCTCTCACTCTGAAATCTGTTCTTTTTTTCCCTAACTGTCCATTCAATTTAATTTCCTTAAGTTAGTTAACCAAAATGTTACATTGTTCAATAACCTTTGATTCAAAATCTTTTGTTATACAGGAGCGTGGCTTAGGGAGACAGATTGGAGAAGGATATGAAGCTGGAGGTTTATACCATTTTGGATCTCGTCCACGGGTATCCTGTGTTGCAGCTCTTCCCCCTAAAGTGTTACATGATCGGTTTGGCCATCCTCACTTGTCAAAGTTAAAAAAGATGTGTCCTGAACTTAGTGGTCTTCAGACTTTAGAATGTGAGTCTTGTCAACTAGGAAAACATGTTAGATCTGTCTTTTCTAAAAGGTCTCAATCAATGTGTACTTCTAGTTTTTCTATTATTCATTCTGATGTCTGGGGACCTAGTCACGTCTCTTCTTTTGGTTTTAGGTATTTTGTTACATTTATCGATGAGTATTCTAGATGTACTTGGGTTTATCTAATGAAAGATCGCTCTGAATTGTTGCCAATCTTCACATCTTTTTTGAATGAAATCAAGAACCAATTTGGTCAAGTAATTAAAATCTTAAGAAGTGATAATGCTAAAGAGTATTTCTCATCCTCTTTTTCTGCAATCCTTAGCTCCCATGGTATTTTGCATCAGTCCACTTGTCCTCATACACCCCAGCAAAATGGTATAGCCGAAAGAAAAAATAGACACTTGGTTGAAACTGCTCATACCCTTTTGCTTGGTGCCCATATTCATATTCATCACTAGGGGGATGCCATCTTAACTGCATGTTATCTTATTAATATGATGCCCTCCTCCCCTCTCAATGATAAAGTCTCGTTCTCCATCCTCTTTCCCAATGATCCTCTCTTTCACACCCCACCTCGAGTGTTTGGTTGTGTTTGTTTTGTTCACGACATGTCTCCAGGGCTAGACAAGTTCTCCGCTCGTGCAATCAAATGTGTCTTTTTGGGTTATTCTCGACTTCAAAAAGGGTACCGGTGTTACTCTCCTGAAACCCGGAAGTACTACATGTCTGCCAATGTCACATTCTTTGAACAGACACCTTTCTTCTCTCCCTCTGTTCAAGATGTTCATATCCTCCAACAGGTCCTTCCTCTTCCAGTGGTCGAGTCCAATATCTCCCATGTCCTAGTCAATTCAAGTCATGCTCAAGGTCCTCCGAACCTTCCTCTCCACACATTGATCTCTCCCGACACAGTACCCCCGTGGGCAGTCCTCTTCTAGAAAATGGTGGATCTCCTTCTTCAGATTCTTCTCCATCACCGCCTCCTGCCACGCCTCCTTGTGAAGATGATTCTGGTTGGCCCATTGCTCTCAGAAAAGGTAATCGTTCCACTCGCAACCCTCATCCCATTTATAATTTTCTTAGCTATCACAGATTGCCGCCTTCCTTTTATTCCCTTTTATCCTCAGTGTCTTCTGTGGTTGTACCCAAAAATGTGAAAGAAGCACTTGATTATCCTAGATGGTGACAAGCCTTGATTGCAGAAATGTAGGCTCTTGACCACAGTAATACTTGGGAGCTTGTGCCACTTCCCCCGGGAAAAGAGGTTGTTGGTTGTCGATGGGTATATGCAGATAAAGTCGGCCCTCATGGTGACATTGATAGGCTTAAAGCCCGGCTGGTTGCAAAGGGGTACACTCAAGTGTATGGCCTTGATTATTGTGACACCTTTTCTCCTGTGGCAAAGATGACTATCATTCGTTTTTTCTTCGCAATGGCCGCAATTCGTCATTGGCCACTTCATCAATTGGATATCAAAAATGCCTTTCTCCATGGTGATCTTGAGGAAGAAGTTTATATGGAGCAACCTCCTGGGTTTGTTGCTCAGGGGGAGTCTGGTATGGTTTGCAAATTACACCAATCTTTGTATGGGCTCAAGCAATCACCATGTGCTTGGTTTGGAAAATTCATCTCCATTGTTCAAAAATTTGGGCTAAAACGCAATGAAGCAGATCATTCGGTCTTTTATTATCATTCATCTCTCGGGAAATGTGTTTACTTAATAGTATATGTTGATGATATAGTCATTACAGGAAATGATATTGCTGGAATATCTCAATTGAAGGAGTACTTGTGTAGACATTTCAAAACCAAGGATCTTGGAAGCCTCAAATACTTCTTAGGCATTGATTTAGCTCAGTCAAAGGATGGAGTTGTAATCTCCCAAAGGAAGTATGCCTTGGATATTTTGCAAGAAAAAGGCATGATTGATTGTAGACCGGTTGACAGTCCTATGGACCCAAATCAAAAATTAACAACCGAAGTGAGTTATTTTCTGACCCGGAGAGATATAGGAGACTTGTTGGAAAACTAATCTATCTCACTATTACAAGGCCAGATCTATCTTTTGCTGTTGGAGTGGTTAGTCAGTTCATGCAAGCTCCATGTGTTGGCCATTGGAATGCTATCATTCGAATCCTAAGATATTTAAAGAAGGCTCATGAGCAAGGGTTGCTATATGAAGAGAAATGAAGCCTTCAGGTATCAGGATATTGTGATGCCGATTGGGCAAGTTCTCCTATTGATAGACGATCTACTACTGGATATTGTGTTTTCCTTGGAGGAAACATTATCTCATGGAAAAGTAAGAAACAAAATGTAGTGGCTCGATCAACAGTTGAAGCTGAATATAGGCAATGGCATCACTAACATGTGAACTTATATGGGTGAAGTAGTTCCTTCAAGAGCTCAAATTCTATGACATTCAGAGTATGAAGATGTATTGTGATAACCAAGCTGCCCTTCACATTGCATCAAATCCAGTGTTTCATGAGAGGACTAAACATATAGAGATTGATTCTCATTTTGTTCCGGAAAAGTTATTGTCAAAAGAAATATGTACCGAGTTTGTTGGATCAAATGACCAACTCGCAGATGTGTTGACTAAGTCATTGAGGGGACCTCAGATTGAGTTTATTTGTTCCAAGCTTGGTACATACAATCTGTATGCTCTAGCTTGAGGGGAAGTGTTAGAATCATTACATATAGGTATCATCATTTAGGCTAGTCTGCAAAATGATTAATGAGTTGTACCTAGTTCAGTACCTAGTTCTGTACCTAGTAGTCTAGTGCAGACTCTTGGTGTTCCATGTACTCTTGTGATGTTCATTATAAATAGAAGATAATGAGAGGGATCATTAAGCCCTCAAGAATATATTTTTATCAGTCTTAAATCTTAAGTTAAACATTGCAAAAAAATGTTGTTGCACTATCTACCCAAACTAACGTGAATTTGCTTATACCATGACACATATTTCTAATGCTCAAAATCTTCTCCAAACGGCTCTTACCAGAGCTTAAATAAATCAAATCTGATGCTGCACCACAAAACCAGAGAAAACACAAAACCAGAGAAAGGAAAGACAAGAACGTGAACCAACCATGGAAAACCAGCGTGACCTTCCTCCTAGTATAGCTGCACCAGCCAACAAAGGAAAATTCCACCACTAGCTCAACTCATGTGATCAAGGTACTTGGTTCTTTGCACCATAGACCACCTAAAAGTCACGTTCCATCTCTCAAATAATCAAGAAACAAAAATACTGCAGCCCTTAAGCTAAAGACAACACCTACTCGAAGTTAAGTTCCTTCTAGAGACACTTGTGCCTTCTAACTCACGGTCCAGTTCAAGAAAGCTTGAACTTCATCATGTTTTAACTCTTCTAAAGAACTAGAGTTCTTAGAATCTAGTTTTAAGCCTCAATGAAAATTCTAGATAGAAAGCACCTCACCAACTCTACAAGAGTTTAGTAGTTAAACTAGTTTTGATCAAAGAAAAGGGAGAGTTGTTTTGTGCCAACTAAAAATTCCAGTAGCTGTTCTGATCTCTGTATCTCAATGTTAGTAGCTCTAACATCTTCCTCTTGGTCGAGTTCACGTGAGAAAAATGGTCCAGCACTCCTTCAGCTCACGGTTATCCATCAGCAAAAGAAAAAGGCTGCACTGCATGGTCTCCAAAAGTTGCTACTGTTTGGGCTCATGAATCAAGTCTAGCAAGCTTTGTTTTTAAAGAAAACCTTTCAAAAGTCTAACACTTGACCCCACTAAAACATATTTTACATTTTCTCTAATTTCATCATCTAAACAAAGAATGATTCCGTCAAAAACAATGTACCAAACAACGGCTTACTTGACCTCCTTGCTGCCATATATATGTTTTTTTATCCAAACTGACCCTATTTCTATTTAGACATAAGAAAGAGTGGCAACACTAGAAACTTCTGTCCAGCAAAGGAAACACTGCACCAATTGAACAAAACCAAAGCAAACTAGCGTCATTTGATTCATGTAGCAACTACACCAGCTCTGGTCACGTTCCAGCATCATTCACATCCCATCCAGGAGGAAAACGCTGCAGTAATTCCAGGGAAAACATGCGTCTTTTACACGAAAGTCTGGAACCGTTGCATCCAACCAAGGAATTTCTCCCAACGTAAACTTTATCCCAGTAAGGAAAAACCAACTTCATCACTTCCTATTTTAGTGCTAGCTACTGTCCCAAATTATTTAAAACAAGCTGGACTCTAACTAAGTCAAAATAGTGAACCTAGTCAAGCAAAAGGAAAGCTGAATTCTCATAAAAAGTTCAGCCAATTAACTCTGCCTCTCCATTTTAATTTTTCTGCTAACCTTTGAGATAAAGTTCTCTAGGAATTTTAAGCAATGGAACAACATCTAAAGGTTACTACATCATAAGATATATTGCACCATTCCGAAAAACTCTCCAACATCTGTAAACATTTTCCAGAATGTGCACCACTACAAACTACTTCCAACTTAGTTCATCTTTCAACCAAATTCAGTGACTTCTACCAAAGTTTTACTTTGCCAAACTCATGTGGCTGTCTTAGAGTACTATTCCCATTTTTATTAAAGTCTTACTACAACAATAAACTTTTACATGCTAACCATCATCCACATATTAAACACATATCAACACATGCTTACCATGTAACTCATCTACAACTCATACGTATAGCAAAAAAATGCATCAAAGAAGTCCATAATGACAGTAATAACAATATCAGAAACGCTTCCCACCATAAACATGTATACCCATTCATAATCATCATGCCAAAAATCACACGATACAAGATTCTATCAGCTCCCCTTACCAATTTCTCCTGCCAAATTTCTCTGATTCTCTTAAGTTTCCCAGTCCCTTCTTTGTTGGTTTAACCCTCATGTTTCTCTTGGTTTGTCAGCCTCCCAAATGCACACCAAAACTGTTAGGTTCCTGGATTTGGAACCTAACTAAGAACACTCACAGATAGCAGAAAATAGAATTGAAAGAAAGAATTCTATTATTTCAGAATCATACAAGCACTGTACAACGAATGGGTTGGGAGCATAACCTTCCTTGAGAGCATAACCTCTCTACACAAGCCAAAGCCTGACTTTACAAAATATATTCTTGATACCCCCTTGACACAAACCGGGTCTTATTTATAGACTTCCTCCCCTTCTAGTCTAACCCATTAAGTTCTTTTCATGTATCCTATCATTATCCACCGCTGCAAAACAACCTTGTCCTCAAGGTTGGAACCAAAAAACTGGGTCGCTTGGCTCCTCTTTATCATCATTTTGTTTTCATCTGAAGAGAATCCATTAGTTAACAATTTTTTTTTTCTTCTTCCAACTCCAAAACTTTTTTTGTATTTTTGTAGCAGCAGCACTGCCTAAGCTCTTTCCTTGTCCCGATTTGTTCATCCTAGAAGCTAAAAAGGAAAGAACTTGTTGATCTGGCCATCCAATTTCTTCATCATCATCATGTTGAGCAATTGGTTTCCTCTGAATGTTGTATTGCAGCCTTGCAAAAAAATATCCCTGCCATTGGTCTTCTAGTGTTTTTTATGTTGGTGACAACCATATTTTGAATTCTCGGATGAATTTTTCGCTACTCCAAACAACTGCATCTTCTACTTTATTTTCAGCCATAACAATCACCATGTTCCCACCATATTCTGCCTTCTTTCCTTTATCTTCACCCTTCTTCACTGTTTTCACATGCACCCCACGACCTACCCCACTATCTCTCCTAAAAACAGCAACTTTTGCCATGTCCTGGGCAGCAACACCAACAATATTTCTATCACAGTTTTTGTCTTCTGCACTGATATCTCTTTCTCTTTCCTTCCCAGAATCAGCAGCTTTAAGAGGGATGCGGTGCTCCTTATCCCGAGGTGGAGGCAGCCCTTTATTCTCCTGAAACACCTTGTATTGCTGGTGCCGACCTACACTCAAGAAATTACTATTGTTGGACGTGACTTGTGTTTCAGCACTTGTGAAAGTCTATGGATTATTTGTCTTAGACAATATTGTTATATGACGTTTATTAGACTATATGCCTTGATGTTTGACTTTCTAGACACTATATGTGCATACTAACATGCATTGCAACAAATTTACTCAACGATTCCTATACTAAAAGGGTAATATTGTTTGGTTGATGTCCTTTGACTTTATTTGAGAGTTTTATGATTTATGGCTAAAGCTTTGAGTTGATTTTAGTGTTTCCTAAACGATAAAAGGGTATCTAGACGCTTGCTTACTATAATCAACTAATGACTAGTTAATACTTAGACGCTTGCTTACTATAATCAACTAATGACTAGTTAATACTGCACATGAGGTTATTTTAAAGTAAACGATAGTGAACATACCTTTTCTTTTTGGGTTTCTGATTTTGCCTCTTGATTTTCTTCTGTCGGTGATTGTTTCTAACACTTGACTCATCTAGCTTTGGAATGAACACTTTCTTTCCATTGTGTACTATTAAGAGCCACTTGTCGAGTTTCATAATAGAGGTTTCCACTCGATCATCCAACACATCTGAAAGCTTGAGAACTTGAAGTTTTGGTACCCATCTAACTTTGTGTTTCTTCTTGTTTGTCATGTTGGCTTGAGGTTTTCTACTTTGTTGAGGTTTGTATTTGAGAGTGGTTTCTTTCGATTTGAATGCATAATTTATGCCTTTAATGTTGTCCTTGAATTCCTCTTAGACCACGTGACATTTGCTCTTCTTGATAAGCATTTTCAAGCCTTTATTTTCTCCATACATTTTTGTGTAGTATCTCAACCAAGGCATTGTTCTCAAAGGTGAGTGAGTCGAGACGACTAATGTCTTTTGTAATTGTTGTATATTTAACCAATTATTTGCGCTTCCATATTAATCTGTCACTTTCTCTCCTTGAGATGGAAAGTTCTTCTTTTGTTTTACTAATGTTCTTCTGTAGCGTTTTTGCTTCCTCCTTGGATGATGATGTCAATTCCCCTTTTAACACATCATTTCCTTTTGAAAGTTTCTTATTCTGCATCTGTATTTTTTTGACAAATTTTGGTTAATCTTTGACATTTTGTTAGAATTTTGTCATATGCTTCAATGACTAAGTCTAGATAAAAAAAAAATTCCATTTCACTGTCAGAGTGTTCTGAGTAGTGCTTAAGATCATTTGGTTCCTCTTTGAATTTGTCATTCACACTTTTGAGGTTGTCTAGTGGTGTACTACTCCCTGTGTATGATTCTTTATTTTCCATATCTTAGGATCATCTCCTTGAGTCCTGTTAAGAACTAACCCCGCAAGGTTAGCTATGATACCAACTGAAGTACTAGAAAACACTAGAAGGCGGAGGAGATTGAATAGTGTTTATGGAAAACTTTGTCAAGTATAACATTTTTAAGTGAGTTGTTAAACGCTCAACCATACGAATACTTTCAAACAATAAATTATTTTCAAGTGTTATTCAGAATACACGCTGCAGTGTTTATGAAGACTTCCTCTTTAATGAATAATCGTTTAGTATAGGAAGCTCTTATATTAGAATGAAAATACAATTGCAAGTTTCATAAGAGAAGCGTTGAGAGAGAATTAAACAGTAAATGCACGAAAATTTTTATATTGGTTCACTCCAACTAAGCTTTGTCCAGTCTCCTCTAACCTTAGAGGGTTCCACTATAATCTTCAACAAGATTACAAGTCGGTAGTCTCACCACTCCTAGTATCCCTAAGCACTCCTGGTATCACTCTGATACGCTGTCTAGTTGAGTTTGACTCACTCCTTGTTGTGTAGTATTATTCACCACTCTTGGTATCCTTAATCAGCGAATAATTCTTGTTACCCTAGACTAGTTGAGTTTTACCCAGTCTTGGTTTCCACTAGACAATCCTGTTATCAACCTAATACGCCACCTAGTAATCCTTAACTCGCCTAAGTTAAACAACAAGTGTTTTAATTCTCTTCAAAATTACAATCAACTGATTTCTTACAAGTCGTTAGACGATTACTCTTATAGAGAGGATATATGTTCAATACAATTCGGTCTACAGACTCGATAAGTGTTTCTCTCTTTTTCTCTTTTCTCTCTACTTACAAATTGTAAGCTAATATTACAATGATGCTTGAGAGTGTTTCTTGACTTTGCTTTTTCTCTTCTAATCTTTGAGCTTGAGTTTCTTTATGATTTTCTCTAAACATATTTTTTCTTTTTGTAGGATGATATTTTTGTTATATGATATCTTCTTGATTCCTGCTTCAAACATCTTCTATTTAAAGGGATCGTCAAAATATATCTGTTACGGTGAGCTCTTTTCTTGAATCTTATGTCTTCCTCTGTCTTGTCGTGTAAAGCAATCGTTGGTTAAAGTCAACTTGTTAGAGCAGGCATGTTTTTCTAGTACTTTGATAGAAGTAGGTTGTACTATTTTTTTGGCACGACTTTTGATGGTGAGAAGATTATGTGAATGTCTTCTTTGACTCTAATGTCGACTTTTGATATTGTGGAGATTGTTGATAAATGGAGCACTGGTTTAGCTAAACCTTACAATCTCATAATGTTTCTGGTTTTTGATGATGACAACACATTATTAATAACACATGTACTGATATATGTTGCATGTTCATGAATTTCATGTTTATGATTACAAGAGAACATGTTTGTGTTGATTCTGTCATTGTATGCAAATTCAATATGTTCAACATGAGATATTATCTGTAATTGCATAACATTTGTTTCTGAAATGAAAAACCACATGCCCTATTGTGAACTTATATTATGTGGCAAAACAACAGTTTTAAGTCGACTTCATTATGAAGCAAGTCGACTAAAACTCGTAGCTTTCCTCAAACTTTTTCAAAGTGTGCTATGAATAGTTCTGCAAAAAAGTTTTTCAAAACTGCATTGAAGTGTAACTTAGTCGACTATGTGTGCAAGCCATTCGACTTAATGAGTTATGTTTTGAAAATCTGTTAATTCTTGTGAAGTATAACAACTATATTTTATATCTTTGACTAAGCATTAATTGTGAGTCAACTACATTAAATACATAACCAAATTAGATTGGACTGATTGCTGCTAACTGTGATATTTGTTATAACTGTCTGCACAGAGTCGACTACATTAGTAGCACAATCGACTAGAGGAGCGTCAGTTTAGTGAAAAACTATATATAGACGCAAGTTTGATTTCTGAAGAGACTTTTTGTGAATTTACCGCTTTCATTGATTCTTTTCAGATTTGCAGAACATGCTAAGCTCCAAAAACTCATCAAGAAGACCGTGGTGATCATTCTTCGATAGTTTCTTGAAGAGTAAGAATTTTGTGCTGAAAGACAGATTGATCATACTACACATAGAGGTGTTCTGAAATGTGATCAACTACTTCTCTCAATCTTGTGAAGATTGTGGTTGCCCTGTTGTGATTACAATAAGAGGACATGTTGCGTTCTAGGAATTTGAGGATTGTTCAAAGTGGTTAAAGACTGCAAGAGAGGGGATATCTTGTTGTTATTCTTTGTTTTGTATATTCCTATATGTTGGTTAGAGGGTTAGAGATGTGTTTTATATTTTGACGTGGAGGTCTCTATAGAAACCTTGTTGTAAAAACCTTGACCATTATAGTGCATTTGCTTCCGGGTACAGGAAGGACACTAGATGTAGGCAGTTTGGCCGAACCATTATAAAAACTGCGTTTGAATCTTTTATCCCTGCACTTCTAATTTTCAAGTCGAATTTAATTTTTACATAGTCAACTATTTTCCGTTGCACTTGAAATATCTTTTTCCTTACGATTCAAGAAACTTTTGAAAGTTCTCTCTTTTGTGAAAAAGATTTTGAAAACACTATGATTTTTGTATTTCACCAATTCACACCCCTCTTGGTGTTGAAACTAAGTCATTCTATTTCCAACAGAAGGTGGGTGCATGTAGTAGGTTATCTGCATATAATAGAGTAGATGTGCATGCAGTAAATATATATTTTCTTTTATCACTTTTGTTGTTTTTGAATGTGAGCATTTAATGACATTTAATACTTGTTGAAAACAAAAAACTAATTTTTGAATTTTCTACCGTTGAGGCAATGTTTATCATTTAAGCTTTTCTATAAGATACCAAGAGTTCAATAGGAACTTCATCATTGGACTAAGTAAAGCATTTAACTCATGGTATCGTCTAGTCTGTTTCTAAACGCTTTCTAAGATTTTGCTTTCTTTGGCTAGAGTGTTTAGCGCGTTTTGGTTTCTGCATGTTTTTGGGTTTTTACTTGAGACACTTAAGGATTTTATCAAAACATTGTCTCGACACTTCAACATCTTTAACCGTTAAGAGTTTAACTGATTACCATTTGGTACAATATAGCTTACATGTTTAGCATGACTCTCATAGACACTTTGATGTAGGAGTCGTTTAGCGTTGCATCTAGATGTTTTAACTTAGGTGGTTCTACATTACTTATATGCCTAAGTGTTTTCTTAAGGCTTTCCTATGTTGTTAGATGATTAGGGATTTTCAACTTAATAATTATTTTTCTACTTATTCTATTCAAGATATAGAATTTTCCAAATCTTAAGGAGAGCGAGGACACAAGTGGGAAAATCTTATGAGAGATTTTCAAAATGCATTTGGGACAACGTTTTCTTTTTAATGTAATGTTTTGGAATATTACGTTATCTTTTCAAATTTGAATTAATGAGATTTCTATTTAGTTTTGCTTTAGTTCGTGATATAATCAGAATTATGATTTTTTAAATTAATGAAATTTTTATAAGCTACACGTGGCATCTTGAAAAGGGTGTTACACTTAACATATCAGACTCAACGTGTTGGCCTCAACCTCTCTTACGCAAAATTTTTCAAATCTTCAATCTTGATAGCTCAACCTTGTTCAGCTTCAACAGCTCAACCTTGTTAGGTCACAATAGCTCGGCCTTGTCCGACCTCAACATGTCGACCTTGACCTCTCTGTCACGACATTTAATGAATTTTCAGTCTTGACAGCTCAACCTCTACATGTCGGCCTCGACATCTAGTCTCAGCATCTCGGCCTTTACCTATCGGCCTTAACTTTTCAGCCTTAACTTCTGAGCCTAGGTGTCTTGGTACACTTAGCTTATGGTGGCCTCACACATCTCAATCTATAATGACTGGAAACGTCATGGCTTAAAATGGCTTGGAACATCCTAATGAAGGATTGAGTTCTTTTAACGAGACACTTCATCTATAAAATAAAGGTTCTCACTTTGAAACTTTTATTTGACTATTTTGCAGGCAACTAAGTTCCTTGTTGCCTACCAAGACGATCCTGATGGAACCTTCCAAGTAGTTCCTAATCGTCTACCAAGGCGATCTTGGTTGAACCTTCCATGTAGTTCCCTACCGCCTACATAGCCGATCTCGGTTGAACCTTCCATGCAGTTCCCTGCAGCCTACATGGGCGGTCCTGATTGAACCTGTCATGTAGTTCCCAACTGCTTGCCTTGGCTATTCTGGTTGATCCTTTCAAGTAGTTCCATGTTCGATCATGGTTTAAATAGCTCTCAGATTCATGTGTCGGCTACCTTATCGATCTTATCGAATAACTTTCATTTGTCGCCTAACTTGTCGGCCTTAATTGAACAACTCATATTTACAACCCTCTCGTGGTGCCTACCTTGCCAGCCTCGATTAAACAACTTTCAAATTTGTATGTTGCCTAACTTATAGGCTCCACATGAGTAAAAGTAACTTAGAATTTTTCCAACGATCATTGAGGAAATTGTACAAAAGAAAGATTATGCTTGACTACTTATACATCGGTCTAAAAATACAAGTTATAAAAGGTAAGAGGAAGAAACGACTATTGGACGAAGGCAACTTTCTACCTCCTTGCTTCGTTTCCTGTGCAACCTTACAATTATTCACCACTTACATATAGTCAAACCTTACATCCCATTATTCAAACCTCTTCGGCGCTACACTCCTCAAGGCTGAGGGGCTACTATACTTGTAAGGTTACAACCAAAGAGACAAATTTTCTATGCAAAATTTCGCGGGATGACTACCAACTACCGACATCATGTTTGGAAAGTCATCTAAGGACCAATTACCCACTATTTTTTTACTGAAGATCTTTACACGTCTTCAACATTATGAAAAGACTAGGGGCTAGTGTACTAAATATGACCTAGTACCCTTCGACCACATCAACTTTGGACTCGTCCTAGAACAATATGAACTGAAAAAGATCTAGTTATCATGGTGACTACTATTATTTGGCTTATTTGACTACCAGTTGGCTTGTACGCCTACCTACCTTGTTGTCCTACTATATATCGACCTGTACGCCTACTTGCCTACCTATTCGCCTACTTATTGGCTTTTCTGACTATTTAACAGTCTATTTTAATTTCCAATTGGTTAGTCCAACTACCTATCAGCCTATCTGACTACATTATCCACTCACAAGCCGACTCGTCCGACTACCTTTTGCACTACCAAAACTAATGGTGTAATACTTTGTAACTTAGCAAAATTTGAATCAAACAACTAGCTCATGACGTAAATGGGCCACTAAGCCCAAGCCCATCCAAGTAAGGGTCCACAAATGTCATAAATTATATTATAAATAGCATAATCATCAAGGTAAATAATGTATGTTCATGATTACAACTATCCATTATCTAACCCATTCGACTAACTTGGGCAACATAGTGTTTTTAATAGACACACCTCCTATCGACCTTAAAGAGATGAGAACCTGAGCATCTCGTCTTGAATGAATGAAGTTGAAAGTACACCCCTTCTCGATCTGAAACTACATCTAATTCTTATAATAGCTCAGTTTGAAAAAAACATGAGTCTTTATTAGAAAGAGTTTGAAGAGTCTTCAATGTGTACTCAACCTTATAAGAATAATTATAAATAATTTTATCTTCTACTTTTAATTCTCTTTTTTTTTTTTTTACTTCTTTTCAAATTGTACATTGTAAACAAAACATAAGATTGATCCAGTAATATGTGATGATTTTTATTTCTTAGTTTAACAATCATAGTTTCTTTGTACTATTTCCTTTGACTTATTATCTTAGTATTACACGTATTTTGCTTATTTTTTCTATAACATTTTTTTACCAAAATATGCAATCTTTAAATAAAAAAAAATAAGATTTTTACAAATTAATTAAAACTATAACTACCTAAATTTCTATTTATATGTATAATATAATATATTTATGAAAAAGACATGCCTAACATGAGTTTATTAGAAAAAATACATAAATATATTTTATTTTCTTCTTTTTTGAAAAAGTATAAAATTTTATACTTTTATAATTATTTTATGCTTATACGTATGTCAAATAAATTTAAAAGCATATGATGATACTGTTAAAAAAAAAAAGTAAATATGTATCGAGTGGTCAATAACCTTCCTTTGGGTAACGTTTCCATTACTCAAAATATTGTGAACTGTTTCAGTTTTTTCTTTACCACAACACAACCATTGGTAATTGGTAACCATAACCATGTATGTCTCTCCGAAATAATCACACTGTACCAATTCCTCAGAACCAAATTCAGAGGTTGTTAGGGCCAATGTCTCACCATTATTAGCAAATTGGTAGCAGAGTTTTACCACACTCACTCTCTGCTACAAGAGTGGGACCCAAACCTAATCATGCAACAGATCTTCACCATCAAATCAGTTATCCCAAGGTTCACCTACTCCTTCACATCTCATTTTGTTACCATTTATCAGGTCCAATCAATAGCTGCACCAGTTCACTAAATTCACCAAAACACATATATAATTCTGCACTTCAATGATCTTCATCACCATTTGTACCTGCTAGGAAAAGAAATGGTGGACTGATTGATGTGTGTGATGTCTTATTAGGTTTTGTTCTTGGAAATATTTTATTAGATTTTGTTCTTTGTTTTTGGTAGCAGAGATTGATGTCTCTGATGTCTGATGGTGGTGAATTTTATATGCACAAGCAATATCTCTTGTGACTGTAGATTGGAAACCTGGAATCATTTTAAAGGTTATTCGTCTTGTTCATGTTTTTCATAATTTCAAAGAATTAATGTAAATTTTGAATACTTTTCAGAATATTTTATTTTAATTTTTTATTATCATTTATCAAGATTTTATAATGATTTTTTATTTTAATTTGAAATTCATTTTAAAAATAATTTATATTTTTTAAAATTGATTTTAACATCGAATTATTTTATAAAATTACGGTCACTAAGGAATATCAAATAATAATTTATTTTACAAGGAGTATTGAGACAAACTATTTAATGAGACTGGTAATACGTATTTAAACAATTTTTAACATTTAATAATATTTTTTTTAATATAATGGTATTTTAGTCATTTTTAAATATATTAATTTATAAAAAAAATATTCTATCATAATAACCATATCATTCATAAATTTCATATTATTTTTCTTCTATTTTTTTATTTTATTTTTTCTTAAAATTCATACAATATTATTTTTCATTTTATTTCTTTTCTTTTCTTTTCTCTTTTACTCTCTCACGTTTCCTTCCATAATCTAAACAAGGCTGGACAGTTTATTAACGATTTCATACTTAGATGATGAAACACTATATATATGGAATGTTTATAGCTTTTATGATTGAGGAAATGTGAACATGCATTTATCCTAGAATAAAAAACACACTCATCTTAAAACTTTTATTTATTCTTAAAGGTTTGTCAAAAGTATTTTAAATAAGTTTTTAAAACATATTAATTCATTATTACTTAACAAAACCAATTATATTACTTAAATAATTAAATATCATTAATTTTACAATATGTATATATATTAGAGATAGAAAAATGAATTTGAGTCAAAATGAATTGGAAAAGGTTCAATTTTTTAAACGTGGATTCAACTCAATTCATTTAATACACCTTAAATAAGTTCGAACTAAGTTAAAAGTAGATTGATTCATAATCCATCAACAACAATCTTTTATTATTTTTTTTTATCATTTTTATGAGTTTTTTATTATAATTATTTATTATTTATAATTATGTGAGTTAATAATAATTTGAATTTTTAAATATTAAAATGTTGTTTAATAATGTTTGAATAGTTTAAATGTTGAATTTATTTTTCTCTAAAGTTGATAGTTTAATTGTTTATTTAACTATTGTTGTAAAATAATGAACACTTTAGTTGTATTCTTATAAAGAATAATAAATCGAAGCAATACACTTTAATTATATTGCAAGAAATATATACAATAAATCAAAATAAGAGAACTAACTTATTTGACACATCTAATATACACATAATTAATACACATAATTAATTATACATTATACAATGTATTGCCTAATGTTTTCAATGCCCATTTAGTCAATTAAGTTAAAAAAAAATTTCATAAACCACAATTAATTAAGTTCTCTTGAATTTATTGTTTTTCTTAATTATTTTTCAATATCCTTTTGATTTATAGCCTTTATTTTGATATTATTAATTATACTTTTTTCAAAAAACAAGTTAAAAAGTTGAAAAATACTGTAATTACATATATTTTTACAATAATTTTCATCAAGACATTTTTGTAAATTTGTTCTCGTTACTCTTTAATTTCCATCTTTTGACATTCCCCATTCGATGTGATCTCATTTCAAACTTTTATTAATAATATGTTAGGTCTTTCATTACAACGTTTAAGGATTATTAATATGAATTTGAAATAAATCTAACACTTAAATAAACTAAGTTAATTTGGACTAAAAATAACTATGTGATAACTTTTTTTTTGCCTTATTGTTTACATAAATATGCTTTTGTTTCCTAAGATCGATTTTCTAACTATTGTTTTAAGAAATTTTTTTCTAAAATTATTAATAGACAAAAGAAATTAAAATACGTATTCATTTCTCACTCTCAAGCTTATAAATAACCTTGAATAGTTTGATAATAATATATTTCTAGATAAATCTATATTTATTTACTCAGAAATTAGATTAGATTTTATTTTTCTTTTTAATTACCGCACATATTAAATAAATTTATTTATTATTAGAGTCTTATATGTAGAAAATAACCAGGATGACCAATATATAAGAGAAAGACTCGTATATTCAATGTTTTAAAGTAACGGTGGAAAAAAAAATCAATTGCTAAATCCAATTTATTTAAATGAATTTATCTCAAATTGAAATTGTGTAAAATCAACCTAACAAATACGCTAATTAATACATCTGAATAAGATCCATCCAATTTAGCTTTCCTAAAATGTTAGAAGATATCCTAAGATGTATTTGTTAGTGCAAATATTCATATATAGTACTTGTGAACAAATCTTAGTAGTTTAATTACATCATAATATTTCTTAATACCACATATTTATGTTGAGTAAGGTGACACATTATCGTAATTATTCCACTAATTATTATATATACAATAAGTTGTTATTTATTTGATACTATTTGATATCATATTGGTATTACCTATTTTATCACATAAGGCATAAGGCATAAGGCTCAAGAACCCTATAAATACAAATGGTCACCAAGAAAAGCACACTCATATACACTATCTTTTATCCAAAAGATCCAAACTTTTTCACTAACTTAAACATCAGAGAGTCTTCTGCAGGTGGATCTCCCCATATGTTCCAGTCCTAAGGAGCATACGTGAAGATTCCTCAATCCACTCAAATAATGTCACTTGTTGGAAGGTCCACGCCCAATATTCTAGTAAGAATAGAAATCAATATTTTTTTATTATTATTTTAAACCCATTCCACTAGTTGGATTTAGATTCGATATAGATTGAATATTTTTGTTGATTTTGAAAATCCAAAATCAAAATGCATCTACTTCATTTCGAGTTACAAAATGATAAGTTGAGTCAAACCCAAGGTAGCATTGGGTCAAACTCATGCAAGGTCAGGTTGAGTTACTCAGGTTAAAGTCAAGCCAAGTTAACTCAAGCCTTGGTTGAATTTAGTTGATTTGGGCCTAAGTCGATTTGACTTAAGTTAACCCAAGCCTAGTTTGAGCTAAGTTGGCCAAACCCAAGTTGAGTCAAGTTTGCTAAAGCCCAAATCAAGTCAAGTTGCCTTGTGTCTGGATCTAGCCTAGTTAGGACAAGTCTACATTCAATCAAGTCAAGATGGGTACAAGTTCATCTGATTCAAGGTTGACCTATGTTAAGTTGAGTTGGGCAAGAGCCAAGTCGAGCCTCACCCCATCAAGACTAAGTTACGCCTTGCCCCATCAAAACCTAGTGAAGCCCAACACAATCAAGATTATGTCAAGCATAACTCAAATAAGATTGGGTTGAATCAAGCACAAGTAAAAAAACTACGTAAGCTCAAACCCGAGTCAAGTCGAGCTAAGTTATCTCGAACCTAGGTTTGGCTATGGTTGCCCAAGTCATGGTTGAGGAAAACTGACCCTAACTTATGTCAAATTTAGTGGACTTAAACCCAAATAAGTAGAGTTGAACAAGGCTAGAGTAGAGTCAAATCGGTCGAACCTGAATTGAGTGGAGTCGACTTGAGCCCATGTTCAACAAATTAGGGGCATAAAAGAAGCTAAATAGGTTTGAGCCCATGTTGAACTAAATCGACTCAAGCCTAAGTTGAGTTGGCCTCGACCCAAGTGGAACTAAGTTGGGTTGGACCTAATTCGAGTTGAGACAGTACAAGCCTAAGTCAAGATGAGTTGGATTGAGCTCTCATGGAATGAAGTTGACCCAAATCCAGGTGGAGCTGAATTTGTTCAAGCCTAAGTAAAGGTGACTTGACCTAAGTTTATGTCAACTTAAGTTGACTTAGGCCTAATCGAGTAGACACTACTACAAAAAAGAGCTTTGAAGTCTATTATTTGTTTCCTTTAATGTTTTCCAAACACCGATGTCATATCAAAGGACGTTAATTTAACATCGAAATAAAAAAAGGACGTTGATTGACGTCGAAAAATTGGCAATTCAAACGTCCTTAAATGTTGAGTGCCACGCATTGGTCGATTAACGAAAGTTTCTTGGTAGTCTCTGGATCTTCAAATTGAGGGTGTTTGATGGGGGAAGGATGGATTCTGATGTATTTCTTGCTAGGCCACGCCTTGCCCACTAAGCGAAGGTTTCTCTCTGGAATTGGCATTGCAAGATATTTTGTTATTGTCTGACGTATCTTCATCATTGTGGCCTTTGTTATTGGTGATGGATTTTTGAACTGCCACACAAACAAGACAACTTTACTATATTTGCATTCTAATTTTCAAAGTTGAATTTGATTTGTAAGATGTGAAAGATATATTATTATCTTAGTCCAATCATTTATAATTCCTGCTTGAATGATGGTCTTGTTCCAAGACATGATGTAGTAGCCATATGTCCATGAATCTTGTTACACTAAACATGGCAAAGAAAATATTCAAATATGAAGGTCTAAATTTCACATAGGAAAATTAATAAGTTAAAGATTAATGAAGCTCAATCTTTGGATACAGTATTTTAATTTTTTATGCTCTAAGCCTACCAACAACTCTAATTAAATGTGAAACATTTGAAAATATGTTAATATATTAATATCATAATGAATTTATATGAAAGAATTTAACACTTATGTTTGTTACAAGGATTTCAAGTCAGGTTTCATCTTCTTGTGAAGGGAACAAAACCATACAATTGTGCATTGTCTTGGTATGATCACCATTAGTTGTCAATGACCCTTATCATGAATCACATATAGTGAGTCGATTAATTAAACCTTCGTAAAATTGTACAATGAGTAACACATACCCATCAATGTATGATGTGATGTACATCTCTCTTTTGGACTCAACCATTCATGTTTGCATATATGATTGCTTGAATTTAACTATGTTTCTAGATGGTTGAATAATCTGAGGTTTAAAAAATCCATACTTGGATTCCCGATCTTGGTCCACAATGATAATGTCCATGTACCTATAACAATAAAGTTAAGTACATATATTACAAAGTAACATTTTGAATATTTAAAAAGGGAAGACAATGAAAAATCTTAAGTTCACCATAGTTGTATGATTGAAAGGTTTAACATCCTTTCTCCACCAATGACCTCTAGTGTATTATTTAGAGTAATATACACTGGCACATGACACTAGAGGCCAAATACTCTTAAGTCCCACACCAGATCTATCAATCCTTTATTCAATCTGTGTAATTTTCTCATCAACTTTGCTAAAGGATCATCCTCTTCTACAACGTCATCATCTTCATGGATCACAGGTACAAGCTTGGGTTGTTTCTCAGGATGGTAGAACTTAAATAAAGATTTTAAAAGTTATGAATCATTTATTTCTAACTTAGACATAAAAATACTAAGAATAACAATAGAAATTTGTGGTGGGCCAAAATTTAGCATGATCAAAGCCTTAGGCCAAGCTATAAATGTGCCTAAGGTTTCCCCTACAAATTGTATTTCAGAAGTTGGCACAAGCACTTGAGCATGGGGTCTTGAACTTCATCAATTTTCCACGCACATAGTGAGGAAACAAAGGAATACCATGAATAGTCTTCCCTCCTGCAAGCTTGTTGAGACAAGATCATCTATAGAGATTGGATCATCTAACATCTCTGATTTTGAAGTTTTGCAAGTAATACTAAATGAAATAATGGCTTATAAATAAGAGTGTCTAAAAGAAGAGATCATAGATATATCCTAGAGAAAACATGAGTATATCCTTAAGGGATCATAAGATAAAACGTTTGAACATCACATGTTAACAACAATTACCAAATAAAATCATCTAGATGACTTTTTAACCAAGAGCAAGGGCCTAAAAGACTTGTCATAAGAGGTCTTAAAAATAGCACTTTCCCTAGAAACTACATCATCTAACATGAGGCTTAAAAAAGTGTCTGATTAACAAAGAAAAGTCTACATGAACTTGCTATGACATTATGCTTAAAATATTTATCCATGTAGTGTTGAGATATGAATCTTGTAAAACAATAAGCATGAAAATCTACTTCAAAGAAGTAACATGTTTCACGAAGATATCGTCTAAATGATATGTGTGTGAAACAAAAAGATATGCCTTCAAGATTTAATCTTGACATACCTATTTTTTAGAAGAAAGAAAACACTGAAGCTTAACATCTTATACATTCATTTAGTGTTATAAAAGGAAAAGTTTCACTAAAGACATTGTCTAATGAATATTAGCTCTAAACAATATGATGTGTTCCCAAACTTGTTATAAAGGAAAAATTTCTTATAAAACATATCGTCTAAGAAAGATGTGCAAAACATTAGGATAAGTTCTCAAGTTCTGAAATAAACATATCTATTCTTGATAAAAGATAAAACATTTAAGCCTAATATTTTATATCCAATCAGTGTCGTTTATGAAAGGATATTGTCTAATGAAAAGTGCGTTAATCTTTGTATATCAAATTGCTTTTGATAAGCGTCTAATGCTTCACACCGTCTATCAATGTGCTTTACATCGTCTAACAATATTTGAACGTTACGCTCAAATGAAATATTTATTATTGAAAGGACATATGAAAAAATGTTTTGAACATGTAGTACAAGTTAACATTCATAAATGATCAAAACATTTAATGTCATTTAAGGCGTCTATTGTAAAGTGCTATTATGCTTGTATGTTTTGTCCTCATTATTTGTGCAGAATAAGAATATACAATGGGTTATTTTGAACAATTGCATGCGTGAAAAAAGACATTGAAAGAAGCGAAGAACATTTTGGGAATGTTTCTATTGAAGACTTCTGCTCTGACATGCTGTAGAAGTTGTGCTTCAATCAAGATCTGATAAAGCATTGTACCTCTTCATGACAAGACATGAGTGTGACCAGCTACCATCACTAGTAAAAATTGATTTATTACCGCGTACATTATGCATCGGTTACCCAAAAACCGAAGTATAATATTGCGCGGTGGCATTTTTGAAATTATATCGACCGTATAGACCGCAGATCTGAGGGGAACCGCAACCTATTGTCCCTATGTCAGGGAATAGGCCACGGTTCTGCTCAGAACCGAGGCATAAAACCCTCTGACTTTTCCCACGTGACACTCCTGCAATAAATGGGCAGGTAGAGCGTCAGGGAATAGACCGCGGTTCTGAGGGAACCGCAGCCTATTGTCCCTACAAAATTCTGACATTCCCTGCTGCAGTCTGAACACCATAAAGTTTAGGGAATAGACCGCGGTTCCCCTATGAACCGAGGCATAAAACCCCTCTGACTTTTCCCACATGACACTCCTACAATAAATGGACAATAAATGGGCAGGTAGAGCGTCAGGGAATAGACCGCGGTTGTTTGGGGAACTACGGCCTATTGTCCCTGCAAAATTTTGACATTCCCTGTTGGAGTCTGAACATCATAAAGGTTAGGGAATAGACCGCGGTTCCCCTATGAACCGAGGAATAAAACCCCTCTGACTTTTCCCACGTGGCACTCCTACAATAAATGGGCAATAAATGGGCAGGTAGAGTGTCAGGCAATAGACCGCGGTTGTTTGGGGAACCGCAGCATATTGTCCCTGCAAAATTCTTACATTCCCTACTACAGTCTGAACACCATAAAGGTTAGGGAATAGACCGCGGTTCCCATATGAACCGAGGCATAAAACCCCTCTGACTTTTCCCACGTGGCACTCCTGCAATAAATGGGCAGGTAGAGCATTAGGGAATAGACCACGGTTATTTGGGGAACCGCGACCTATTCCCTGATCTGAACAAATTTTAAATATTTAAGATAATATTGTTTAGAAGAAAGAAAAATATTGGGTGATTCATGATGTTATTCTTTGTCTTTCTAACCAAATATGGAAGGAAAAAATTTTAAGAAAATGTAATAGTAAAATTTAAGGTTGCCATTAAATTATAATTAGGAATAAATTATGAATTAAGTTTCCTTCTGATTATAATCAGAAACATATTAGGAACTAAAAGTTTCTTCTACGAATTCTCATTTAGTTATAATAAGAAGCATATTAAGAATTAAAATCTCTTCTAATTATAATTGCTAATTAATTATTCTCTATTTAATTCCCTATTTCGAATTATTATTTGGACCCTAATTAACTTTATCAGATCAAATTTCTTAAGTGGTAATTAAATTCCTTTTGTTAGTTAGAAAGGGAGAAAACCCTTGGTTTATTTTCCTAGAACAAATCCAGGGTCGCACAATGGGAAAACTCTTCCCTAAATCTCTTCTCGGTTTCGAGAAATCAGAAGCTTCAAGCTTCTGCTCTTTTTCTTCTCGTGGATCATCCAGTCTTCGGAGTTATCTTTGGCTCATGCAAGGACAATGGTCTCGTAGTGATGAAGACAATGATATGGAGATGGCACGACCAAGAGGTATTCATGGTGGCTCACGGCAGTTCGCGGCGGCACGTTGGCCGTTCTTCTTCTCCCTCTTTTCTCGTGCTAGTCAGCGTCGCGAGGGAGAGAGCATCTTCCCTCTTCTCTTTGGTTCTGGTCTATGCGTTCTGGTGGTGATGGCATGAACTTTTGCTCAAGTTGGGATGAGGCTTGCAGTAGTGGAAATGTGGTGATGATGCGGCGAGGGCGTAGTGAGGACATGGCCGTTCTGGTATTTTCTTGATTCTCTTTATGCTGGCTCGCGGGAAGGATCTCTATTGACGATGGTTGGCAAAGGCAACAATGACCGTTGCGAGGGGTACCGATGAAGGCAATGGAGTGAATCACAGCCTCAATCTTGCCGTTTCTGATATTATTTATCTGATTTTACAATTTGAGATGACAAATTGGATTTCCTGACTAATGCGAAAATAGGTATTCTTTGTAATCTTGGTCTGAGTTTCGTTGTTTGGGGTTAGGGTTCAGATTGAAATTTAGGGTTTTGAATTGGGGATTTCTAGGGTTTGATTCATTTTTTTCTTTGCAGATTGGTGGTTGTAATTTAGGGTTTCGCTTCTTAAATTGGTGATTCTGTTTTGAGATTTTTGGATTTGAGCATTTTCTTGAAGGGTTCGAATTGGGGAGTTGTTGTGAGTTTGATGCTTGCAGTCTCTGGTATGTGGTGACAGTGGTGAGTTGCGACCAAGGGTTCAGGGTGGCAGTCAGGATTGGGCCAAAGGTTAAACGAATTTTTTTTTTAAAAAAAAGGGTTTTGGTCGTGGTTCAAAAAAGAATTGAGGCCAAAGGTTAAAAAAAAGGGTTTTGACCGCGGTTCAAGAAAGAACCAAGGCTAAAGGTTAAAAAAAAGGGTTTTGGTCGCGATTCAAGAAAGAACCGATGTCATATCCCCAAGTTATTACCGCGGTTGGAACCGCGACCTAAAGTCCTAGACTTTTTACCTCGTTCGTATATGCCGCGGTTCTAAAACCGCGGCGTATATTAAAAAACAACCGCGATCGTTTCCCTTCGCTGCACTAGTGCATAAAGTGATATGAAGCCTACACAAAGGTCAACTCTACATCAACAATCATCTCTCAAGAAGGGTATATAAAGAAGATGAGATAAATATTGACGAAAGGATGACAATTCACGAAGTAAGCATCCAAAGGATGAAAGTATGAATGAAGAAAAGAGAAAAGAAATGAGGTTAAAAAATTTGAGGTTGAAATCAGATGAATTTGAGAGCTTATTGAAAAGAAGAGAAGAAAAGAAAGAGAGCATGCACAAAAGAAAATGAATGAGTATTCTTTCCACTACTCATCAAGCTCATATAGCATCTGATGCCTTTCCATCCAAAAAGGAACAAAGAAGAGAAAAGAACATATAAAAGGAAGAAGATTGAACAATCACTTTTTCGTTCCTCACGCCTACATCATTTGAAGCTCTTCAAGCAAAGAAAAGAGGAAGCATATGCAAGGAAAGTGATAAAGTGTCCAAGTGTGCCACTACTCAATGCTTATGTTGTTTGAAGCCCTTCGTACAAAGGAAGCAACATCAAGATTTACAAGAATGCGCTTCATTATATTTATTCTCTCTAGGAGAGTAAATTTATTCTGTAACTATACAAGAGTCAGATTGTAATTGTAAGCATATCCTCTCATTGAGAGTTAAACATTTGTACCTTGTAATTTATCTTGTAATGCATTTGTTGTAGATTCTAGAGAGAACTAAAATACTTGTAACTAGGAGCAGGTGATACTCAAATAGGAAGCGTATCAAGTGGATATCAGAATTGTCTAGGGATGTCAGGAGTGACTAGAATACTTAACCAGGAACGGGTGATACTCAACTAAACAGTGTATTAGGTAGATACCAGAATTGTCTAGAAATGCTAAGAGGGGCTAGAATATTCAACCAGGTGTGGGTGATACTCAACTAGGCAATGTATCAGGTATATACCTGAATTTTCTAGGGATGCCAAGAGTGGCTAGAATACTCAAGTGCCAAAAGTGGCTAGAATACTTGAAAACCAGAAGTGGTTTAGAATACTCAAACTAGACGCATTGTCTAGGGGAATCACGAGTGAGTGAAACTCAATTAGGCAGTGTATTAGTGTGATACCAAAATTGTCTAGGGATACTAGGAGTGGTGAATAATTCTACACAACCAAGAATGGGTTAAACTCAACTAGACAAGAGTCTAGGGATACTAGGAGTGGTGAGTAATACTACACAACCAGAACTAGGTTAAACTCAACTAGATAGGAGTCTAGGGATACCAAGAGTGGTGAAGAATACTTCACAACCAAGAGTGGGTTAAACTCATTTGTAATCTTTGAAAAAGAATAGTGGAACCTCTCAAGATTCTTGAGAGATACTAGATGTAGTTTAGTTGGAGTGAACCGGTATAAGAATCTTGTGTCTATTGCTTTACCTCCTTAAATGTTTTCATGAAAATGTAGCCTCTGATCAAATCATTTAACCTATCTATTTTCTTATATTTGCTAGACATTAATTTGTGAATCAAAGAACATGTGTTATTACATCTTCTATTTAACCGTGTTAATCAAATGTTTACTATGAAACACACGTTCATCGGGGCATGCATGTATCTTTTGGTTTTCCAAACCTATTGGACATAGAATTTTCTTTGCCTCATAATTAAGAATAAGTAACGTGTTATTTTCTAGAAGCATCTCCTTCAACAACTCCACCAATTCCGTGAAAATTTTATTGGTCCATCTATTCCTTGCTTTAAAACTAAATAATTTCAAAGTTGTTGGCAGTCATATAAAGTTGGTGCATCCTGGATACAAGAGGTAAGTGAAAATAAAAACTAACCTTTCTTCTTCCTCGTCTTCAGAAATCAAGTTCAAGCAGAAATGAAAGCGCGAAGAAACAATATGCGTTGGTTATGTTCTTACAATTTTTTACAGGACATATGACGTTAGAAAAAGAGTAATTCCAACATCTTATAAGTAATTGATGTTGGAATCTAGGACTTCTGACGTCTTATGGTTGTAAATGTTTACAATTGCCCGCCAAACATTTTAATGAATTCACAAAATTAGAAGGATATATAACGTCTAAAAGGTGAAACTCCAATGTTAATTAATGTCAGAATTCCCATTTTTCAAATGACTAATTGCTTCCTGGATATCCCAAAGGTCATTTCTATGGAGGTTGACATGATTCATGCAACAATATAACGTCGAAAAGATGAAATACAACATTAAATGACATTGGAATTCTCAATTTTAGACATCTAATTGCTTCCTAGAACGCCCAAAGGTCATTTTTGTGCAGGTTGACATGATTCAAACATCCATGTAACGTCCGAAGAGTGAAATTCCAATGTTAATTTAGTAGAAATTCCTTTTTTTTTCAGATGTCAATTAGGCATATGATGTCGGAATGTGGGAGTTTTTTATGTGTAAATAGGAGAATTATTTTCAACAATTCCACTAGTCATTTTTAATGTTGGCCTTTTTCAATGCTAATGTTGAACGCTAGATTTAAAAGGCTCATTTCACACTAGTGAGACTCAGCCTAAGCTCAGGTAAAGCATCGTCGATGTAAGCCTAGGCTAAGTCTAGTGTGTCCTAGCCCAAGTTAAGGCAAGCCCTTATTCAATCAAGTTGGGATGACCCCATGTTCATTATAGTTGGGGCCAACTCACATTCAGTGGAGTTGGACTAGGCCTATGTCATTCATAGTTTAACGAAGACCAACCTTTTGGTGTTAGCTCAATCAAGACCATGACCGACCTATGTTGAGTCAAATTCATATGAGCCTAGGTAGAGTTAAGTCAGTCAAATCCAATTGATTTGGCATGATTATCGTTCAAGTTGAGTCAATTTGAGCTTAGATTGAAACGAGTATGACTAGTCCAGGTTGAGTTTAACTCATATGGATCAAGACAGATTGGGCTAGATTGATCTATTTTAGGTGAGGCCATATTCAGTTAATACATTAAGCCTACATAACATTAAAACCATGTTTAAGATTAGGTTGATCAAAATTATTGTAATTGATAACAATAGATTTAATCTAATTCAAATTGGATTCGACAAATCCAAATGAATATGATATACTTAAAATGATTTTAGATTTTATACCCAATGAAATTTATAATAACTCCTACATTATTAGTTAAAGTTAATATTTTATTTTCTTATATAATTTTTTTAGTATGATCAATATTAAATATGTATAATATGTTTTGTTAAAAAAAATTGATTAATATTAAAATTGTTAATTCATCATAGTTTATAAGAGAATAATTCTTATTTTTCCCTTAAAAAACTTAACAAATTAAATAAAGATAAAAAGGAAAATGTTTTACAATTCTATACATCAAAATTAAATGAGTAGTGTATTAACAATAAAAAAGTTAAATAATATTATTAGTCTTCGTTTTTATAGAAAATCTCAAATCGATTCATTTTTCTAATGTCTCAATTTGATTTTTATTTTAAAATATTTGATGTTTATTTCCGTTAATACTATACTTACAATGTTAAAGAGATGTCATGTGTTAATTCATAGCTTTTTTTTAATTATTTTTAATTTTATTTATAATTTTTTAAAAAAATTAAATTTTGTTACATGTCAAGTTCAATTTGTATCATGTAGCCATAGTAGTGTGATGTGACACTGTCACATGTCATGTCAAGTCACCTGACATTGCCTTACTTTCAATTTCATCTTTATACTTTTATTTGGCTCAATTAGGTTCTATTTTATTTTAAATTAAATAATTTCATTTTTTCCAAATTAAAAATGAAATTTAATTTTACATTATACAAATATTATTATTAAAATTAATATTTTTATTAAATATTTTTAACAAGATTAAGTTAATTTATATTTATATTTTATATTAAATTTTATTTCAAATTATTTTAAAGTTATTAATTGAAAGTAATGTTAATAAAAAACATTAAAAATTATTTTCAACGAACATAAACTTGTTTATCAATTACATTTCATAAAATAAAATAAATTTGTTAACGTTTTTAATTCTTTTAAATAATTGTATATTGTAAAATTATGTAAAATTTAATAAATTTTGTACAAATGTTTAAGTTGGTTTAAAAATAATAATTTTACAAATTTTAATGTAAAATTTTAATGTAATTTAAAACAACTTTATAACAATTTAAAACAAATAAATTTAAAGTTTGAAAACAATTTTCAATATAGTTCATTAAACTTAAAATTGTTAAAATATATAATAAAAAATTAATTTTTAATAAAAATATGTGTATAACATTTATACAAAAATTAAATTTCATTGCAATTTGAAAAGGTACAAAATCACAACATTTTAAAAAGAATTGGAATTAAATTGAGACTAAAGAAATGACACCGGCATAATAGTGACACATAGCACAACCACTACCACATGGCATGATTTACCTTGACATATGACAAATTTTATTTTTAAAAAAGTAGGAAAAATTAAAAATAAAATAAATAAATAAATTTACAAATAGTACAATATTAACGAAAATGACATGATTACTTTAAATTTCTCAAAATATGAACCAAATTAAGACATAAAAAAAGGGTGCCAATTTGATATTTTACTAAAACAAATAAAATGAAAGACATGATTTAACCTTAAAAAAAATTGATTTTAATATTAAAAATGATTTTTAAGTGATCTTAATATAATTCTTTGTTTCAACTTACAAATTATATATGACTACTTTAACTTAGAATAAATCTAGAATCAATTTCTTAACTTAAAGGGTGTAATAAGATATTGGGTAATGATACTTTGACACTCAAAATGTGACAAATTTTTGACACTGCCACGTGTCACATTTTGGGTGGTCTACGTGTTTTAAAAAATAAAGTGACAGAATGACATGTATTCACTGTGAAGTTCAAAACAAGTGTCAGATTCAAATATGTCTTCTTGGTGCTAAAAGTTAGCCTAAACTACCCAGTTATTTGTACATTGCTATCATTTTCCTTTCTACACCATCATTTTAAAAAAAATGTTTCCTTCGGGATGGACTTCTATATAAATGTGTTCTTAAATGATAATTAATGAATTTTATTCAATAAAATTGGTTAAAAATAAACTGTGGAGTTCAAAACAAGTGGCAGATTCAAAGATGCCCTCATCGTGCTAAAAGTTAATCTAAACTACCCACTTATTTGTACATTGATCCCAAGTCTGTTACTACACATTGAATCCACTTCATTCTGTCATTTTATTTTTTAAAACACATGGACCACCCAGAATGTGACACGTGACGATGTCAAAAATTTGTCACATTTTGGATGTCAAAGTATCATTACCCTAAGATATTTTAATATAATTTCTAAAAGGATGTAATAAGATATTTTAATATGATTACAAAGAAAATGTTGATAAAAAGATTAATTATTAAAAAACTAAAAACAAACAAACACTTACTATAGCAACCTAAAAAAATATATAAAAAAGTATACTTTATAAAGCTATTCCACTTAGATATTTGAAAAAGTCTAACCATCCTTTGCAATAGAAAACCTACATCAAATATATCTATATAATGTAGTTCCAACATTTAGTATGAATGTTTTTCAAAATAAATACATCCTTTGATCTAGATTTTAATTACAAAAGAAACAACTACACCAATATACATATATAATAGGTCAATTTACATGAAAACTATGCTTCTAAACTAGAGTCACCTTTCCTATGGTCTATCCAATCCACTATGTGCAATACCATCTACTCATACTACCAAAACAATTATTGCAAAAAAAAAAGCGCAAAAAAGGCGAAGCTAAATAATACTTTGAGTATACATAACATAAAATAAACTTTTGTATAAAATGTAATCATAAAACTTTTGCATACATTACGCAAAGAAACACATTACGCACGGGTATAATCTAGACTCAATTATCTATATTTATGCATTGACTCTGACTTTAAAAGTCTTGCACCTGCCACGTAAAATGAAATTCTTAAGTGTTACAAACCAGTAGTGGTGTCTCGTTCCTCCTTCCTCGTGATAGGGTAAAATCTCTACAACTTAATAAAAGGAGTCCCTGACCCAAAAACCAACTATAGGAACTCCTTTAGTTTTCACAACCTGAACTTCATTCTTTATATAAGTCTGAGTCTAGTAGAGTTAAGGATGACTTCACAATAAGTGTCCTTAGTAAATGCATAACAATAGAATGACTTGCCATACTTTCCCCCTTAGGAAAAATAATGCCACACAACAAATCATAACATTCAAATAATACATCACTTTTATTTCTCTTAGATTCACCTCTTTCAAATAATAACCTCATTCACTCTCTTAGATCCAGCTCTTCTCTTAGCATGTCAAAGAAAATCCTTTTTCTTACACTATTCCTCTTTAGGTCTCTATATCCACAAGATTAAGACTTCAACTAGAAGTATGACATCATATTTATAGAGAAACACATATTTACTAAGGGTAACCTTGAGTCACATGCATTTCCCTACAACTCACATCGCTAACACAAAAATGACTTTTTACGTCTGTTATTTTAGGTTTTTTATGTCAGTTGTAAGTCAAACGTAATTGTGGGAACATAAATTTAAATGTGTTGATTAATAACAAATGCAAATTTACGTTTTTTGCCTTCATAACAGACATAAATTTGCACAATTTTTTTCTCTCAAATTTGCACCAAATTTTTCTTCGTCTCTTCTTCTCCTTCTCTTATTTTTTTTTCTTCTTCTTCTTATTCTTTTCATTCTTCTCTTTCTCTTTATTTTTCTCCTTGTACTTCTTCTTCTTCATCTAATAAATCTAAAATTAATTAAACATCTAATATAAACAAAAAATCATAAAACTCATAGACGAACAAGAGGACATTCATACATAACAATTTTGTGGATGCCAATACTATAGCAAAAGGAATGAGAAACAAACCTTAATGCAAAAATTTATTTGGAGGGAAAGATGTATCATGAGAACGACTAAATATGAAACTTTTGGTCATCAATGAAAATCCTAACTCGAACAAAATGGTTGTAGTTGTTGAGGGGTACCTTCGCACAAGGGAGAAAGTAAGGAGAAATGGATGTTGTAGGTTTTTCTAAATGCATTTATGTTTGAGATGTAGTGTCAAACATAAAAAATGCATTTTATGTCTAACTCTTATAGGTTAGACGTAAATTTACATCTATTATATATGCTTCAACCATAAATTTACGTCTAACCTATAAGTGTCCATTTTAAAACCTTTTTTTTACGTCTGACGCTCATAAGTCAAACCTAAATATTGACCTTTTAATTACAAAAAAGCCATCGTGCATTTTTTATGTCTATTGCCTACATGTTAGACATAAATTCAATCACGTAATAAGTTATTTTTTTTTATTAGTGTATGAAAGTCAAAAGCTAAAACACTTAAAATGAAAAAAACAAGAATAAATATTTCGTTATATAGTTTTGTAAAATTTCTCACTAGAAACAATTCTATGATTATTGTTCTTTAATAAGATGAATACTAGATCAAAATTAAAGAGAGAGAACAAAGAAAAAAATCTAGATAGAAAATTTAGAAAAAAAAAATTTATAAAAATAAACTTTCTTTATTAAAATCTATTTATAGTTTTAACTTTTTATTATTAAAAATATTATAATATTTTATTCTTTTAAAATCATTAATAAAATAGTTTAAACTTTTTATTTTTAAAAATATTATAATATTTTATTTTGTTTAAATCATTATTACTCTTAAATTTTTTTAAGGATCTTGCCAAATCAGGTTGAAAGAGAATGGAATTGGAAAAAAAGTCACGTAATAATGAATGATGTGTGATGAGAAAAAGAAAACAAATTTTAGAAAAATGATGTATAATAGAGGAATTAAATATATATTTATATATCCTCGTCTAAATAGTACATACACACTTGTTTCCGTCCTCTGTCAGGAAAGCCAGAACCACATGTGGCTGTAGTTGTCCACTTCGTACTTGTATTCCGCTTTGTCTCTGACTTCATTAATTTTTCCATCTCCTGTAAGTTACTTATATTACTACCAATGTTTTTACTTTGTGTTCTCAGGAAGCTTCTATCTCATCATTTATGTAGCAGAACAAATTCTGCTCCTTCTTTGCTTCATCTATGTATGTCATCATCATTTTGTATTCTCACAAAACGTAGAGTATTTAAAAAGGAGATAAATAAAAAGAAGCAATTTAAGATGAGGTCACTTTGTTCAGATTTATGGTGCATGTTGGACCCTTTCATGATACAAAAGTGATATGAAATTTTCTTAATGCCCCAACAAAGATACAGGTGAAAAAACAGAACTTTGTTTTCTTCGGGATGTGTGGGATTTTAAAATTCAAGCTTTAAAGCTTTATTATTCAAGTGGAATACTACTTTGATTGTTTTTCTTCAAAAGATGTGCTGATTGTTGATTCCACCTTAAGCTCTTTCCCGATCTCATCATATAAACACCATTACCCAGATGAAACAAAAAACATGAATAGTAACATGAAGGACACCCAGAAAAAAACAAAACCTGTTTTTCTTTCATGAGAGATAAATGTTAAATAATTTTATAATTAATTATATTTTTAGTCTTTAAACTTTTATTTAAAATTGCATTTCATTTCTGTCATAATCTTTATACTAATTTTATTCTTTTACTGTCGATGACATTAAATAATTTATAATATAATAAATGACCTTAATTAATAGATAATAATTAAATATCAGCTCCCGCAACTACGA
The DNA here is from genome assembly GCA_027742785.1 of Vigna reflexopilosa. NCBI lineage: Eukaryota > Viridiplantae > Streptophyta > Magnoliopsida > Fabales > Fabaceae > Vigna > Vigna reflexopilosa. The sequence continues at coordinate 8,326,047 of CM050929.1, read as the reverse complement.
GGACATTCGATTTTAATATATTATGCAAAAATGTTTGTCACAAACTATTATGTTGATGACATTATACATTCATTTATAAAATGTAAGGATAAAATTAATACAAAATTTATGATGTTTAGTAGAATCGAGTTATTCTAAATACCCACATAATTTTTCTACAGATACGTCCAATCTCGATTTTTCGTCTTTTTTCGTTCTATTGTCCAGAAGTATATCTGTTAAAAGTTTTCTTGATACTAAAATCAGTAGAATGTCCGTACGGTAATATATAACAATTGTAATTATGCATAGTAAATATGAATCACTTACCACCTATTTTTTACTTTTGATCTGTATTTATAGTTTTCATAGTGGGTCTAAGAATAACGAAATCTTAATCACGGTCTAATCCTAATCCAATATCTCTAATCATTACTTACCTTAATTTTTATAAAAAGACCTAATTATGGACTCTCACACTGGTCATTCATCCTTAACTTTCCGACATGATTAACAACGGAATAGCTTTATGGCCCTCCGGTCCATAAGTTACATATAAAAAGATGAAATACATATGAAAACTTAGAAAGTAAAATAACATAATTAAGCTTGTTTGACAGAGGTTGTTCTTTTTAACTGGGTTCAACTTAAGGGTGAAAAGCACAAACCGTACACAATAAAGAGAGAAACTAATGGACTATTTCGTCACTGGATTTGGACATGCTGCAACCATAAAACATTTTTGCTTCGATTTGAGGGGAAAGGGAGTCACTTTCTCTTTGATCACCTCTGAGCTTTAGAATCAAAAGATGAACAGATGGCCTAATTAATTACTTGCTAAAGAGCTTTGTGATTTTATTCTTTTTCCAGTCCTCTTGCAATGCAAGTGGGTCACATTTTGAAGAGATATATGTACTATACCTAATCAAAGGTAACAAATCATAAAGACACGAAACTGAGGAGCAGCATATACAAAAGAAGACTTAGTGTGAATTAAAAATCAAAAACTCTTGGGTGGGTCAAAGCATAAATCTCATAATTATTGCTTTTGTCCAACTTATCTATAAGCCTAAAAAAACCCTCAAATAATACGAAATTATAATTTCCACCGAAATACAAACATTTTGACTCAATGTTTACACCTCCAATGAGACTTTTTTTCAGGAGTGTATCCATATATTTCTAGTATATTATTTTTATTATTGATTCAAATTCACATACCTATTGATAGATAAAGTAGTATGACATAATTCAAGATTAACTATATTTTTATATATATGAAATTATATTTGTGAGAGATATATCACACACTCTTAGATAAATTCAAATAGTTTAAAAGATTTAATCCTTACATATACTTTCCACTTGAATAGGATTAAAAGATAGCAATTAATAAAAAGGTATTCGAGTCATATATTTCAAGGGTTAAATTATAAATTTTAGAGCTTTTATTATTTAAAATTGTTGTTTGATTACACCTACAAACAAGAATACTCCATGCGTTATCCATACCCAAAGCAAAATTTGGCAGACTCACACGTCCACATCTCTCCTTTTTCATTCATTCAAAAATCAAAATCAAAATCATTGAACAAACAAAGTTCATATTTCTTCTCTCTATAAAACAACGTGTTAAAAGTGACAAAGTTCCCTACCAAATCCAAGTCAAGTTCCACTACCTCTCACCTCACCACTGCAACACCCTTGTAGCAGAAACAATGGATTACACTCATCCTGCTTCATCTGATGCAGCATCCTCTTCAAAGACAAACAGAAGCAAGGAGAAAAAGGGTGCTAAGAAATGCAAAGGAGTGAGGCTCTCCACCGATCCTCAGAGCGTGGCAGCAAGAGAACGAAGGCACAGAATCAGTGACAGATTCAAGATATTGCAGAGCATGGTCCCTGGTGGAAGCAAGATGGACACAGTGTCCATGTTGGACGAAGCCATTCAGTATGTGAAGTACCTCAAAACTCAGATTTGGCTCCACCAAACCATGATCAATTTCTTAGATGATAACGACTCACTTTCCCCTATGTACCTTACTGATTTCTACTTCCCTTCTGACCCTTCTGAACAGTTCATTTTCCCTCAGCAAAATCCACCACTTGATCATAACATGCACAACTTTCCTCATCTCCCACCACCACAATGCAGCTTCCATGGTGAAGACACCACCTACTTCGATGCCTCTTTCAAATATTGGCCAGCTTAACTAGTCTCTTACTTTCTCAACCCTCTTTGCTTCTATGTGTTCTACTTTTATATGGGCTATGCCCAGAGTTGATAGTATGAAATTATCAAGTTCTTATAATTTTTAATACGTTTATGACAACTCTCTCTCTCTCTCTCTCTCTCTCTCTCTCTCTCTCTCTCTCTCTATATATATATATATATATATATATATATATATATATATATATATATATGACAACTTGGGAAAGCTTAGTGTAGACATTACATTTAATGTAATGTGTAATGTTGCGTGTTGAATTCTTAATTAATGTTGGGGTATATATGTAACAAACACTTTGTTCTTGATGCATTTATGTGAAATGGTTGTGGCTGTTTCACTATTTGTCTATGTAGAACTCTTTCTTTGAGAATAGGGTTCTTGCTTGTGGTATAAATAATTTTTTTATTACTTTAAGTAACAATCTATTTTCTTTCTACCTCTCTTCAGTATACCCACTTTTTTCTTTCCAATTTCCTCTTCTGTTTCTGTTGCAATTGTTTATAGCAAATTTATTTTACGATTACAATATCTCATTTCTTATGGGTCTGTGTTGTTTTGGCAAGTACCAATATAATAATAATATCTGACATGCTTTGTTAATATTTTGGATTATTATATGTAAAGTTGCATTAAGTGCTAGAATTTCACTGTTATAATCTTTTTTAACTCGTATAATGTTTTTTTAATTCTTCGAAATGATCGCTTCCATTTTGTAAAGCTTTATTATTTCTCTGTACTAAAACGCGTGATATGTGCTTTTGGTTCAGATTTTGTAATTTTGCTTCTGACGAAAAGGGTGGCTAAATTTCATGAGTGTTTCTGAAATAAATTTGATAAAGGAACCCAAAATTTGTAATGAACATAGCTAAGTAGGAAGAAATTATACAAGATATTGAGAGTGTGGTGGGAAAAAAGGTTAGTAAAATCAGTTAGAAGGTAAAGCCTTGTGTCGCTCAATCGATTGAGAATCAAGCCTTAGGAAGAATGGCGAATGAAGGGTCATAGCACATAAAATCTTACATGGATGGTGTGACTGAATGACAATAGTATCTTAAAAAATTATCAGAGATAGGGTGAGCAAATCAAATGCTTATTTATGATATTTATGATATGGATGTCATAAGACAAATATATTACTTGTTAGAAATTCGTTATTTATCCATTGAGGGAGAAAGTAAATCAAGAGAAACTATTGATCAAAACCAAGAAGCAAACATAGAAGAGAGCAAGAATTCTTCTAGAAACTTAGTGGATATCAACTATTCAAGCCACGGGAACCATGAAACTGCTAAGAGTAGTTTTAAGATAGTTATAGGTTTATAATGTAACTTGTTCAAATTTTAAATTTAAATCTTGTAACTATCTAGAGAGTTAGAAAATATAAATATGTTTATTTTGTATTTTATAAAGGTGACAAATTGTGGAACAATACATACATTCTAAACCATTGCAAACGAAAAAAATGATTAATTTAGTGTTGATTATTGTAAATTGGGCCACCACTTTTGTCGATTTATGTTACAAGTTCCTTTACTTTTGATGATAATTTACTTTGTGCAATTTACTTTATTATTCTTTCATTCTTTTTGCAACTTCTTCTGTCACCACCCCTACCACTTTGAGTTTCACCACTTTTACATTACACTTCATCCATTGTTGTTGTATTTTCCATTTCCATATTTATCAAGAAAACAAAAAGAAACAAAAATGTAAACTAGTTATGCATGAGATTCTCGTTTAAATCCAAGTAAGAAAGATATCAGATTTATTAAGCGTGTGGGTGAAATAGGTTCACAAAATCAACAATCCTTTTCATTGACAATGAGATGCAAAAACACCTCAGTTAGATTGAAAAATGAGTGTTTGCTACCCTCTGTGAAAAAGACATCAAGTTGATTTAGTTGTGAACAACAATAGGAAATCTATCAAGACTAAATCCTTAAGAAACAAATTGGCATGCCCGGTGGGACACACTTTTATATCACAAGAGGGTTAGTTCAAAATGGAGTGGGGTATGAAATTGAGAAGTAGACGAAAAAAATGTCACAAAACACACAAAGTTCCAATCACTAGTGCAAAAACGCTGTTTAACGTCGGTTATTTTGGGCTTTTAACGTCTACAAAACAACCGACGTCTATTTCGGTGACGTCAATGGGACGTCGGACAAGCATATAATCGACGTCTATAGTGACGTCAGTCACTGACATGTCCGACGTCACTAAAACGTCGGAGTAGAACTAACTGGACGTCTAAAGACATTATATAGACGTCGGTCTGAGCAATAACTCACGTCGAAGAGGCACTAAAGACTTCGAAATTGACACTGACTGACGTCTAAAAGGTACTATAGACGTCGGTGTACACATTAACCGACATCTAATCCACTGATTGTGTTTTAGTGCAGTTTTGTTCCCGTCTTTGGATAGCGTAGTAGCATAATCTCCTTTTGCTAGTTTCCCCAAAAAAAAAGCTTGCGTCTTTTGAATTTCTTATGGGTCCCTTCAACCCAAAACCGAACCTGGGTTGTTGCTTAGTTCCATTTTCATCCGCAAGAGGGAAAAATCACGATGAAACGATAACTAGGCAACCCAAGGTCGTTTTTGGGTTGAAACGACCAAAAGAAATTCACAAGACGCCGCTTTTTCTGGGAGGTAACTAGTAAATGGAGAATGTGTTACTACGTTACCCCAAGAAAGGAATAAAACTGCATTAAAACACAACACAAAGAAAGAAAATTTTAATCAGTTGAACCAGAAGATAATCGATGAAAGACTAAACAAAGTTTAAACGATAAACATAAAAAAAACCACACGCCTGGGATGTAATGCCGCAAGAGAGAAAAAGGGGAGGAGGAAGACGATAAAGATATCAGAAACAACAATAGAATGCCGCAAGAGAGAAAAAGAAGAGGTGCCGCAAGAGAAAAAGGAGAAGAGGAAGACAATATCAGAAACTACAATGTTGCGATGGGTCTGCGGTTTATTTAAAATGAAATGGGACGTCGGTTCCCCGTGGACACCAACGTCTATAGTCACCGAAACGTCGGTTATCTAACTAACTCGACATCCAAGATAACATTTAAAGTGACTTTTTGAATGCCATTAGACGTCGGTGTCCAGGGGGGCCGACGTCTAGTGCGCTGAATCGATTGACGTTTCATTTCCTGTCAGGTATGTAGACGACGGTTGACAAAGGGCGCCGACGTCTATAATACTATAGACGTCCGTCACTGCTACCGGACGTCGACGTGCCTCGGATTTTGGTGAACATAATTAATTACAGGCACATAGATGTCGTGCACCCAAAAATGCGACGTCTATTTTGCAGAAATGTCTGTCTTCCCGCCTTCTGGACAAGCTATAGACGTCGGTGATTGACCACGCGACGTCTAAGCGTTTGGGAATCAGGTGACGAGCATTAATTGCACCCCTAGTAGACGTCGGACCCCAGCATAAGCGACGTCAATGGACAGGAGAAGTCTGTCTTCTCGCCAACCTCCATACATTGGACGTCGGTTTACGTCATAGCTGACGTGTATTATATAATAGACGTCGGGTCCCCTTCAAACCGACGTCTAGGTTACCACTTATTTACGCTAATGCCACCGTGCACTCATATATGTCAGGCTGCGCGCTAACCAACGTCATATGGGTAACGTTAAACAACGTTTTTCCACTAGTGAATATGTCCACTACTACAAGACATCCTACCACTAACGCGTGTTAGAAATATGCAGTGGAACGTTCGTAAGCAGACAAAAACCAAGAGAAAGTGAATTAGTTTCTTTAATAAAAGCTATGTCTTTTAGAAGTTATCCCTTTTTTATATAAACTAATTTTATAAGCAAAATAGTTTACTTTCAAACAAGAACAAAATGTTAAAAAGAGTATGGATAGAAAAAACTTGCACAAGTGATTTTATATTGGTTTAAATAAAAAGATCCTATGTCTAGTTGTTCATCTCTTTAAAAGAGTGATTAACTAATAACTAACAAATAACCATAACTTACAAATCAATGAGTAAAGTAAACCTCTCTTGAATGTACAAGAGATGACCAACACTTCCTTTTGACACATAAAAGGGTAAAAAGCTTAAGTTTGCAACAATAGATGTGCACTCACTTAGACAGACTAGTGGAAGAAGTTCTTTCTACCAACACAAAGGTTTAAAAGCTCACACTTGAAGCACAAAGAGTTTCTTAAGACAAACACTAAACTTCTCAAAAGTATTAAGTAACTTTGAAAAGCAAGGTATTTATAGGCCCAAGTTTAAAATTAGGTAAGAAGTTGAGGAGTCTTTTCGAAACTATCGTTGATAATTGATTATCCCAAATAATAATCAAGTATTTGTGATCCTTTTCAAAAGTAATTTTTCCAAAGATAATCGATTGTTCCAAGTGATAATCGATTATTTGTGAGCCTTTTCAAAACTTTTTTTTTTTGAGATAATTGATTATCTCAAGTGATAATCGATTATTCCAATGCATTTCTGAAATATACATTTTCTTTGAGGTCTCTTAAACTTGTAGTACATCATTCTATGCTAAGTCTAGTAAACTACTACAATTGACTTATTACAAAAGCTTTAATTTGACCAATATGTTGAGCAATAGATTCTTCTAATCTTGAAACACTTCATCATCAAAACGTCTTTGACTTTAATTCTTCGTTGTTGCTAACATTGCGAACTCGAATACTAAAGGACAGGCTACAAGTGTTGTGGAAAGTCAAACAGTTTAGTAGAATGCATCTTCAATGCCAATGCGAAGAAGTCCTCTCATCACTTAGGTCGAGCCACATGTGAGTACAAGAGGAGAACATGTACCCTTAGGGGGAAATTTTAATGGAGCAGGAATTACTATGCGTGTACCTAATGAACAATATTCTTCGGGTATGTTGACATCATCACTAGTGTTGAGATCCAGTAGGATGCTTAAACTGGGTGGAAACAATGATTTTGATAGTATAGGGACAAGAATATCCGATGCCTCGTTGGAATTATTGAGGAAGTAGATAAATAATAGCAATAATGATATGGTGAATGTGTTATCAAGTCACATGACTACTATCCTAACTCCTTTGGTTCAAATAATAGTCGATATTTTTCAAAGGTTGGTCGGTCAAATGGCTCGAATAGAGGATGACTTGGAAATCCCATGAGAAAATAATGTTGAGAAGTAGAATGTTAATCAAAATTATATAAATCGACAATGATTTCTAACCGAAGGATACAATAGCCAAACAACAATAATATTGACAATTTTTGTCAAAATATTTTTCATCAAAATCCAGGTAGGGATTTTCAATTGCTTAGGTAAGGTCAAAATGTCTATCATTTATTAAAAAACTTGAGACTTTGAAAGATGAATTTCGATGATATAAGGGATGACTTTGGTTATAACTATAATCAGAATAATATTGGAAATCAATATTGTCATCAAGAATGATAAATCTTGAAATTTATAATCAACCTTATTTTGCATCCCTATTCACAAATTTTATTCTTGAGACTGAGTTACCAAGGGGATATATACCTAAATTCTATAAATTCACTGGAGAGATAGGTTAATCGATTGTAGAACATGTTGTTATGTGCTAAATCAAGTTTGGTGATTCGGCCATGAGCGAGAGTTTGAAAATGAAATACTTTCCTAGTTCTCTAATAAAGAATGTGTTTACTTGGTTCACAACTTTTTCCCCGAATTAAATTCATAATTAGTATAAGTTGGAATGGAATTTCCATGAAAAAATTTTCAGGGGAAAAACTGAAGTGAGCCTAATTGATTTAATGAATGTTAAAGGTATAACTAGTGCTGTCAAAAGGGGTCACCCAACTTAACCCGGTCCGGCCCACCACAGATTGATCACTTAGTGAGCCAGTCCAACCTAGCTCATTTATTAGCGAGCCGAAAAAATTTGAACCTGCCCCAGTCCACCACAGGTTGGTGGGTTAAACAGGTTGGCTCACTAGCGCTCTTAATTACAAGTTTTTTTTTAGAAATCCAAAAAAAGTACGATTCTTTTTGTAAATAAAATTTAAATAATTTCACTTTAAAATGATATTAAACTCCGAAGACAATTCAAACTAAAAAAATTAACATACAACTCAAATATAATCCAAAAGCAAACCCAAAAAACAAATAAATAAGTTTAAAATATTTATAATTTTTGTGTTATTTATTCATTTATAAGATTAGAGTCTTGAATGGATAAATATATAATATTTTGCTCTCTTAAAACATCTTTTTCGTTATTCCAATTTACAAAACAATAAAAAATGTTAATGAATAATATTGAAACACAAAATAATAAATAATTAAATTAAACTAGGTGGGTTGGTGAGCCAACCCGACTCACCACGGATTCAACCCGGGTGAGCCGAGTTCTAAGTGAATCGGGTTAAAAATTGACCCGTATAAAAAAATTTCAGTTTTTTCAAACCCAACTCGGCTAGAACCCGTGGTGGACCAGGTTAGCCTGTAGGTTCTAACCCATTTTGACAACACTAGGTATAATAATAAAATTATAAACGATTATTTGAATCGATTCCAGCAAATGCGTTGGTAAGAATGGCTACATCAATCCTAGAATTCTCGATAAGGAAAATATTAGTAAATATACCTTTAAGATGCATGATTCAATTAGCAAATCGAGTAAGGAGAATTAGGAAAATTAAATATGAGAAAGAGAAACATAAAAAAAAATTGATAAAATAATAAGAAAAGAACAAATATTTTATGTGGATACTTTTCCAGATAATTCAGATGAAAAGAATATGATAGTGAGGAAGTTCACTTAGCCAAACTTAGAGCCAAACGAATATATATATATATATATATATATATATATATATATATATATATATAAAAGTTAATGGGAAAAGGTGAGGTAGATGATAAAATAAATAAAAATAAAAAGAACTTATATATGTTAAAAAAGCTAATCAAATATTAGATATTTTGTTAAAAGCTAAAAAACTTAAATTAAGCAATTGTCATAGATTTCCTTCCTATGAGGAAATAAATATTGCAAATTTCATAAGGCTTATGAGCATATGACTACTAGTTATGTACTTTTCAAGAAAACTATACAAGATGCTGTCGAATAAGGTTGGTTGAAATTTGAAGAAAACTTCACAAAAATGGATATTGACCCTTTCAAAACCAAATTTGTTATGTGGACCAAACACTTGACACTACTGATGGTTTTAGGATGAATGTGGAGTGATTATGATGATGGTTTTAAATTCATTCATGTTGTTTAGAGTCTTTTTTATGTCATTTTTTATTAGTCTAAACTTTGAACAATCGAAGAAGAGGAACATCCCATATGTTGTGGACACTTAAGCATAATTCTTTGCATTTCAATTAAAACACATTAGAAAAAAAAACAAGGCATTAAAATTAAAAAATCAAACACAAGAGAGGAATGAGAAAGGCATATCGAAAACCAGATCTTTCGTAAATCAGAAAGTAGAAATGAAAATTTAGAGTACACAAAGAGAAATCAAGAATTTACATCCTATATGTTGTGGAGACCTAAGCACAATTCTTCGCATTGCAATAAAAACACATAAAAAAACAAGGCATTAAAATTAAAAAATCAAACACAAGAGAGGAACGATAAAGGCATATCGGAAACCATATCTCGTAAATCAAAAAGCAGAAAATTCAGAGTACACAAAGTGAAATCAAGAAATGAACGATAGAATTAAATAAAGAATAAAAATAATAAATTAGGAAAAAAACCTTATTTTCAAACTTGGCCTTTAGCTTTCATAATACAATGTTCTTTTCAGTGAGGGCATCACACATCATTGGAACTCGAGGGAGTGCGAATGAAAACAATAACAACAACGAGAACTTGAGGGACATTGATGACCAAAAGCGACAGAGGGAGGAGACAAAGGCAAGGGAGTGTAGGAAGGAGAGAACGCAAGGGAGGAGGAAAACTGTAGAGAGAGGGAAGCGTGAGTGAAGCTTGAGAGGAAACAAGAAAATTAAACATATTATCTTGGTTCTAGGTCTAACTAATGTAGAAAGTCTTTGCAATTTATTACAAAATTGTATAACTACGCCATTTTCTATACCAGTTCTAGGACCAATCGATATAGAAACTCTTTGTAATTTATTACAAAATTGTCACCATTCCACTTTCTTTGTAGATTACAAGTAGAATCATTATAGAAAGTTTTATTCTTTAATACCAAAACCCATTGTACCATTTTCCATACCACTTATAACTAGAACTAGTATAGAAGTCTTATTTACGATGTTGTCATCGCATCACTTATTATAGCAAGTGGATTACAATCGGTATTGTTGGAAGTCTCACATCGATTATATATAAAGTCAATTCAAAATACATAAGTGAGTGTAAACCTCATCTTACAAGTCTGTTTTATATGATTGATTTAGGCTTAAAATTCACTTCTTAACATGGTATTAGAGCCATGAGTTAAGCCTATCCACTAGTTCAAAATAGGTATATTAGATCAGTTCTAGAGCACTTATTAGATTGGTTTCACAATCGATATACGCACTTGTGTAATATGTTGAAAACATATTAGATCGATTCTGAAACAACAGATCTAATACATTTAAGTCGAAAACCAAGAATCACAGTTAGACAAAAATACTTATTCAACAAAAGATCTCCAAAACGCAATATCTTACAACAGGAAAAACCCTATCAAATCACATCCTAACATTCTAACAACAAAACAAAAATCCTAATTAAAGAGTAAGAAATGGTTGAGGCGAATAAGCAAATGCATGGAATCGACCATATACGAGAAAATTAGGGGAAAGAAATTGTGAAACGGAATCCTACCTTCATAAAACTATCGAATCGAAATCTAGCTCATGGAAGTTGGCAAGTGTAGAGAGGAAGATTAAGAAATTGGAATTTGGAAAAAAGAGAACACAACATGTTTGATAGAGGTGTCACAACAAGGATTTGGAGTGACCTGGAAGAGAAGAAGAAGTTTGTTGAAGCGTGAGTAACAGCAGTAGGACACAATAATCGTAGTGGTGAGTGGATTGGAAGAGAATAAAGTTTTGTTGTTTTTTCATAGGAAAAAAAGAAGAAACAATGGAGACGTGAGAGAAAAAACATATTAGATGGGTTTTTTCTTTAACCAATCTAATATATGTACATATTAGATAAGTTCCTTATATAATGATCTAATATATACATATTAGATTTGTTTCCCGTATAACCAATTTAAAATACTTCTTAATATTTAAAAAATTGACACGATTTGAATTGAATTGGTTCCGTTATAATCAATCTTATATTTGTTTTAATATCACCATTTTTCACTAGTGATCTTAGGAAATTTTATTATTTATTAGGTCTATTGTTTCATCTGTTACTAAATCGTTATCGAATCATTCATTAATGTCTAGTCCTACACACGATCGATATATATATATATATATTAGAAACTCCACATTAACTAAAGATAAAATCAATTCACAATGTATAAATAAGTACAAACCACGTCTTATTACAAACTAATTTTATAAAATTAAATTTAACTTAAAATCCACCTCTTAATTAAAAAAATTCTTTCTAAAATGTCATTGATGCACTAATTTCTCCATATGATACTATGCTTTTTTTCACATTCAAATCAGCCTCATCTCCACTCTTTACACCACTCCCACGTATTACCAGCCCATATCCCATGCTCATTCTTCCTTCTTAATTACATTGGCAAAGAGTGTCGGATATTTATGCACGCTGTAGTTCTTCCAACCAGTTATCCTCCAAAAGAAGAATTATTCTACTACCATCCCTATTCTTCATATACCACTTCCTCGTCAAATCAACTCCCTTCTTTTCTATCTTCACTTACGTAAATATTTTCATCGCCATAACTCTCTTATGTTATTCAACTTTTAAATGTATTTTGACTCCAAAACATCCTTGAAGAGGCCTGACCTTCCACATGAATTATTACAATATGCTTCAGATTGCTTCAGATTTCATGATTGTAGCACAAAACTAACTTGATAATTTTGATAAGAATATATATATATACGTGGCACTTTTTACATTAGTCAGTAATTAATATCAAAGTCCCACTTTCTATATTAATAAAATTTGTATAATAATCGATGTATAATATGTAAAATAATTCTTTTAAGGAAAAAAATGTATCACTTTGTTCTGTTAAACTGAGTATTTTCTAAACAAACGTTCTTGGTGTACTACACAGTGTTCTGTATTGTAGCCCTTACAAAGATGTTAAATACTTCTATTTGTAGCCCAGTACACGACTGGCAACTTCATTTTTAGATTTATTTTTGTTTTTTTTTCTTATTCTGATTTTATTTTCGTGTTGAGACGTGTATAAACAAATATTTATCTTCAAATTATTGACAATTAATTATGGACAGATAAAGACGAAACAAAATACTCTGGATTCTATTCTTCTATGACGAGTCATATCCTTGAAGAACGCTGGAGTACCTTCCACGAATTCAACCACGCGTCGTGTTCCCAACGATTCTTCTCCACTTTCTCTCGACGTCGCAACACGTTCATCTTACACACCCACCGCTTCCGGAAACTCATTCATCTATAAATAACCTAAGCAACATGTTCCATAAACAACCAAGAACACAGACGAAGAAAAGAAGAAGACAGGTTTCTATTTGTTTTCTTTAAGGTTGTGTCGACTATGGCTAGCGACGGAAGCGAGGAGTTCAGGCTAGTGTCACCGGCGTTCAGCAACGAAGGGAAGCTACCGCGGAACTACACAGAGGAGGGGCAGGGGGCAAAGAAGAATATATCCCCACCGTTGGAGTGGTACAACCTGCCGCCGGGAACGCAGACTCTGGCGCTGGTCGTGGAGGACATTGACGCGCCTGACCCCGGGGGACCCATTGTGCCGTGGACTCACTGGGTAGTGGCGAACATTCCGGCGACGGTAAAGGGGCTGCCGGAAGGGTTCTCCGGGAAGGAGATGGGTGGGGAGTACGCAGGGATCAAAGAAGGGAACAATGACTTGAAGGTGCCAGGTTGGTGTTGCCCTAAGTTGCCCACGCATGGTCATAGAACCCAGTTTAAGCTTTACGCTTTGGATACAGAGCTTCACCTTGGGAACAAGGTATTATCATGTTCTTAGAAATTCAAGAAAAAAGTAAAGACTTATTTCACAATATTTTGCATTATTCTTTGCAGGTGACGAAGGAGAAGCTATTGGAAGATGCTATACAAGGACATGTTCTGGGAGAAGCAACTTTGATGGCTATATTCTAATATGTAATTTGTGGGTAAACTGTCTTTAGCTAATATGTGTACCATTTTGAAATGTGACGTTAGCAAGATAAACATTTTCTCAAATCTGAGGCTCCCTTCCTATGTTTCATATTTTTCAGCTTCATCTCATCTTCTGTTAGAAGATAGCTATGTTTTCTAGACTTGAAAATTCGTAATGACATTTCTGACACCTTGAAATTAAAAATGCTATTACACATTTAGACAAGTGTTTGTAATGTATACAAGTGTCAACCTATAAAAAACTTAACTTAGATTTGGAAAACCTGAGTCAGATTTAAAAATTTAAATAATTTAGATTTAAAAACACCCAAGTTAAGAATAGGTATTAGGTGTTGTACCTGATTCTATAAAACTGCACCGAACATTTTAAAAATATAACATCTTTCTAATGGTATACTTAGGAAGAAAACTGGAGAAAAATATATTCTTTACCAGAAAAATATATAGACCTTTTTAGGATCTTCTTAAAAGGTTACGTACGTGATCGATATTTTAAAATACTTTAATTATTAATAATTTTTAAATACTTTATTGATTAATAAAATATATAATTTTTAAATATTTTATTGATTAATAAAATGTCTAATATTTTGATTGTGTTCGATATTTTAAAATATTTTACTTATTAAAATATTTTGAAAACTTTATTAATAAATAAAGTATATAAAAATTATTAATAAATAAAATAATTATTTTAAAAATATCGTGAAATTTTAGAATACTTTTTTATTAATAATTTTAAAATACTCTTTTTATTAATAATTTTAGAATATATTTTTATTAATAATTTTAGAATATTTTTTTATTAATAATTTTAGAATATTTTATTTATTAATAATTTTAGAATATTTTATTTAATAATAATTTATAAGTATCCGATATTTTAGAATTTAGTATTTTAATGATATTTAATTTATAGAAGTATTTTTATAGCTAGAATACTTTGATGATTTGTTGATGAAGTATTTAATTTATAAAATAATAATATTTTTATAATTAAAATACTTTGGCAACAGTTATTAATAATTTGGATTTTTATAATAACAATATTTTTAATATTTTGACAACTTTAATATATAATTTAATTTAGATATATATAAAATAATAATTATTTATTATTATTGTTATCAAAACCGGTGTTTTGATGATGATAAAAATCAGTGTTTTGATGATGATAAAAATCAGTGTTTTGATGACAGAATGATAATAGAACGATAATGTTTTCAAGTAGTATAAAGTATAAATAGTGTTGAGGAAACAGTAGAGAAGAATGTCAAGGTTCTTTAAATGTGTCAGTTTTAGTTACAGTTGATGAAAATAACGTTTTTCTTAATAAACCGATGAATAAGGAAGTATGAAATCGAGATTATATGGAGAAAATAAGTAATAATTAAAGAAGACAAAGTTAGTTTACTTAGTGTCAATCTTGTTATGAAGACGGGAGTCTAAAGTAAAGTTGTAAAGTGAAAATGAAGAGTTCAACTTGTCGATGCAATGAATGAGAGTAGTAAAACAAAGTGAATTACAAGGATCAAGAAGAGCATAATAGTCTCTAGTTAAATTTGAAATCGTGTCAATGTCAATTGCGCCCTCTCTCCAGTGCAAACAAATCTGAAACAATAAACTATAACTAAATCAAAACCACCATTGCAAATTTCTTTTTCCTCTGCATTGCAAATTTCTTTTTCCTCAAAATCTGCAAGAACGAGAGTGAGAAAGTCTAAGTTCTTCTCGCGAACAACCAAGCCACAATAGTCGCCTTCATCATGAATCACGAAATTCCAACCTCAATCTTCTCTTTCTTTAACCTTAATCATCCAACCTGCAAATTAGAAAACCCTAAAATTCCTTAATCAGATCAGAAAACCCTAAAATCCCAAATAAGAAAATCCCTAATATGCAAAAATCCAAATCGCACTATCAATCTACCATGTTCGTCTTTTATAGTGATATCACCACAGTTGTAAATAGGGATTATCCCACCTCCCCTCCAACAATCATCATGTAGATTGTGTTCACTTGTGGGTGTTGTACTGTTTACGTATAATAGCGAGCGATGAAAAGCAATGAAAATCGTGTTCGTTTGAAAGGAATTGTGCGGAAGGAATGCGATTGAATTGCGGGATGTGTTGCTTTTTCATCACTCGCTGTCTTGAGACGATTTGGAGGGATTGTAGAGTAAATGTCTCTTCTGCCCCTTTACAATTTCAAATTTACACGTCCAGTTGCATGATTAATATAATATTTGGAAGCAGCAAGTGAAGGAGTTGCAAGTGTTTCAATGCGGACGAAGAGATAAAGCTAAGGTGAGGTATGATTGTGGTTGTTTAGATCGTGTGTGTATCGTTTTTACGTTGCAGGCCATGGAGGTAGATGAAGAACATAACCTGGATCGCGGAGGAGAAGAAGAAAGTGATTGATGAAGAAGATGACTGTGCAAAGCTGGAGAAGAAGAAAGTGGTTGATGAAGAAGATGACTGTACAAAACTGGAGAAGATAGCTGGAGAAGATAGAAATCGCTGAAAGCGTATTCGGATCGAAGATGGCGTATCCGGTTACAGGACTCCGAAGAAAAGCAATGCACAGCGTATTCGGTTACCTTGTGCATATTCGGTTACCTCGTGCGTATTCGGTTACGCAAATGTGTATGTATTCGATTACGAGGTGCGGGAGCGGATCCGGTTACACACGCCGTATTGGGTTCCCTTTTTGAGGTGCGGTTGCACAAGAAGCACCGGGAGAGGTTTATGGAGAGGAAGGGTTTATATAAGAGTGTGGGAAGGCGTGGAATGGCTTGTGTTCGATGTTCTCTTCCATGAGGATCTAGTTGATGAATTTTGCAGTTTCTGAGAAGTAGTTGTCTTCCAGCGAAAGGTCTCTGGAAGAAGGATCCAAAGTCGGAAAAGTAAGCAGGTCTGTGAGATGGGTCATGCCATCCTCTTCTTCACCGAAGAAGAAGTTTGGGTCCTCCATGGTAAGAGTGAAAGAGTTATTTATTTTTTTAAAATATCTATATCGTTTACGGAGGGTTTATATATAGGTTTGTGGAGATGATAATTTTTTTTACAATATTAAAATTAATTTTAATAATTAATGTTAATAATAATCCTACAAATAATAATAATAACAAATAATAATAATAATAATAGTAGTAATATCAATAATAATAACTAATAATAATAATAGTAATAATAATAATAATATTAATAATGATAATAATAATAATTATTATTATTATATTAATAATAAAAATAATTTAATAATATTATTATTATTTTAATTTACTAAATTACAATTTTTACATTTTAAAAATTAATTTATATTTTTTTACTCTTTATAAACCTTTTTACAATTAAATATACCATTAACAATTATCCTTTTATATTACTTTAATAACTAGGAACATTTTGGTAATTTTCAATTTTTACTAATTAAACAAATCTTTTAAAATTGTCACATCAATCAAATCTTACACTAATTTTCACAAATTTTACCTTTAAATCCACTCTCAGTTACCTCCAAATTTACTCAAATAAACACAAAAAAAATCATCCTCAAATCTATTCAATCACTCTCCCTCAAATCATCTCCCCCAATCACCCCCAAGTGAACACACCCATAAGGAATGTGAAATTCATTTGCCCCATGTATTGGAAAAAGAAGAACAATCTTGGGAAGAAACCATTCATATCTCGCCACAACCACTTTGCTCAATTTAGGGAAGAACTTGCACGAACACTAACTCCTTCCTTTTAACTAATCACTTCAACTTTTAACATTTCACATACGTTGTCATGTCAATTGACCTCAGCGTGCCATACAATCAATAACTGGGTAGCTCATTCAGTTTTGCCCAAGAGGTAATTACACCGTTATCTTTTTTAACTTCGTAAGAAAAAATAACCAACTTGAACCGATTTACAAAATATAAGACAATTATGAACATATGAAAAAAGATAGGACTACTTTGAACAATGCTACCAACCCTAAGGACCAAAATCGGTATTAAACATATTAATAATAATGTGTGTTATTATTGAAACATATTAATAATAATCGTTATCTAATAGGGTGTTGTATCAATTCTACCATATATATTAAGTAATTTTAGTGGAAACCTAATTACACAGTAACTGTATCGGTCGCATGTAACAAGTGATAAATATTATTCTCTCTCCTAGGAGACTTGTGTAATATTCGACAACTCTTGCACTTAATAATTCAATTAGACCATAAAGTTCACAAAATTGCAAAGTAAACTCTTTTTGCATTTTTATCAAATAGTTAGTGCGCAACAAGAAATTTAACAGATTATTTACAAATTGTTGACGCTAGAGTTCAACCACTTCATTCTAATGCATTGACAAACATTTCAATTTCATATTCATGTCAAAATCAACTCACAAGCATACTCAAATCACATCTCTAGTGATTTTGAGCATATGATAACTTATTAAATTTCAATCACTTGAATCCTCAACAAGTAATCATGCATTAAGTTCAAGAGTCTAAAATTACTAATGAATCAAGTTTTATTCCTAGATACACACATCCATTAGACATTCAATTTCAACTCTAGATTCTAAAGATATTTTCGAAAACCTCAAGAATCACAAATCAAGCATGGGAACAATCCACATCAAGCATTAAGCATGAAAATTGAATGCTAACATGGATTGAAAAGGCATATATCATTAATAACACAAAATTACATAAAAGTTATAAGTTTTACAACTAATATCAACAAATAGGATAAACTTTCCAGGGTGGAGAACTTAAAGTTCTACAAATTGAAGAGATAAGGAAGAGATTGAAACCAAAGAGAGATTGAAACCAAAGAGAGATCCACACCCTTCCCCAAGGTTCTTTGTCTCTATTTCATGCACCAATTGCGTTTTCTCTGTACATTTCCATATCCAATTCGTGACTTATCTTCCTCCTCAACCCCAAAAGAGGAAAACCACCATGGATGAAGGAGGAACTCAAGAAAGAGAAGGAGAGCTTCCTAGCATTCCAAACAGCCTCCAAGAGTCTCGCCCAAGCACCCTAGGTGATTCTATTCGTGTAAAAATGAAGAATGCCCAAAACCTTCGTAAAAACGTGATTAAATACCCACTTTCGCATATCAGGGCTGACATACTCATCCAACGACTTCATTCTCACCCAATAAGGCCTAAAAATCAATGTTCTCTAACTTGTAACTCGTTGGGCGAGCCATTTTTTTTTTCAACGACTCAAAAGCTACAAGTTTGGGCTATCATTTTCGCTCAGTCAGTCAGCCTAGTGCCCAATAGTGATTTTTTTGTCTTCCAAGTGCGGTGGATTGTCATATAACCTTATAGGCGAGTCTTTTCTTCATGTTTGCAGTGCTTGGTGCAATTGTAAAACCCCTAAAATGAGTATGTGTGAAAAAAATCATTTTTTTCTAATCCAATCATGCTTTCCTTAGTTCCATCTTGTTTTCCTCTACCATAATTTCTTCATATAACTTTATTTCACACAATGAAAGAGATATTAAAGAGATATTCAAGATAAACAAAATATATATTAACTAAAACACAAGAAAACATAAAAACACACTAAAGATAATACAAAGTAAAAACTAAAAAAAAAGTTTATTCAATCTTAAAATTATACATATATATATATATATATATATATATATATATATATATATATAAACATGTAAAATAAGTTGTTGTGAAGTAACTTCAATACTTATACCTAGAATCGTATGAAGTAACTTCTCCTTTACATTCCAAAAACAATTAGATGTCTATGTCTCAATTAAATGTAGAAAAGTGACCATTAACAAAGGATTATTTAATAAGTTAATTTAAGTGATCATATAAAATTATAAATTTTTATAATTTAAATAAGATTATTTAAAATAAATTGATTACGAAATTTTATAACTTCAATAATAAAATTATTTAAAGTATCTAATTTATTTTAAAATAAATAAATTATTTGATTATATATGAAAGAAGTGAACAGTGAAAAAAGATTCAGTCTTTACACTGTCGTATTTCAAAAGTTAATTTAAATGCTCATATAAAATTATAAATTCCTATAATTTAAATAAGATTATTTAAAAATATCTTATTTATTTAAAAATAAATAATTTATTTGATTATATGTGAAATTTTCCTTTTTATATCACTTATGGATGTTGATGTTCCAATTTTTTGTCAAAATAAAAAATATTTCAAAACTGCATGTAGGATTAAACTACAAACCTTCAGTCAATTGTTTCATTAATTTTTCTAATGGCAAGAGCTCCTGTACAAGACTATGAAGAAGGAGATTTAGATGAGATACATTATAATAGATTAGGTTAAACAAATGATATTACAAAGACATGATATATTTTTGAAAGAAAAATATATAAGGGCCTATGATATGATATTTTTGTATAAATGAATGAGGTGTTATGTGATAATAGGTTAACCATGTTCAATATCTTTATTGATATGCATTAGTATGGATATGGTATAGTGTGACGCCTCGACAACTTACATGAAATATTGACTGCTCTCACACATCAATACAAGGCTTTATAATGTGTTTTATCCTCATTCGCACATTTTTTGGAAAAACTTTTCAGAAGGTCTCTCGTCCCTAAATTACTCCAGGCCAAGCACACTTAACCATGGAGTTCTTATGGGTTAGGATACCGAAAAACAAATGCATTTTTTTTATATGAGTAGCCAAATCAATTCCTTTAAGCTATCCTTCAACTGTATAGTCTCATACATATACAGTCTCTAGATCTCTCTCATTCTGGTGTATGTTCGATTCTTCCATGTGCCCCTCCCACTGGAAGTCTGCCAAAAGCCGCTCTTTGTTTGTGCTTCTCGCACTTCGTGCCTCTTACACCGGCGATCACTCCCCGCCCTCGTCAGTTCCCTGGTGTCACATATAGGGCCTATACTAAATATAATATTTTTGTATAAATGAATTTAGTGAATGAGGTCTTATGTAAAAGTATAATAAGTTAACCATGCTCAATATCTTTATTGAATTGCATTAGTATGAATATGGTATATAGAATGTTAGGTTGGTTCGCTAATCGAGTTTATTGGAAAGAGAATAATTGAAAAATTGGAACGAAACACATCAAGAAATTTTCAAGTTGGATACATAGTTAATTCACTAATAGGCATTAGAGTGGATGGGTAATAAATTTTGGATTGAGATGGATGATTAAATATACAATGAGTTCTGAGGATTATACAAGGGAAGATATATCGTATGATTGTCTGGTCAACTTTGGATTGATCAGTCTAAATGGTTAGTTATATCACAAACACAACCATGTATTACTTTTGAGATTGAACGACTATGATCAACAGATCGAATGGTCAGTCTATAGAACAATTACCTCTAATACTGATGAATTTAAAACAAAGCATGATTATTACCAATTGGATCATAATTAGGTCATTACTAATCCAAAACTCATTCTAAAATCTATAAATACAAATTTGAAGTAAAGAGGTAAGTGATGGAATTTAATATGTATTAATAGTTTGAGCTGCTGAATCTTTATTGACTTTAACATCAGAGTGCCTTTTGCAGATAACCTCCAAACATAATAAATAAACAACAAGGATGAATGGTAACGAAAGGATGAACCACTAGTAATTTGTACAACTTTAAACAGTTGACTTCAAACCCCACACCTGAAACAATACATATGTTGGTTTCTATATTTGTGTCATTGGTTCACTTTTTTTTTGTTTGAATATTATGATACTACAAGAAACACAATATGTATGACAAGTTTTATAAAGAGTTAATTTTCACAATATATAATTGGATTGATGTGTTTTGTTTTTATACACAAAAACTTCTTCAATTCTCTTTTAGAAACGCAACTTAAGAGATTATATTAATCAAATAAATTTTTATTACAACAAATACACCCATTTCTCCAAATTATAACAAGTACACAAACATATTTAAGTTACATAAAAACAAATCTCTCCAAATATAACATTTTCCATCTCTCCCTTAAGATTAAGAATTCTTAAACAAAACTAAGAATCCCTTTAAATAAAGAAAACGATTAGAAGGAATAACTTCATAAACCGAAAAATATTACAAAAATATTTTACTCTCTCACTATTTGCACTAATTACACGATATATCTCAAAATTATTGACAATTACTGTTGGACTTGTAAGCACTCAACTGTATCTCCTTTTTTTTATATCTCTTGTACTTCCTTCTTCTTTTTTATCTTTTTCACATTTGTGTTTCTATATTTTTCTTCTTGATTTTCTACATCTTTTCTTTTGGAAGCCTTTCTTTTTATCTTCAAAGTAAATTATTGTTAAATGAGGTAGTTTGCTTTATTTGGTTATAATAGTCCTGATATTTGTTAAAAATAATTAATGTGATCTCTTTGATTAAATTGACGTTTACAATATTTATAAAGTGTATGATATGGAGGATAGGCCGAGCAGTTAACATATATGGTCGTTCGGTCTATCCCTTATGTCAAAGGTCAAGTAGGTTAAATGCCTTTATGGGTGTTGGGTCATAATTGGGCCAACGCTTAAGTGATTGACGTTAGACCATAATTGGGTTAACGCTTAGGTTATTATTATTGGGCCAAGGGATTGGACAAACAAACCGTTAATAAATTAGTAACATAACGATTAAAGATATTGATAACTCAATTGTTCATTGGTAACATACTGAATTTAAAGGTAAGTTTGTTTCATTGGGTCAATGTCAATTTTGGGTCCATAAGATACATATAAATAGAAGGCTAAGCCGTAAAGATAAACAAGTTTCATTGAGTTTCAATACTTAAATTACAATTAAACTCATTAATGAAAATCTGACTTTAGCGTCAAAGTATTTTTAGCATATACTTTCTCTTGGAATGTATTTGAAGACTTTGAAACAGAAAATTCAGAAGTTAGAAAATAAAAAAAAGAGTAGAAATATGTGTCTCTCGACCCTACTCAATTGTATATATAAACATAAAGTAACAATTAATGATACATGAAAGTGAAGGATTAATATCACATTGAATACCCAAACGATGTTGGACAATGTCACGATTCATTTACACTCACATGCTATCATTATCTAAATGTCATGTTATTATTATCTACTAAACGAAGTTCACACCAATTTAATAGAAAAAAGAAACATATTTACAATTTTAACAAATAAAGAATACATTAAGTAATTTTAACAAATAATAAAAACAAAAATGATATATATTAGACCTATATATAGTTGTCGCCACTTTCTATAATGTAGATCTGAATCAATAAATTACTATTTTTCTTTATCCTATAATAAGTCACTTAGTCTATATTTAATATTCAAATCGTTATTACCTTGCTGTTTCTCAAATATTAATATAAATTCGCTTATACTTTTATCATGACAAAAATATAGAGATTAAGCCAAACCGCTTCATGTTGTCAAACGTGTCAAAGCCATACTCTTCCTCTTCGCCATGGCATGACACATGTTCCACCGCAATCACACTTCACCATGCCTTCCACACACTTACTTAACAGAGACAATATATTTAAAACTACACAAACACTTCACACATGAAAACGCTAGCAAGAGTTTAACTCCGTATCCATGGCCAGCACCGAATTCAGGTTGGTTTCACCAGCAATTGACAATGAAGGAAAGGGAAAACTACCCAGATACTGCACCCAAGAAGGTCTTGGCTCAAAGTGGGACATTTCTCCCCCACTTGATTGGTACAACGTGCCTCCCAAAACCAAGAGCATGGCACTTGTGGTGCAGGACATTGATGCGGTGGACCCGACGGGTAACCCGGTGGCTCTCGCCCACTGGGTGGTGGTGAACATTCCGGTGAGTGTGAAAGGACTTCCTGAAGGGTTCTCTGGGAAGAAGGAGGAAGTGGGTGGAGAGTATGAGAAGATTGAAGAAGGGGTTAATGATTGGAAGGTACGTGTTTGGCGAGGTCCCAAACTTCCTAACTATGAGGATAGGTTTGAGTTCAGACTCTATGCACTCGATGATCACATGCTCTTCGATAATCAGGTATAAAATTTAAGTATCATTTTATTATTTATCCTCCTTTTTGTACAGAGGAAAAATCGACGAGGAGAAAAAAAAAAATAAAGTAAAAATATAATTAAACATAATAAATTGTAGAACTGTCAAAAAATGGATCACAGGCTAACTTGGTTCACTACTATGGGTCATCCGGGTTCGAATTCGGGTCATCTGGTTCGAGCCCAGTCGGATTGAATATGGGTCATGAGTCGGGTTTGGAATAAATATGAAGGGATTTTGTTCAAAACATTTTGCAGCTAACGAAGAAGAAGCTCTTGGATGCAATAGCTGGGCATGTAGTGGAAGAAGCAATTTTTACTGCTACTTTCTAACGATGAACTGCAATCTGAATTTGGTGATATAAAAATTCATCAAAGCAATGGTCATATGTACGTTGATGCTGCATTTATATATAAATAAATAAATTAGCCAAACACGTTTTATTTTTTATTTTTTATTTGTTTTCCTCTTTATTATATCAATCTTCATTTCATTGAGCTTGAAAAATTAATTAGACTGTGTTTATATTTCAGTAAACTTAAAATTATTCAGTATTTAGTTTGCGTTGACAATACTATTTGAAAGGAAAACACCGCGTGAAGGAAAGGAAAACAGTTAGCGATGATTACATAAAAAAGAGGGAGGAAAGATGAGAAACACCCCTAGTGTCACTCTATCGTTAACCATCACGCTCGATTTTAACGGTCTTAATTTTGAAAGATTAAAAATAGTGTTACTCTATTGTTAATCACTACATTAGCTGATTTAATCACTACATTAGCTGATTTAATCACTACATTAGCTGATTTAATCACTACATTAGCTGATTTAATCACTACATTAGCTGATTTAATCACTACATTAGCTGATTTAATCACTACATTAGCTGATTAATCACTACATTAGCTGTTTAATCACTACATTAGCTGTTTAATCACTACATTAGCTGTTTAATCACTATTGAAAGATTAAAATTAAAGTTTTTTTAAAGAGAACAACTAAAATCTATCTTAGAGAGAAACTAAAAACAAAATCAGGACTAAAAACGTATTTAATTTTATTTTAAAATATTATTTATATTGTTACTTTTTCAATAATAAAATTATTTCAATTATTTTTGAAATTATTATTTAAATTTAACATAAGGCTATTACAATTGCAATCTAAATATTATTTTTAATATTTTATTATTTATTTTATTTTAGTTTATTAATGATTTCGTTATTTATTTTTTTTTTAATTTTTCATTATTCATTATAATTTATTTTTTATATTAATTTAAATTTATAAAAATATTATTATTGTTTAAAAGAATTATTTTATTTTATAAAAACGAAATCATAATATTTAATTAATTTAATAATAAAATTATATCTAAGTTGTTTATATATTTACGTAATAAAATATATTTTAAATAATTATGTAAAACAATATTTCTAATTGAATTATATAAAATCAAAAATTAAAACTTAAACTTAAATCAAATAATATTTATCAATTTCAATATTTTAAGAACAATTAATTGAATATTTTATTTAAATATATAAAAATAAATAAATTCTATAAACCTATATAATTTAATAACGTTAAAAAAATTATATATGCAAAATTAGATTTTTAAATAAATATATATATATATATATATATATATATCAACAATTTTGTCAAGTGCACAAATATATGTAAATAAAAAATAAAAAAAAAATTGATGGTGAGTTAAAAGATAAAATAATTCTTTTTAAAATATATATATATATATAATTTTCAAATTTTAATTTACCAAAAGTAAGGATTTTTATGCATATTTTCAAGACATCACTAAGAAAATATTTTTCAAAATATTGGTTTATAGACAAAGAAATGTTTAATATGGTAATAATTTGAATCAATATTATATTAATAATTATAAACAATAATTAAAAATAATATATTGATATTATACTATAATTTGTTGCGTGAGTTATTTTTTAAAGAGAAAAATGATAATTTTAAAAATTGACAAAGTTTTTTAATATCTTCAATTTTATTTGATTTGTTTTTTGCAACAAAAATAATTTCTTTTTCTATTTTGTTACACAGAAATAATAAAGACAAAAAAGGAGGAAGAGAGTATAGGGAAGTCCCCACGCAAAAGGTTTTTGTCACGGGCAATCAAGGAAAAACTAGGAAAGTACCAAAAGTTAAAAAGGTATGTCACCTCTATACCTTTATTTTTCTCTTTTTTATTGTACTTTGAAGTTTTTTTTCTTTTCTAAAAGTATTATTTTTTACTACACACAAATAATGTTTATTTTTAAAATCATAAAATAAAAGGTATAAATACGAATCGGTCATCCTATGACCGATTTCTTTCCTTTTTTTTTCTACCATTCTTAAAATAAAAAAATGTCAACATTGTTAAACCAACTTTTTTTAACAGAACTACGTGATCTCTGATTTTTCATCATGAACAAAGATATGTAGGAGTAATGTCAATCCTTGTCGAGTTCACTTTTCGCATTTGTCTAACTTCTCACCTAAAAAGGCTACCATCTCTACATGAAGTCAACCTCTCAATCTAATTGTCATTTCTTAAGAAAAGATATAAATAAATAGAAGCTTGAAGAGATGAGAAAAACCAAATAATAGAGAGATCATTTGAATGCTAAAACAAGCTTGTTATTACTTTGCTCATATATTGTTTGAAGAAAAACTTTTTAGAGAAAAAAAAATTAGAAATATCTTAGATTTTATTGTATTGTTTTATCTCTTCTTTAAGAGTTACTAATATGTATTTGCTCTTAAACGCTGATTGGATTGTACATTCTGAATATATATATAATTTTGTAAAAGATGAAACAATGTTGTTTTCTTTAAATTGGGACAAAATTTATTTTTTTTATAAATCTTATGCTAATATTTTTATTAAAATTAACATTTTTATTAAATATTTTTGAAAAAAAAAATTAAACTAACTTTAAAATCTATACCAACTTAAAACTAAGGAATATTTTTGGAAAAGGACATTAATTATAAAAAAATAAATTATATAATATATATATATATATATATATATATATATATAAATGTATGTGGATTCAATATTTGAATCTAAAGAAATTATATTATTCAATTTATTAATTTCAATTTGGATGTTGTTTTTAATTGCTTTGATTTGTTAAAAAGGAGAGCATCTAAATCAGGATGTTCGAGTTCTTTGAGAATAATGTCTAACCTTTTCTGAGCTAATATGATGAAGATTGAGCTCCACCAACAACATCTGAGTTGCTCCGAGATGAAGACTGAACTACTAAAGAAAATCTTCGAACTCTATCTACAATATTCGACATCTTCCAATTTGATCTGAAAAAGATCGAGCTACATAAGTAATGGTCGAGTTCCAACACCAATGTCTGAGTTCCTCTGAAACTAGACGGATGATGATTGAGCTTAGATTGGAAACATTACAACACGGTCAATTTTTCCACGGCAAGGAAAACAACCCGGAAATCAACATGATGAGCCAAGAATCTGCATAAACTACATTGGAATATTAGTTTGTAAGTCAATCCAAAACTTTAGAATTAAGTAAAATGATTTTAAAACCATTTGTCACATAAAATGAGTATATTTTGAAACACATAATGGTAATATAAACGGTTTTAATTGATTATCACACCTATATAATCGGTTAAAATAGATATAATCCTTTACAATCTATATCTAAATGTTATTAATAGATTAGAACAATTTTTCAATCGACTAATAACATCAACAGAGGTGCTTCCTACAAATACAAGCCTTTTCTCCTTCTTTAAAATATGGAAATAGATTTCAAGAAATTGATTAGTGAAAGAGAATATTTTTTGAATTCCAAAATGAGAGGAAGTGTTGGGTATTTGGAAAATCCTCCAAGAACTTGTCAAGATGAGTTTTATTCTGATTTCCTGGCTTAGCTCTTGAAATCTACACTCTAGGTGTATTAATAATTCTGTATAACTTGTTCACCGTGTAAGCGAACAGTTCAGATGTGATTACGTGAAGCATTACATCTAAAGGTTTGTGCTTGGTTTAGTAGAGGTTAGCATTATTAAGGGGAACCTATAATTCTTTAATCTCTGTGAAAATAATTGAAAATCTTCCAAACTCTGGTTGTTTGGAAGAAGACTAGATGTAGATTCAATTTGAATTGAACCAGTATAATTATGTGTGTTTTTTCTCTTCTCTCTTTTCTCTTATGAATCTTGTGTTTTCTTTGATAGTTTGCAAAAGTCCAAAGATTTAGCATCCAAACATTTATTTTTGAAAAAGAACTAAAATTTCTGTAAAACCAATTCACCCCCGCCTCCCCTCTCTTGGTTGGGAAATACTAGCTATAAAGTTTTTCTTTAACAATTGGCACTAGAGTTGGTTAATCGAAAATTAATCTATTAAAAGATCCTGCTATGGCTAATATATCTCAAACATATGTTGGAGAAAATTGTCCATTTCTGAAAATCAAAACAATATTTTTTTTAGAATCAGTTGACAAAGGTCCATGGGAAGTTGTAGTAAATGAAACTTTTCAACCTACAACGATTGAAAATTGTTAAACTATACCTATGGAATATTCGCAATGGACACCTAATGAAAATAAAAGAGTACAATATGAAGTTAGAGCCAAGAATATCATATCTTCTACATTAACTTTGGATGAACTTTACAAGATATCTGTTTGTGAATCAACCAAAGAAAAGTGTGATATTTTGGAGGTGACACATGAAGGCATAGGTGAAGTCAAGAGGTCAAGAAAGAACACCCTCATTCATGAATACGAAATATTTAGATTGAAGGCTGGAGAAAGCATTTGTGATGTTCAGAAAAGGTTTACCCACATAGTACATTATCACCTGGAACTTGGAAAAATGTTTGATAAGGAAGAACTTAACATCAAGATTCTAAAGAGCCTAAATAGAGCATGGCAACCTAAGGTTAGAACAACATCTGAATCAAGAGACCTCAAACCTCTGAATACGGAAACTCTCTTTGGAAAATTAAGAGAACATGAATTAAAACTAATAAGACTTAAAGAGGAAGAAGAATGAGAGGAAAGGCATACTATAGATGTAAATGTTACTGTAAAATTTGTTTCAAGAAAGGTTAAATCTATAGATGATCAAGATGATGGAAATTCAAACAATGAAGCATTGAATCTTGTGGTAAAAAGGTTTTCAATATTTTTAAAATACTAGAATAAATTTAACAATAATTCAGCAAGAAATAGGAGACCCTGACTGTCCTTTGTTCGAGCTGAATAAAAAACTAGAAGAAAAAAGTAAATACAACAAGTACAAAAAGAAAAAGAAGGCATATATATCACCTGGGAAGACAGTGCCTCCATCATTTCCAGTGAATCTAATGAGAGCCTTAATGAAGAAAAAAGTTTATGCTTTGACTGTAATAACAATAAGAGTAAATATTATCAACTGCTTGATGCTTTTCAAGAACTACATGAGGAAGTTAGAAAATTGAAATATTCAAATAATAGATATAAAAGGGAAAAGAGGTGGCTAGAAAATAGATTAAAAAAATTAAAGGATGAAAATGAAAAATCTGAAAAGCAAATTAGAAGCTTTAGAAAAATGCACCCATTTGTGAGAAATGCCTAAAATAGATAGAAATAATCAAGTATTTGATGAAAACCTTTTCTAAGTTTACCTTAGGCAGCTTTAATGTTGATGCAATCCTTAGTTCTAAAAGAAGCATATTTAATAGAGAAGGTATGGACTATATTAGTAGGGTTAATCAATTAAAATCCAGAAAGGTTCTTGACATAAGAAAACCTTCATCTATTACTTGCTTCTATTGTTGTGAACTTAGTCATGCATCA
The DNA here is from genome assembly GCA_027742785.1 of Vigna reflexopilosa. NCBI lineage: Eukaryota > Viridiplantae > Streptophyta > Magnoliopsida > Fabales > Fabaceae > Vigna > Vigna reflexopilosa. The sequence goes on along the minus strand of CM050929.1, from coordinate 8,296,629 downwards.
AATTCCTACTATTTTAACAAATCAAGGGTTCCCAAGGGTAAATTTAAATGGGTTCCTAAAGGAGCATTAAAATCCTCTAACATGAAAGGACCCAAATTTAACTTGGTACTTGCTTCCTCTCTTTAAATTGTTTTGTAGTTAAGTATTGAGGCCAAGACATCAATGTGGTATCTAGACAATGGTTACTCAAGACAGATGACTGGGGAAGCAAGAAAGTTCAAGTCAAAACAATATGTCTCTATTATGAACCCTCTTAAGTTAATTCACATGGACTTATTCAGGCCTTCTAGAACCAAAAGTATATGTGGAAATTATTATGCACTTGTCTTGGTTGATGATTTTTTAAGATTCACCTAAACTTTCTGGATTTCAACAAAGAGTGATACATGAGGGTGAATTTCAAAATGAAAAAGATTTGAAAATTATATCAATTAGAAGTGATCATGATGGTGAATTTCAAAATGAAAGCTTTGAAATCTTTGTGAAAAAACATGGCATCTCTCACAATTTTTCATCTCCTAAAACACCACACCAAAATAGTGTTGTAGAATGGAAAAACAGGTCCTTGGAAGAGCTAGCAAGGATAATGTTGAATGAGAACTCCTTGCCAAAATAATTTTGGGCATATGCAGTAGGTACTTCATGTTATGTACTCAACATAACCTTAATTATACCCATTTTGAAATTCACACACTGTAAGCTCTTCAAAGGAAGAAAACCAAATATATCACACCTGAAAGTTTTTGGCAGCTAGTGTTTTGTACTAAACAATGGCAAATCCAATCTTGGAAAATTTGACTCTAAAGCTAATGAAGAAATTTTTCTAGGTTACTCATTAACTAGTAATGCATATAAAGTATACAATAAAAGAACATTATGTGTTGAAGAATGTATTCATGTTTCATTTGATGAGTATTTAGAAAACAAGGCTAACAAATCTACAACAAGAACTAGTGTAGACTTTGATGAAATAAGTATAGATTCAACAAAGGAATCTCAAGCAATCCACGTGGATAAACAACCTACTAATACAAGCCACAACCAATCAATTGAATTACCCAAAGACTATGCTATTCCAAAATATGTGTCAATGAAAAATGTCATAGGAGATGTATGTAAGGGAGCCTTCACTAGAAGACAAATAAGTCAGTTATACCTAAGTGTCTCCTTTGTATCTCAACTAGAGCCAAAGTCAGTGAAATATGCTTTAAAAGATGAAAAGTGGAAGCTAGCAAAGTAGGATGAACTAAATCAGTTCAAAAGGAATGACGTTTGGAAACTTGTTCTAAGAAATCATACCAACCAAGTTATTGGAACTAAGTGGGTCTTCAAAAAAGGGATATGGTTGGGCCTTCAAAGATGAACCTCTAGCTGACAAAGGAAAGGACGTGGATCCAATCAACATTGACATGTCCAATGTTGCCTTAACTGTTTTCCCAAAGAATGATTTATCATTACATGTTCTGCTATTTCCCCTAAATTTTGTTATTAATTGAAGGGAAGGGCGAGTAGTAAAAGCAAGTTGGCCATCATTAGAAAAAGGGGAGAATGTTGAAAGGGGAGCATCCAAATCAAGTTTTTTATGAAGACCAAGCTGTTCCGAGAAAAACTCTGTGATGCTCAAGCTCTTCCAAGCTAATTTGATGAAGATCGAGCTCCACCAACAACATCTGAGATGCTCCGAGATGAAGACCAAGCTACGCAAAGAAATGTCCGAGCTCTATTTACAATATCCAACATCTTCCAATCTAATCTAATGAGGACTAAGCTATGTAAGTACTGACTGAGCTCCAACACAAATGTTTGCATTCTTCTGAAGCTAGATTGATGATAACCGAGCTTAGAAAAGCAACACAACAACACAACCAGTATATACCCTCACAAGGACAAGAACGTGGAAATCGAAATAATTAGCTCAACCTCACATCTGCATAAACTACATTGGCATATTAGTTTGTAAAATGTTTGAAGACAAGAATATAAATAATGTTTATTAGACCAAAATATTTAAATGAATTATAAAATTATAAACAACCTCTAAAAGAAAGTATCTCTCATTGAAATCCCTCAATAGACGGTACGAGCAAAATAAGCTAGCTTCTTATGAGAACAAAAGTTTATCTCTTATATAACACTAAGGATGGGGAGCAATATGAATACTTAACCCAACTCCTTATGTGGTTCTTCTTTATGTGGTTTTTGATGATGACAACACATGTTTTGCTTTTTGATAATGACAATACATATGTTTCCATGACTGCAACATACATTGATTAAATTGGTTGATTTGCTTACTTGCTATGATCATACTTGTGTTTACAACTACTATATGCATTCTCATATTTTTAATATGTGAAAACAACTTGCACAATGCACCATCTGTATGAAGTAATCGATTACAGGGGTTGTGTAATCAATTAGGTTCATCAGATAGCTATTGCTTAAACTATGGCAAGCTATAAGTTTTAACTGATCACATTACATGTATAATCGATTAAAACTCATGCCTTTGCAAAACACCTTTCTGAAATGTGTTGTGATGAGTTTTGTGAAGAAAAAGTTTTCAAAATTATCTAAGTGTTGTACTCAATCGATTATACAGTTTATGCAATCAATTAAGGCTGTTAAACATTGAAAATTGTTTTGATGATAAGTCTTAACTATAATAACAGTCATATTTTCATATGTTTTGACTTATATGTTTTGTGCAATCGATTACATTATATTCTTAATGAGTTAAATTTGTTTGAATGTAATTCTGGTGTAACTTTGTTACAAGTGTAATCAATTACATTATTTTTGTAATAGATTAGAATGTGTCTGTCATGAGAAAATTATATAATGTCACTTTGCACTCTGCATTAAAGACTTTTTTTTATCATTCTAAACTTTTATATTTGATATTATCATTCTAAACTTTTATATTTGATATTAGTATGTCAGAGCTGGTTTTTTGAAAATTGCTCGAAAAATAATCGATTACGTTTTTTGCGAAATCGATTAATTGATTCTGATGGCCTTTGTTTCTTAGACCTTTGGTAAATTTGCTTCTATAAACCGACCCCCTCTGTTTGCGAGAGAGAACTATCCCTTTTGGAAATTAAGAATTAGATTTTTTCTAGAATCTGTTGATAAGGAAATTTGGGATGATGTAATTAATGGTCCTTTTGAGCCTACTAAAACTGTTGATGGAAAAAATGTTTTGAAAATTTTTTCTGAATGGAATCAAGATGAAAATAAATGTGCACAGTATGATATATAAGCTAGAAATATTATTTTCTCTACACTTACCATTGACGAGTTTTTCACGTTATCAACGTGCAAAAGTGAAAAAGAAATGTGGGAAGTTCTAGAGGTGACTCATGAAGGAACCGATGAGGTAAAAAGGGCAAGAAAGAATTCTCTCATCTAAGAGTACCAGATGTTTAGGATGAAGGTTGGAGAGAATTTCTACGATGTTCATAAGAGGTTCACACACATAATCAATCACCTTATTGCACTAGGTAAAGCATCTGAGAAGGAAGAGCTCAACATAAAGATCCTGAAGAGCCTGAACAAGAGTTGGAAACCTAAAGTGACTGCCATATCAGAATCAAGAGATCTGACTACAATGAATATGGCTACACTCTTTGGCAAGATTAGGGAGCATGAATTGGAGCTTGGTAGATTGAGAGAAGAATAGGAAACTGACCATAACTCTCAAAATATCTAGTAAGAAAGCATCAAGACGCAATGAGTCTGATGCTGATTTTTATGCAGATGTTCCAAAAAAGGAATGTTAAACATGATGGTAAAGAAATTTACTAGGTTTATGAAAAATAGAAATACTGCATCTGATCTTACAGGCAACTCAAGAGGAGGCAGAAGCAAATGAAATGATGGCATACCCCTTGCCATGACCTAGCACATTCATGAAGAGTTGGAGGCATCTATGGAAGATGAGCCTATACTCTTTCTTTTGGGTCATCTTAAACCATTGTTAACACTCAATTTCGTTCGGATAAAATAAATAAATAATAATGAAATTATATTTTATTTTATTTAGTTTGTTTTATTTTATCTTAAGTTATTCTGTTATTTTTATTTTTATTTTATTTTGTTATTTTGAGTTATTGTATTTTATTATATTGTGTTTTGTTTCTAAGTTAGTTTATTTTGTTCTTATGTTCTTTTACTTTAATTTATTTGTCAATGTGTTAAAAAAAAAGAAAAAAGAAAAGAAACAGAACAAAAATGAAACACCGCCAACTTTCTCCATCACAGTGACAACTTTCTCCATCACAGTATTTTCTATTCCATGACGCTATCTTCCATTCTGATTCTGGTGCAAATCTTCTATTATCATGCTATCTCCCATTCTGGGGCAAATCTTCTGTTGCGCCAGACACCTACACTGTCTTTAGCTTTAGCTAACTCACCTGAAAGAGAAAATACAGCAGAGCAGGGTGGCTGGGTTCCAGGAAGCAACATTTGACAGGGCACGCCTTTGACTTTGAAAAAATCTGAGAGGGGTAGAGTAGGTAGAAACAGGCCAGTGGTTCAAGTATCTGATCGACATAGATACAAAGGGGGAACATAAAAAAACGGTTCTCCAACAGCCAGAGACAACACCATCCTCCCTCACACACGCATAATCCCCTACCCGTGCTTCTTCCCTTCGGCCATAAACACATCGCTCTTCCATCTTCTGAAACACACTCAAAAACAGAAACACACACCTCCAACAGCACCCATCATCCACCTCTCACACAACCCTTGACCTTTATTCACCTCCATCGTCAACCAGAATCCATTTTCATTGCCACTCTCCCTTACACTTGCGAAGCAGAAAAATAATGTTTCTTACCTCACTGTGTCTAATGCTAAGGTCACCGAAGAAAAAAAGTGAAGTTTAAGCATAAGAAAAAGGATTACAAGGATTTACAAGAGGAAAACGTAAACATAGAAGGTAAGTCCTCACTCTTGAAGCTTCACTGCATAAAGGTTTATATTTTCGGATCATATTTTATTGTTGTCCGCTTGCATTTGAGTTGATAAATGCTTACGTTCGGGTTGATAATGCCTGATTTGGTTTGTATGCTCGTATTTGGTTCAACATGTAATTATATTGGTGTTTTACTTTGTCTGGTTTAGTTCTGTATATTTGTGTGGTGTCGGGTTGACCTTCCCATTTCCATCCATTCCTCGATTCTAGCCTTCCACACATCTTCTTCAACTACAAACCTACCATTTTCCCCATCATACAGGACTCCCCGTACCATCATCGAAAAACCAGAAAACCCATCACATAGAACCCCATTACCATCATCAGGCCCTAACTTATACCACCAAAATCCCAAAAGTCAATTCCCTACAAAAAACATGACAATTTCATCATCCTCGTCAACTTCACATCTTTCGAGACCATTCTAGCCCCCTTTCAGTTCTTCGATAATCTATTTTCAATCACGAAGAATTACTTGCACGCGATAGAGCACGATCCACAATCAGAGCAAAGAAACAGAGGAAGAAAAGGATCCCCGGCAATGGAGGGCAGCGGCCTTAGAGCCACGTCCGACGGCAGGTTCTGTGGGGAACGATGTTTATCTCGCATGCGAAGGAGAGAATACGGAGAGGAGAAGGAGGGTGATGACCGGTGAGATTTATTGTGATGATTGGCGTTGCCGGCGATGCCTTTGGCCATGCAGAGGGGGTCGTCGGGCAACTGGAGGCAGTGGGGATTGAGTTGCTCACGGAGAAGAAGAACCAGAAGCCCTTCTCTTGTCTCGCACGTTGATAATGAGGGCACAAAGGAAACCCTAGTGGTTTCTGTTTTCAGAGAAAAAAAAGTCTTTGGGCTTGGACCCTTTTGTTTATCATTATTGGACTTTCGTTTTTTTTGCTTCTTTTGTTTGATTCCTTATTTTATTGGTTGTTCTAATCCTTTTATTTTCTTTGTTTTTCACTTTTATCTTGTTTCTTTATAAAATTTAAAAGGATAAAATTACAAAATTATAAAAAAAAAATTAAATTATTTTAACATTTAATATATGTTAATAACAAAATGCAGTTTTAACTTATTTTTTAATCTAGACTTCTCTTACATATGAAAATATTATTATTATTGTTATTTTATATTAAGCATGTAAATACAATTATTTTATAATCCTATTTTTTTTATACTACTTTCATATAATAAAATTACAAAACAAAAGATAAAAAATTAAAAGTTATAAACTAAAAAAAATAATAATAATAAAATTAGAGGAATATTAAAAGCGGTATGAGTACTCGTGTGATCGTTCGCATCGTTCTAGTACTTAATATCATTCTTTCTTTTATAAAAAAATATCAAAAAATGTTTTAAAGGTTAAGCTTGCATCGTCCTTGTGCTAAAAACGTTTTTCTTTTTCTTTTATAAAAAATATCAAAAAAAATTATTTTAAAGGTTAAGTACATGTGTGATCGCTCGCATCGTCCTTGTGCTAAAAATCTTTTCCCTTTCTTTTATAAAAAATATCAAAAATGTTTTAAAGGTTAAGCTTATGTGTGATCGCTCGCATCGTCCTTGTGTTAAAAACATTTTCTCTCTCTTTTAGAAAATAATCAAAAAATGTTTTAAAGGTTAAGCACATGTGTGATCGCTCGCATCATCCTTGTGCTAAAAACCTTTTCCCTTTCTTTTTCAAACAAATTTTCTCAATAATTTCTTAAAAAAAAAATAAAAATTATTTCTTTATAGTGCCTTTTTGGGGATAATTAAACATTTTATAAACCACACCACATTTGTGTATCTAATTAAAGATACTGCCCTCGGGCAGGCGTTGTAGGGTGCTAACACCTTTCCTACATGTAACCGACTCTCAAACCCATAATCTGGTTTTCGTGGACCATGTCTTTCTTTATGAGTTTTTCGTAGTTTTCCAGAATAAATTATGGTGGCGACTCTAAACTCTTTTTCAAACTCGTTTTCTTTTTGGGTCGTCGTCTCGTCGCGATTCCGGTTGCGACAGCCATCATGAAAGAAGAAGGAGTAGTATAGGTTTAGGCCTTGTATTTGGCCATGTAGTGTAGGTTTGATTAAGGCTTTTATTAAGGCCTAAGTAGCATAGGATTTTACCTAAGTTAGTTATCCAAACCAAGAGGAAAGTGTGTGCCATGTGTCATGGTTCCATTGGAGAGGATCTGCTTTTTAAAAGGTAGCCACATGGCACCCTAGGAGTGGAGAGGATTTACTTTTAGTAGTGACCACATGGCACTCTAGGAATGGAAAGGATTGTGTTTTATGAGTGGCCACATGTCTTCCCATCATTAGAGAGGATAGAAGGCCTCATTTTTTTATCAATGAGAGCAAATGTGGTGGATCATGATTTTAGGGTTAGAAGGAGACACCATTGGCCTATAAATAGAGGTGTGTCCACCCTTGTATTTTACCTTTGATTTAGAGTAAAGTTATGCTGCCATTTTTTGCCATACTACTCTTTTAAGGTCACACTAGGCTAGAGTAACCCAAGTGGCCTCCTCTAGCCACCTTCCTCCAAGAGTTGGCCCAACCTCTCTTAGAGAACCACCAAACACACCTTCCATCATCACCACCAAATTCCGCAATCTTCATCCATGAACTTATGGCCGTGATTTGCTTCAAGATTTGGCTTGTCCTACTAGAGCATTTGCCATCAGGAAAGGCTGCAACTCTCACCTGTTTATGAATGTGGAAAAGAGGGCCACATCAAACCTGACTGTCCAACCTTGAAGCTGAAACATAAATCTAAAGAAAGGTTAAATCAAGACAGAAGAAAGAGCAAGGAATAGTGATTCTGAAGATTCATCCAGTGATGAAGTGTTAAAATGTCGGCAAGTGTAAGAATCGTATCAAGTACTAATAAGTTTAAAGACCAAGTATCGTTTTCCCAAGAGACTCGCAACACTAAACAGTCGTGTAATTTCTTAACTAATTAAGACTTTAAGAACAACTTTGGGGGTTTTGAATGCAAAATGTAGAAAAAGTAAATATGAATGCAAATTTGATCAATTGAAGAGAAACACAAAAGTGAATGGATGATATTGAGAATGTGAGTAGAGTATTTGTTGGGGTTTAGATTTCACCTTTCTTACTCTCATGCATATAAGAATTCATCTTCTTCATTTAATTGTTAATGTCACTCTCTAAATTACTTAAAACCCGATCCCTAGGCGAAGAAAGCCTATCCTTAATTACTAGGCCACAATCCCTTGCATCCCTAATAATTAATTCTGTATTACGAATAGAAGCTTAAGAAAACCAAACCTCATATCCCCATCCTTGGGCAATATTGCTTTTGGGAGAAATTCTCCAGATCCTGGTTTCTAAGTATTTCGCAATATCAAAGAAGACCAAAAATCATGTCATGAATGAGTTAAACATGACAAGCATTGAGCAAAGGAGAAAAACCCTAACAATTAATGAAAGAAGCATAAATTGATTGATTTAGAAAAAAATCATATGCATGAGAGTTTAGAGGATACATATTCCCCAACAACAGATAGAGTTTAGTTCCCCATTATCATGGAGAAACTAGATGTACAATGGAATAAGAATGAAAGATAAACCCTAAAAATCGAAGAGGAGAGCTCCCGCATCCAATTCTGCGTCCAGAGAGTCAAAAAATGTGTTTTTTCGTCTCTACTATCAAAAGATACCAACCCTAGGATGTCCAAGTCCTTAAATAAAGCAAAAACAAAGTCCAAGCCCATGTCACTGGCGCTCAGCGCCCCAACTTAGGGCAGTCTGGCGATGGTGCGAGAGGTTGACGCTCAGGGCCCCTCAGAGGGCGCCTAGGAATGATGCGGAAAAATGGAGTTGGCGCTCAGTGCCCCAGGAAGGGCGCCCAGGCGTTGATGCGAGGCTTCAGCGCAAAGGGCCTTAGAAAGGGGCAACTAGGCATCCATGCGAGCCTCTAGCGCTGAGGGCGCCAGAAAAGGGCGCTCAAGCGTCCTGCGATCTTCTTTTCTTGTGTTTTCTCAGTCCTTTCTGGGTTCCAACTCCTAAGGAGTTTAACTCCTCTTCCAAATCATTCCAATTTCCTACAAAATCAAGGGAATTTAGTAATAAAAATCGTCAAGTATAACCTCAACACTCTTTATTCATAACTTAACCAAAAACAAGAGTTTAAGCAAGTTTCTAAGTCAAAATGAATTCATTTAGTATCAAAATTAACTCACAGATAACGGTGAAATCAACCGTTATAACAACCCCAAACTAGAAACTTTGCTTGTCCTTAAGCAAAAAAAAAATGTAACTTAGCTCAAACAACACTTCAAGGGTTCAACATATGACAAAGCACTTTCTTCTAGGACAACTAATCACTCATATCCGCTCATCATAAAAATATCAGTCAAGATGTACAGATGCCTTAGCCACTCAAGCTTAACTGTGGTGCTCACATATTCACAAAATGTACAACAGATGCAAACCTTATGAATGATCAACAACCAAGCAAGAATGTAATCATAAAATGCATGAGACTATTCCTTACCAAGGAAACTGTTTCACTCAAGCTCAAAGGTGTATATTTGAGGTGTTGGTTTCTCATACACTCTACTATCACAATGTCACATAAATCAACTTTGCCTTTCATTTAACCAATATCAAACACACTCACAAGAAAGTTATCATCACAAGGACTTTTCAAGGCTTGTAATATGGCTTGGCTAAGAAGAAAATTGGCTTTTCTAGACAAAAAATCCTTGAGTTAAGAGAGTAACAATTCATAATTTCATCATTTAAACATAATCTCTCTTTCTCCTTTACAATTGAGAAACCATTTTTACTTAGTCCCAACTTCCCATTCATTAAGCTTTTCTTTCTTTTTCTTCTTCTCTTTTCTTTTTCTTTTGCTTTTTGTTTTGCTCAATACTTAGCTGAATGCTTTTTCTTTTTATTTTCACATTTCTTTCAAATTTTCCAACAACCTCAAACTTGAACCTTTCTCCCTACCATACAAAAGTACTCAACTCAAGGTAAAGATTTCAAAAATGGTTTTTCACAAATTTAGGCTTAAGGTTCAAGGGATAAAACAAACATTGTTCTTTGTTGGGTTAAAATAATGCATTGGCTTATAAGGGAAAAAGAACATATGGCCTTGATCATTTGTAACAAGAAAACAAGTGGTTCAATTATAGAAACTTAGGCAAAATCAATCATGATTCTATAGCAATAGCATATAATTAATCAAAAACTCTATATTCCAACATCTCACAAGTTAATTCAAGTTCCAAAATTAGATAAACATCATGCTCAGCATATCAATCAAATTTATCCTCATGTATCTATTTCAAATAATTATGAGCAACTGATAACGGTTGAAAATACCGTTATCTGTGATGTAATTTTGATACTAAATGCATCATTTTCTGCTTAGAAACTTGTTTAGAATCATGTTTTTCTGTTAAGTTGTGTGAATAAGAGAGTTGAGGTTGAATTTGATGAATTAATGACTAAATTCCCTTGTTTTAGGAGGAAATGAGATAATACTGAAAGCAGAGATGAAGTGCCAAGGAGACGGAGCTCAAAACGGCCTGGAAAAGCACCAAAAAGGAGGAATGCTCGAAGCTTGGGCGTAGAAGAGTGTCGCTCACCGCCCGCTAAGAAAGCCCTTTTTGGAGACTTGGGCGCAAAAGAGTGTCGCTCACCGCCCGGGCACCACTTTGGGGCGCTTGAGTGCCAAAAGCATGAAGCTTGGGCACCCTGTTTGAAGGCTCAAGCGTCCAGGAGTGCCGCTCAACGCCCGGGCGCCCTAAGTGGGGCGCTTGAGCGCCAGCGACATGGGCCGAACTTCGTTTCTGTTCTGTTTTCGCTCTATTTAAAGGACCCAAACGTCCTAGGTTTTGTATCTTTGGCAAGAGGAGCACAGCAACACACTCTCTCACCCTCTGGAGGCGGATATGGATGGGGGAGCTTCCATTCCCAATTTTTAGGGTTTTTCTATCTCATTCTTCGTCATTGTTCATTTAGTTTCTCCATGTCTATGGGGAACTAAACTTTATTTGTTATTGGGGATGATGTAACCTTGTGAACTCTCATGTATTTGAATTGATTCTTAATAATATATGCTTTTTCATTAATTGTTAAAGTAATTCATCTGTTTCAATGCTTGTTGTGTTTAACTCATTCACTAGCATGATTTATGAATTGCATGAGTGTTGGGAGGTTCCTTACAATTCAGGTTCTTGTTAAATTACTCTCAAGAGTAATATTTCTCAGGGACGAGGGTATGAGTCTTGGTCGTCTTAAAGTTCTTGATCTTCACATTTAAACACTAGGAATGCTAGGAATTGCATGAACTAGGGTTAAGGACAGACTTATTCGTCGAGGGATCGGGTTTAAGTGATTTAGTGAGTGACGTTAACATTAATGCATAAAGAAGAATTCTTACATACATGAGAGGGAACTTGGTGAAATCTAACGCCAACAAAATACTCATCTCATATTACTCAACATTCGTTCATCATTGTGTTATTCTACTATCGATAAACTTGCATTCATATTTAATTTTATGTCTTTGCATTTGAAACCAATGATCTCGTTTTCTTTAAGTCTTAATTAATCGAGTTATCACACGACTGTCTAGTATCGAGAGTCTTCTGGGATACGATAATTGGTCTTAGAATTTTATATCACTTGTGCGATTCGGTACACTTGCCGATCCATCAACAACAATCACCTGTTTGTAAGGCCAATCATGCATCATCTCAACATCAATTAATACAACAAAGCATCATAAAGCGTTATTACTCATCACAATAAACAGTTATAATCAAACTATTTCAGCATAATTCATTCAAGCCAAGTACATCACAACCTACAATTTAAAACAAACTAAAACAAAATTAAAACGAACATAAACCAAAGAAATAAGTTTATAAAGTTGGGTTACCCATTAAGCGCTTGTTTAATGTCATTAGCTTGACACCATTATGCTTAGGGGTCAACCAACTCCATAACTGTGGCAAGGCGCTCAACCTCACCACCCAAACAATGCTTGAGACGTTGCCTATTAACCGCACAACTTCTTTGTGGATCGTCAGAAGCCGGATCTACCAACTCAATTGCCCCATGTACTTTGACATCCTTAATTGTAAACGATCCTGACCACTTGGACTTCGATTTTCCAAGAAAAAGATTTATATGTGAATTGAACAATAAAACCTGCTGCCCTGGATGAAATACCTTCTTTATCAACTTCCTATCATGATAAAATTTTACCTTTTCCTTGTAATTCCTAGAAGAATCATAAGCATGCAAAAGCATCTCTTCAAGCTCAAGAATTTGTCTTTTTCTCTTATCAACAGTATCAAAGGGATCAAAATTTTAAAAATTTAAAGCCCACAAAGCTCTATCCTTTATCTCTACTGGCAGATGACATGCTTTTCCATAGACCAATTGAAAAGGAGATAGCCCTATAGTCGTCTTGATTGATGTCCTATAAGCCCAAAGAGCATCATCTAGCTTCTGAGACCAATCCTTCAGTGATCAAGTAACAGTCTTTTCCAGAATCCTCTTGATCTCCCTATTAGATACTTTAGCTTGCCCATTTGTCTGTGGATGATATGGTGCAACCACCTTATGCCTCACGCCATATTGCTCAAGTACTTTTGCAAGCTGAGCATTGCAAAAATGAGATCCTCCATCACTGATAAGAACTCTTGGAACTCCAAACCGGGCAAAGATCTGCCTTTGCAGAAATTTAATAACAGTGTTCACATCATTTTTGGGATACGCAACTGCTTCTACCCATTTACTTACATAATCCATTGCCATTAGAATGTATTCATTATTAAAAGACGGTGGAAAAGGCTCAACAAAGTCTATCCCCCAATAATCAAAGACGTCAACTTCCAGAATGCCTTGTAATGTCATTTGATGTCGCCTTGAAATGCTCCCAGTTCTCTGACACTTATCACAGTTTCTAGCATAATTATGAGCATCTTTAAACAAGGTGGGCCAATAAAATCCTAAGTGGAGAACTTTTGCAACTTTTCTCTCTCCATTAAAATGCCCCTCATAAGGTGAGTCATGACAATGCCAAAGAATTCTGCTTCTTCATTTGTAACGAACCACCTCAAAAGATTATCCACTCTAATCTTAAATAAAAAGGGATCAACCCAGATAAACTATTTTGCATCATGCAAAAACTTTTTCTTCTGTTGCCAGTTTAAAATTAGCCATATCAGCAAATCATGGCCTCTGTTGAATATACAAGAATGTTTCATCTGAGAAGGACTCCCAAATTACTTTCTCCTTACTTGTAACCTCACCATTAATTAACCGAGATAGATGATCAGCAATCACATTTTCACTGCCCTTCTTGTCACGGATTCCCACATCAAACTCTTGCAATAAAAGTACCCATCTAATCAAGCGCGGTTCAGAATATGGCTTAGTTAGCAAATACTTGATAGTCGCATGATCTGTGTATATGATTACTTTAGACCCAATGAGATAAGGCCTAAATTTCTCCAAAGCGTACACTATAGCAAGAAATTCTTTTTCCGTAGTGGCATAATTCAATTGGGCTTCATTCAAAACTTTGCCCGCATAATAAATAGTGTGAAATACCTTCCCTCTTCTCTGGCCAAGAACAATACCTATGGCATAATTACTGGCATTACATATTAACTCAAAGTCTTGATTCCAATCCTGAGCTACAATCATTAGGGCAGAAATCAGTTTCCTCTTCAAAATGTCAAAGGCCTTAAGACATTCATCATCCATCACGAACGAAGCGTCTTTAACAAAGAGATTTCTTAAGGGTTTGGCAATCTTTGAAAAGACTTTAATGAATCTTCTATAAAATCCGGCATGCCCCAAAAAGCTTCTGATTCCTTTCACATTTGTTGGTGGTGGAAGTTTTTCAATGACTTCCACTTTAGCTTTGTCAACCTCAATTCCCCTGGAAGAAACTTTGTGGTTGGGCAATTGGTTTATAATCTCCTCCATGAATATTTTGTGCATGCAATAAGTCGGGCTTATACCTTTGAGATCCGAAATTAACTATCCAATAGCTCCTTTGTTGGCTTTTAGTACCTCCACCAATTTTTCTTCTTCTTTAGAGGATAAAGAATTATTGATGATGATCGGTTCATTCCCACCTTATTCTAATAACACATACTTTAAATGTGGTGGTAACATCTTTAGCTCTAGTTTACTTTCCTTGACTTTTTCCTTGGTGTTGATCTCTTCAATTTTCGCCTCATGAAAAGGAATTTCTTTTAACACATCCAAGTCCGTCAAGCACTCATCAATCAGTTCCTTTTTCTCCTCATTCAAATCTTCACATTCATCAATGAGCGTTTTCTCTAAAGGAGAAGAAACACGTATCATCTTATCTTGTACCATACATACTTCATCAAGTGCGTCAAGATGAAAACGTGCCTTACCATCATTTGGATGAGACATAGCTTCAAACACATCAAAATTCACTTCTTCATCTTGTACTCTCACTTTAAGTTTGTCATTCTCCACGTCAATTAAGACTCTTGCAGTCTTCATAAAAACTCCCAAGAATGAGAGGCACATCTATATCCTCCTCCATCTCCATGATGAAAAAATCCACCGAAAATAAGAATTTGTCTACTTTAACCAGCATATCTTCAATCACCCCATAAGGGTATTTAAGAGATCTATCCGTCAATTAGAGAGTCATCCGAGTAGGCTTGAGTTCTAAACCTTCAATCTTCTTAAACATAGAGAGTGGCATCAAGTTGATGTTGGCTCCCAAATCAATTAATGCCCTTTCAATAGTTAACTTCCCTATAGTACAGGGAATGGTGAAGCTTCCTGGATCTTTAAACTTAGGAGGTAAGAGCTTTTGTATGATAGCACTGCAGTTTCCTTGCACTTCAATGGTTTCCTCTTCAATATATTTTCTTTTCTTCGTGAGGAGTTATTTAAAAAATTTAGCATATGAAGGCATTTGCTGCAGTGCCTCAACAAAGGGTATATTAATCTCCAGTTTCTTGAAGATCTCCATAAAACACTCAAACTGCTTTTCTTTTTCCTTCCTTGAATAATTCTTTGGGTAAGGAAAGGGTTTGTCAAAAGTTTTTTTTCTTTTTTCTCTCATCCTCTTCTTCTTTCTTTTTTTCTCCCTCATCTTTCTCCTTTTCTTTTCTCTCACTCTCTTTTTTCTCTTTCTCTTTTTTCTCAGCTTAATCTTTCTCACTCCACCTCTCTTTTTCTTTTCTTTCTATTTTTCTCTCATCTAAAACCTTTCCACTTCTAGTAATAATGGATTTACACTCCTCCCTAGGGTTAACTTCAGTATTGACCCCAACATCCTCTAATTTCTTAGCTAGCTGACCAACTTGTATCTTAAATCTTCTAATTACAGCTTTTGTGTTTTTATGATGAGAGATAGACACTTGCATGAATTGTTGAAATGCCACATCATAGCATTGCCTCCCAAAGAGAAAGGGAACAAGCTAAGTCTTATAGCTTCATTTGGCACGCCATTAATCTTCACTGTATTGCAAATCTCGTTGAACGTAGTCAGATGTTCATATGGATTTTCATGTGACAATCCGCTAAATTTGTTGCTCTTTACTAGTTGAATGAGAACAGGCTTCATCTCCATATTTGTAGTATTAACCCTCGACCTTGCAATTCTATTAAAATGGTGAGGGCCAATAATTGTTGAATAATCTGTCAGAGTACGTCTACCATTTTATCCATTCTGTTTAGCATGATTGTCCATGTTTTCAGTTTCCTAGTTAGATCTTTGAGGTGAAGGCTGTAAAAGTGTCTCAAGAGAAGGGAAAAGTTCTTTGGACATCCTGATTCTTCTTCTTCTTCTACTTTCGTCCAATCCTGTAAGAAGAGGTTCATAAATATTTGTGCTTCTCGTTCGAATTGTACCTTGCATACACTAGAGAACAAAACACTAGAGAGCACACAATTAGCCCAAAAAAAAAAAACAAAACAAAAATAAAGTCTAATCTGTTAAGAACACACAAATAGAATAGTTAAACCATGAGTCCCCAGCAACGATGCCACAAACTTGTTAAAATGTCGGCAAGTGTACCGAATCGTATCAAGTAATAATAAGTGGTAAGACCAAGTATCGTTTTCCCAAGAGACTCACGACACTAAACAATCGTGTAATTGCTTAACTAATTAAGACTTTAAGAACAATTAATGAAAGAAGACCAAAAATCATGTCATGAATGAGTTAAACATGACAAGCATTGAGCAAAGGAGAAAAACCCTAACAATTAATGAAAGAAGCATAAATTGATAAAGAACAAATTCAAATGCATGAGAGTTTAGAGGTTACATCTTCCCTAACAACAAATAGAGTTTAGTTCCCCATTATCATGGAGAAACTAGATGTACAATGGAATAAAAATGAAAGATAAACCCTAAAAATCGAAGAAGAGAGCTCTCGCATCCAATTTTGCCTCTAGAGAGTCAAAAAGTGTGTTTTTGCGTCTCTACTGTCAAAAGATACCAACCCTAGGACGTCCAAGTCCTTAAATAAAGAAAAAACAAAGTCCAAGCCCACGTCGGTGGCGCTCAGCGCCCCCACTTAGGGCAGTCGGGCAATGGTGCGAGAGTTTGACGCTTAGCACCCCTTAGAGGGCGCCTAGGCGTGATGCGGCACATTGGAGTTGGCATTCAGCACTCCAGGAAGGGTTCCCAGGCGTTGATGCGAGGCTTCAGCGCTAAGGGCCTTAGAAAGGGGCACTCAGACATCCATGCGAGCCTCTAGTGCTGAGGGCCCCAAAAAAGGCCGCTCAGGCATCCTGCGATCTTCTTTTCTAGTGCTTTCTCAGTCCTTTCTGGGTTCCAATTCATAAGTACTTCAACTTCTCTTCCAAATCATTCCAATTTCCTACAAAATCAAGGGAATTTAGTAATAAAAATCATCAAGTATAACCTCAACTCTCTTTATTCGTAACTTAACCAAAAACAAGAGTTTAAGCAAGTTTCTAAGTCAAAAAGGATTCAGTAGTATCAAAATTAAGTCACAGATAATGGTGAAATCAACCATTATCATGAAGACAACCATAGTCTAGAAAAGGAGACAAACATGTGTCTCATGGCTGGATCTGTTTGTTCAAAAAACAACTCTAGCAGCTTTGGAGATGAGCCTATAGAGGACAGATACTATCAACTATTGGATGCCTTTCATGAACTCCATGCAGAAGCAATGAAGCTTCAATATAAGGTTAATCGATTAAACTCTGAAAGGAAAGACTTTGGATACGAGATTGATAACCTTGTTAAAGAAAATGATAAATTGAAAATTGATCTTGATGAAGCTTTACAATATGCTTTGAATGTTAAATCTAAAAATGAAATTGTTTAAACAGATTGCATAGATTGACTTGCATATCTTGAAAAAATTAAGTACCTAACAAGCACATTGGCCAAGTTTACTCTAGGAAGGGCTAACGTAGAAGTTGTTCTAGGATCACAAAGAAGAGTAAAAAATAAGCAAGGAATATGTTACATTGCTAAAAGTTTTAACTCAAAGAAATTTACGTATTTGAGTAAACCTTCTAATGTTATCTATTTCTTTTGCAATTCAATTGGTCACACTGTTAGAACTTGTTACTATAAAAAGGTTGGTGTTCCAAGAGGAAAGTTTAAGTGGATTCCCAAGGAACCAACTACTGTGACTAACATTAAAGGCCCCAAATTTATTTCGGTACCTGCATCCAAACCATTTGATGACCTTGCAGGAAAATAAACTGTACTAGTGGCAGACAAGAGCTCAAGGAAGGATTTCGAAGGAAAATCATAAACCACTTGAGTATCACAAGAAGTTTGTTACTGAACATGAACTTAACCACTAATCTGAAATGGATTTTCAGTACTCTATAGAATTTAATCGACTACAAAAGCAGTATAATCGATTAATACTCAACGAATGCGATGTAATTTCTTTTCATACATTCTGAAACTATCATTCTGATGATATATGTGTTCATACATTGTAATACTCTTTGTTTCATATCCACTGTAAATCATCTTGAGCATTATGAATGTTAACACACAAATACATTGGCTTCAAGCACTATTTTTTTTTACTCTGATATCTGCTATTACATCTGATACATGCTTGAAACTGATTTTATTGTGTATGCTCTATTGCATCTCTATCTTTTGCTCTGATACTGAACTTTGCATTTGAAATGTTTTTGAAATACTTCATATTGATAGGGGAACATGAATTTTTGATATTAACTAGTCCAAATACAAAGGGGAGAAATTATAGAAATTATACTATTTTAATTCTTAATACCTTTTTTTGCTAATGCCCAAAGAGAAATTTGGGGATATTAGAAATTAGAGAAATTGTTGGTAATACTTGTGTGCATCTAGAAAAACAATTTCTGGTTTGTGCATCATGGTTGTGTTATACATATCATGGTTGTGCGTCATAAAAAAAAAGGAGATTGTTAATAAGAGGAGCAATATGAATGCTTAAACCAATTCCTTTTGTGGTTCTTCTTTAAGTGGTTTTTTATGATGACAACACATGTTTTTCTTGTTGATAATGACAATACATATGTTTCCATGACTGCAACATACATTGATTAAATTGGTTGATTTACATACTTATTATGTTCATACATGTGTTTACATCTACTATATGCATTCTCATATTTTTAATATGTGAAAACCACTTGCACAATGAACTATTTGAATGAAGTAATCGATTACAGGGGTTGTGTAATCAATTTGGTTCATTAGATAGCTATTGCTTAAACTATGGCAAGCTACAAGTTTTAACCGATTACATTATATGTATAATCGATTAAAACTCGTGCCTTTGCAAAACACCTTTCTGCAATCTACTATGATGAGTTTTGTGAAGAAAAAGTTTTCAAAATTATCTAAGTGTTGTACTTAACCGATTACACAGTTTATGTAATCAATTAAGTCTGTTAAACATTGAAAATTGTTTTGATGATCAGTCTTAACTGTAATAACCGTCATATTTTCATATGTTTTGACTTACATGTTTTGTGCAATTGATTACATTATATGCTAAATTAGTTAAATCTGTTTGAATGTAATTCTGGTGTAACTTTGTTACAAGTGTAACCGATTACATTATTTTTATAATCGATTAGAATGCGTTTGTCATGAGAAAGTTATATAATGTCACTCTGTACTCTGCATTAAAGACTTTTTGATCATTTTGAACTTTTATATATGATATTAGTGTGTCAAGAAATGAATTACAGGTGCACTGAGTTGCTCCAAGAATTAAGATACAAAGAAGTGGATATTCTTGAAGGATTATTGAAGGACAGATTTGAACGTTTTGCTTGTTGATCAACTACTGCACAATTAAGGTGTATTCTTACCGGATCAGACTTTGTCTTTTGCAAGCTTGGATTGTGGTATTCCCTGTGTGTGTGACTAGGAAGAAGAACTTGGTGTTCTTGTGACTTTGAGAAGGGTCTCAAAGGCTTACTACAGAGAAGAGGATTGTTCTTTGTGCGGGGTTTGGTTGTTGTCTATATTAGATTGATGAGTTAGAGAGGTGGTCACATTTGAGAGGTGTTCTCTGTAAAGCCTTGTTGTAAAAACTCAAATCTTTATAGTGCATTGGCTTTGAATCTAAGGTTGATTGGAAGGACACTGGATGTAGGCATTGAGGCCGAACCAGTATAAAGATCCTTATCTCATTTACTTTCATTGTTTCTCTTTTATTACTTGCGATTCAAGATAGATTAAAGATTATTCAAAGTTTCCGAAAAGATAGAAAAAGAAATTGTTTTTATTCATTATCAATTCACCCCCCCCCTCTTGGTAAGGGAAACAGGCCTATTTTTTCTTACAAAGGTTAAAGGAAATTTTTCATTCAATACAATGTTATATCAAGCAAAGCTTTCTAAAGAAAATATGTCCTGATGTATGACTGATAAAAGCTTTAGCCTTTGAAAAAATATCTTATGTTTATATGATCTGATGAATATACATGCTATTTGTCTTAGCAAACGATACATTTATTAATGAAATGACAAATGATTAAATGTCCTAAACACGCTACACTAATTAACGTTTATCAACGTTCAAAGTATTTAATGTATGTACGAAAAAGTACTTCGATGCTTGTATACTTTGCATCTTGATATCCATGTAGATCAATAAAGCAGAAATATATGATTAGAATGATGACACCTAAGAAAGAGACATTGTAAGAGAAGAAGAACATTTTGGGAATGTGTACTTGAAGCCATTTGCTTTGTCACATCGTACAAACTCAAGTTTCGCTTAAGGTAAAAGAAAAGGCTTTGGACCCTAAAAAGTGGACTAAAGTCAGACTTCAAATCTAAAGGCTACCAGCTCTTCAAAAGTCATCTTCTTTGTCTAACTATCATTTTTCAAGAGAAGTTATATATATAAGAAAGCTTGAAGAAAGGACGTTGTTGATAAAAAGTGTAAGAAATATAACATAAGAAGAATAAAACTATGGAAAGAGAGAAAAGCTTAAAGTGTTCTTATATCCTCTAAAGCTTAATATCTTTTGAGAGAAAAAACTTTGTAAAAGAGAGAAACACATTCAAGTCTCAAAGATTGTATTATATTAGAATACTCATCCTCTTGCTAGGAGTTAATCGTTTGTACCCTGTAAAAAATCCATTTGTGCATTTGTTATAAGTTCTAAATAGCGTAAACTCGATCTAGTCGTATCGAGTAGGAAACCAGGAATGGTATTAATACTCGTTGTAACCAAGAGGGGTGAGAATACTCTGTGAGATCCTAGAGAGGAAAAACTTGTCTAATCTTGGAAAAGATTAGTTGAACCCTTTAAGAGTTTTTAAAAGAGAACTACACATAGCTTAGGTTGAGTGAACTAGTATAAAAATCTATGGTTTATTGCTTTTCTATTTAAAACATTTTCCATTTACTCAGCTTATAAAACTCGGTGTCTAAACGTCTTATAATAACTATACATTTTCATTACAAGTTATTAGACATTGCTTTGGGAAAAAATTTCAAAAACATTATTCACCCTTCCCCTTTAGTTTTTTTCTTGTGCCTTAAATGTCTTGACCTGATTTGTCTTTATCCCACCTAGACTTAACTCATCTTGAACACAACTCAATTTGGAGCTGGCTGAACTTGACTCGACATAGGTCTAGGCCAATTTAGCTTAACTTGGACCTTGGTTGAATTTACTTGATTTAAAGTCAAGCTAACTGCGCTTAAGCTAGACTAGGTTTCACTCACCTTGACTTAGGCTTGGCTTGCCCTAGTCTTGACTAGGCTAGATTTTGTTGGAAAACAGGTAGGCTTCGTTTCAACACCAAGAGGGGGGGTGAATTGGTGAGGTTTCAAAATCAAAGTCTTTTTAAAATCTTTTTCATAAAGTAGAAACCTTTACATAATTTCTTGAATCGCAAGTATTGAAAATTTAAGTGCAGCGGAAAATCAAAGTAGACTACGTAATTAACAAAGTCGACTGAATGGAAAAGAGTAGGGATAGAGAATTCAAACACAGGTTTTTATACTGGTTCGACCTTAATGCCTACATCCAGTGTCCTTCCAATCCCAGGAAGCAAATGCACTATAATGGTCAAGGGTTTTAAAACAAGGCTTTTATAGAGACCTTGACGTCAAAAATATAAAACACCTCTCTAACCCTCTGACCAAAATATAGGCAATACACACAGCAAGATCTGCAGCAAGATATCCCCTCTTCTGCAATCTACAACCCACTTTGAACAATCCTCAAAGTGTCAAGACTCCATGAGTCTACCCCCTGTAATCACAACAGGTACAACAACCACAATCTTTACGAAGATTGAGAGAAATCTTGATTAGCAAGCAAGCACCACAATGTGCAGAGTTGATCAACGAATAAGCACAACAAAATTCTCCTTCAGAACCTCTTCAAAGAATGATCTCCATGGTCTTCTTTATAAGTTCTTGGAGCACTAAATCACAGAGAAATAATCTGAAAGTAAATATGAAAATGTTAGTTTTCCAAAAGTTCTCTGAATAGTTCTATAGATCAGACGCTCTTGTAGTCGACTAAGCTACTAATAGAGTCGAGTGTCCTCTGACAGTAATAACAGTTAAGTCAAAGTAGTAGTTGTCAAGTCAAACAAATTAATTTCACATTCAATACAGTTGACTCTCATTCAATGCTTAACTAACTTTTAAAAATATAGTCGTTAGTATTCACAAGCATAACAGAATTTCAAATAAAACAACTAACAAAGTCGAATGCAAAGCGCACACAGTCGACTTTGACACATCTGCACATTTTGAAATTCTTTTCATTGTAAAATCTCACATAGTACTATATTTGAAAATCTGTGCAAAGTCTTTAGTCTTAGTCGAATCAATTAATAATGAAGTCGACTTAGGACTTGCAGATTTGCCACACAACATAAGTTCATCAAAGTGAATGTGGTTTTCCTTTTCCAAAACATATGCAATGCAATCACAACAGATGTAACAAATATCAGAACAATGAATATGCATTCATATATTAAGATCAACACAAAACATGTTCAATAAGCAACAGAACATGTAACACATTACAAGACATGTGTTATTAAAAATGTGTTGTCATCATAAAAAACCAGAGTGAATAAGCAATATGAGATTAAGATTAACTAAACCAGTGCTTCTCTTATCAACAATCTCAACAAATTTGACCTGGTATTGATTAATCTAGGATCCACCTATGCATAGCTTAACTCGACTAAATGTGAGTCAAGCCCAAATGAGGTAAATGTGTACCTGCCTTGACTCGACCCAACTTAGGCATGCATTGAATTAGTTCAATATGGAATCATACAAACCTGGCTTGGCTCGACCTCGACTCAGCTCGCACAAGCCAATTCTACTCAAACGAGTCTGAGCCAACTCAACTCAACTAAGCCAAATCGACTTGAATTAGGGACAAGTAAACTCAGCTCGACCCGACTTAACCTGGTGTCCGTCAAGCTTGGCTATACTCAATCTTGATCGATTTATGATCAACATGGGCCTAGCTAAACTCAACTAAATGTGGAGTAGTCCTAACTCATATGAATGTGGACATACCTTAACTAAACTGAATATGGGATGCCCCAACTCTGCTCAACTTGAGCTTGGATCGAGACTTGGTTTAACCTATAATCAAATTGAATCGACTTGACCTAAACCTGAACTAACTCGACTTGATCCTAACCTAGGCTAACTTAGCTCGATCTAGGCTGGGTTAACTCCACTTGACTTGGACCTTAACCCACTCATACCAAACTAGTCCTAAAGTAATTCAATTCAATCTAAGCTTGAATCGATTTCCCTTAACTTAAAATAGGGCTTACTTGGTTCTACCTTACATGAGCCCTAACTAGGGATATATTGTTTACATATTTCATCATATTTCATAACTTGAAAATATTCTTGTTTACGAAAAAGTTTTCTAGATATAAAAAATAAAAAAATCAAAGACCTTTAACAAAACAATTATAGAAATCAAGATTCATTACAAAAGTTATTAATATTGTTTTATTTTTTAATTTTTAACAATTATTTGACATTAAAATAATTTTTTAAATTTAGTGGTAGTTGAATAAATAAATAAAAAATTCACTAAATTTAAATTGCCTTATCCATTCTAAAGATTTAACAAATGAAACAGTTTAAAATAAAATTAATTTAAATTCAATTTATTTGAATGTTTTAAAAATTATAATATTCTTTATCGAAAAACAAGTTATGTTATCATAATTTTAATTTCAATTGTTTCCTGTAAGACCTAGGAAAAATAAAGGTTTTAGGAATAAAGTTTTGTTAAGACTTGAGTATGTTTTCTTTTAAGAGTTGATATGTCCAATAAAGTGTTGTGTGAAAATATCTTTGTTAAAAGATAATTATGTTATTTCTTTTATGTTATTTAGATCTCTACAACAATTAAATACATTTTGAAGACATTGGATTATCGTAAAGAAGATTACAACAACAGAAAAATCTGAAACAAAGCTCAATCCAATTTTTATAAAGAGACTTAGGGAAACACATTAGGAGAGCTTAGGAACCCTTTGGGGATTCAAATTTCATCCTCTCTTTCTTCTTACATGTTTTCCACCCTCTTTTCTTATATTTTCATGTTATTTGAACATTCCACGGAGTGTTAAGCCTCTTGGGTTGATTCTGCTCTAATTTCTTAACTGGATTTTGAGGTTAGATGAATAAATTTGTTAGTTCTTTTGATTCTCGTTGTGATTTATTTTTATTTATCTTTTGTTTCTTAGTCAAGTAAAAGTAATGATTTTTACATTATGGCAATTTAGCATGATATTAAATCTACCTAACTTTTCAATGATATGAGTCCAAGGTTTTTTATATTTAATAGAGAATTTACTTTGATTAAAGTTAGAAACTTTCATGTGATTGAATGTGTTTTTGCCAATAATTGAGAATGTACATTGATTAAAGTCGAAAACTTTAACAAGAATTAATTAAGAATGTACTTTGGTTAATTAGCTTGTTAGGAGGCATAATTGAGAATGTATTTTGGTTAAATTTACTATGATTAATCTACAAAGTTCTTATTTTTAATTGAGAATGTAACTTGGTTGATAGTGAGAACGCCAATAAATTAATTGAGAATTTACGTTGATTAATTTGAAAATCTAAGACAATAATTAATTGAACAACAATCTTTAGATAGCCAATGATAAATATTATTTTGAAAAAGTAGTGAAATTAACCTATTTTGTTTATCATTGTTTTTATCTTTCTAAATTTCTTTATAAATTTCTTCATTTCTATCTTTTGTTACTTTGTTCTTTAATATTTTCTGTATCTTCTTTATTATTTTACTAACCCTTTTTTATAAGAATTAATTTGTTAAAAATCAATTTTGTGTTCATTAGGAGATGACTTAGGGTTGAATTTACCCTTTCTATTTTGTTGGCTATTATCTTAGAATATTAAAGTTGTTATAGTTTAGTATAATTAATTTGATCGCGTCAACAATAACGTTATTAGTGATCGAGTGTTAAGTCTTCTTTGGTAGGGGAATAGATGTTTCGCCTTGTGTGATAGGGAACAAGTCCAAAGCCAGAAGCATGACTCGAGTATGCCTGTAGAGGGGGCTACATGTGGGCTTGTAAGGGAGGCTACAAGTGGGTGAGATAGGGTATAGGAGCGTGACTGAGTCTTGTCATGATGAAGTTCATGGTTTGGTGATGCTCATGGTGTTGTTCATGATTGGGGTAGTCATGATGGTGGTGTATCTATAATGATAATCATGGTATTCAAGATGCTCCAAGTTATATTATGTTGATAGTGGTATTACTATAATGGTTATAGTAAGTAGTTAGCATTGGTGCTAATGAGTGGATAGACCAAGGGTCTAAGTGGGAGATGTTAGTGATGACATCAATGGCTAAAGATCGAGGATCAAGGATCGAGCATTGAAGATCGAGGATGGATGATCGAGGCTCGGGGAGCGAGTAATCGGATATGATTTATTTATTATATTTAAAGGATTAGGAATCCTATTGTTATTACTTTTATGTATGAGGTATTTGATTATTGTTGATATAATTAGTATGTATGTATCTTGTTTTTATGATTGTTTTATCGGTATCTTACCCATACATGTTTGTGTGTATTAAGCGTTAGAAATTAAAAAGGAAATAAATTTTCTTATTTTACTAAAATATTGGGGATATTTTCTATTCTATTTTTTTGGTTTTTATATTTAACCAACCTGATTAATTCAATATTATATATATATATATATATATATATATATATATATATATAATTAGAGAGAAATTACATTTATTTTAAACTGCGAACATTATAGTTATATAAAAAATAATTTGAATATATGAAAGAATATATGAAATGATTTTACTTCTGAGTCTTCCATTCTAACTTTGACCCAAAGTTATATTTATTACTTTATATAAAATGCAATAAATGAATTGTTTTAGGTAAAGACATTATAAAATAACTAAAATATTCAATTCAGAAGTTTAACGCATAGTAAATCATTAATATTATGCTTATAATATGAATATATATATATATATATATATATATATATATATATAACATAATCAAATAAATTTAATGTTATTTATTGGATAGTATATATATTGACTAAGATTATTGTATCTTTATGATAAATCATTTAATATGATTAATACTTTCTTTATATTTTTAATGTAAAAATTAAACATACACCATAAGTTTAAAGTAATGTAATAAGAATTTATGACTTTATTAAATGTTTTATTTATTACTTTTAATATATATATATATATATATATATATATATATATATATATATATATATATATAATATCCATAACAATTAATTAATAAGGAGAATTATTCTTTATGCATAATTTTAATACATTACTTTTAGAGTTGTAAAGCAACTTTTTAGTTTTTATTATTAAAAAAGTATTCACAACTGTTAAATTCTTGCATGATATAATTTCAAAAATTAATGAAAATAAAATATCTTATAACTATTTTGATACATATTTAGTTATATTTTGATTTTTATTTTGATAAAAAAAATCATAAATACACTAAAAACAATTGATCTTTTCCACAGACAAAATTAATATGTAATGCACAAAAGTCGTAAGTGAATGATTATCATTGGATTACTTAAAAAAAATTCGTATGTAAAGCAAATATAAATAAATTTACATGTGAAAAAAATTTTTAAATAATATTACATACAAATTTATTAGTAGATAATGAAACTTATAAGAATTATATACTTAATATTTTGTATGTAAATTACATACAAAATAATTTGTTTGTAATGTTGGATGCATAGATACATACACGTGAATTGTATATAGAATAATTTATAGGTAAATTATGTGAGATCCTATGAATTATAGTACAAATAAAGTTGAATATTTTAAGTTAATGATAAAATAATTTGTTAGTTATAATTAAAAGAATTTATTTTATTTTTAAAATATTATGATAAGAAATAAAATAATTTATTAGTTATTTAATTCATAATATTTAATTTATAATGATATGTATAGTTAAAATAATATTTAAATAGAATACTTTATTTATATGTATACATAATATATATATATATATATATATATATAAATAATATTTTTGGGGTTTGCTAACTTGCGTATGCTTGTTTTTCAGTTGGTACATTTTAGTAATGTGTATTAGTAGACAAAAATACCCTAATATATCACGAATTCTAAGTTTTAAGATTAAGGGTATTTTAATAATTTTCATTTTCAAAACTAAAAAAAAAAACTTAAACCCTTGCTCACCTATCTCATTCCTCTTAACTATTTCTCTTTCATCTCTCTCACTCCGAAACTGAAAAAAATCAGAAACATTCGCTATTAAACAATTTCTTACAAAAAAAAATGATTTTATAATGAGTTTTCATTTCATATTTTTTGTCTTATGTAATTTTATCTAATTTTCACAAGCATAATGACATTTGAAGGAATTGGTTATTGGTCTGAAATTTCTTTAGAGATGATGATTCAACATCCGCAGATGATGAAATTAGAGAGGTTAGTGAAGATGATGAAATTGAAGAGATCTTGAACCTTTTCCTGAAATTGAAGATAATGAAATTGTTTAACGAGTGTTTTTTCAGTTAGGACGCGTAAGAATGACAAAGAAAATGTTAGAGTGAGAGAGATAAAAGAAAAAGGGTTGAGAGGAATGAGGGGGTGAGTAAGGGTTTTGGGGTTTTTTTTTTTTTTTAGTTTTGAGAATGAAAATTATTAAAATACCCTTAACTTTAAAACTTAAAATCTATTATGTACTAAGGTATTTTTGTCTACAAAAACCCGATACACATTGCTAAAATGTACCAACTGAAAAACAGGCGTACGCAAGTTAGCAAACCCCATTATTTTTATTCATTAAAAATATATATACATATATATATATATATATATATATATATATAGATATCTTTCTTCATATTTACTTTTTAATTTTATCTTTTATATATTTTAAAAAACAATTACTTCATCAATTTTACCCTTTAATTCCCTTTTTTTTTAAATTTTACCCTTTTTGAAATTTAATATTTTTTAATTACAAAATTACTTACTAAATAAAGAAAAATTATTTACAATAAAATTTTTAAATTATTTATATTTAATTTTAAATTTATAATAATAACAATAATAATACTTTTATTACGATATATAAACCTACTAATATATCTATAATATATATGATATATAACCTTAACTGAATATAAATATATAAATATATATATATATATATATAACATAATTAGGTTTACGATAAGTTATTTGGATGAGATATGAGATGAGATTTATTGCTAAAATCTTAATAAATTTATCATAGTATTTTCTGATTTCAATCTGATAAGAGATAAAATTGGTTTATTAGATTAAATATTACCTATAAATAGCATAAACTGGGTGACGTAGAAGCATTAGAATAATTCACCATTTTCAAGTGGTTCAGAAAGTGAATTCTTTTGTATGATGAACATATAATTGACCATTTTCAAGTGGTTCAGAAAGTGAATTCTTTTGTACGATGAACATGTGTGCAAGTTGAATTGGATTTTCATGGTAAGGGGAGGTGATTTGTGTCTTTAATTTTTCATGTGATTAGTGTTTAGTTTGAGACCCAAAAAGAATAACTATTTTAGACGGGTATCATGAATTAAAACAATAGAGAATAAGGATCATTCGAAGTGTGGTGTAATATTCTTGCTTGATATATGTATATTATTTTTATTATTTGTTTTATGTATGGTGTATATTAATAGTTATAATAATTTGTGTGAATGTGTTTGATAAAATTTAACTAAAGTTGAAAGAGTAATATTAATGTGTTAATTAAAGTAGCAATTAAGTAAGGTGCATCACTATTATATTATATTATATTATATTATATTATGTTATATCACTATTATATTATATTATGTTATATTATATATATATATATATTCGTATTTATATAAATAATATTTTATGGGGTAGTTTTGTTTCGTTGATTCAAGATATATTAAAATATATTTATTTTATTTAAGAACATAAAATTATGGTTTTGAAATGGATTGGGTTACTTATAGTAATATTATATATATATATATATATATATATATATATATATATATATATATATATTGTTATTATTTTAATATAAATTGCAAAGATTTGGTCCTTTGATTGCGGAAGACGTTCGAGCTTGGACCGCAAGCTCCGCGTAGCCAACGTCTCTTTTTGTGCACAACTCAAAATGTTGTTGCCAACGTTAATATTTTTGATGTGCAACGTTCAATTATTTTTGCACGTTCCTTTATTTTATTAAAAATAATATTTTTTAATAGAAGATATTTTAGATGTTTTGGATAATGGGCCTGGTCCATGAGCTCTATAAATAGAGCACCTCCTCCACTCCAAAATCATCAGTTCTCTCATTCTCTCTTCTCTTTCTCTCATTCTCTTATTATTCTCTCCTTCCTTTTATTTCTTAAAATATTCTGGGTATTTTATTTTCTCTTTAAGAGATCCTTGCTAGTTCTGAGATCCTCAGAGATTGTTCTGAGAAGTTCCTGTTGTATCCTGGGGGGCTTGCGCAATACACCGCGGATAAGTCCTTAAGGACAGTGACTCTACACGTCTCAGGAAATTTTGTTCGTGATTCTGTCAGCTTTTCTACAACAATCTTAAGGACTTATGGCTGACAACAACAACAACTCAATCCCGGAGAATCAGAATACTGTTTCCGGAACTCAGACGGTCTTCGCCAAACCATTCCCGGATGTATCAAAAATTGAAGTCTTCTCTGGTCAGAATTTTCGGCGCTGGCAAGAACGTGTGTCAACCCTGTTAGACATGTACGGAGTCGCCTTTGCTCTTTCATCTTCAAAACCTGACTCCAGTCTCCCTCCAAATCCAAAACAAGTTGAAGATTGGGTTCATGCAAATAAGGTATGTCGTCATACTTTACTTAGTGCACTTTCTAATGATTTGTTCGATGTATATTGTTCCTATAAGGAGGCGAAAGACATTTGGGATTCGTTGATTCTCAAATACACTGCTGAAGATATAGTCAGACAAAGGTTCATTATTGGGAATTATTATCGTTGGGAAATGGTTGAAGACAAGGACATAAAGTCGCAAATCAATGAGTACCATAAGCTGCTCGAAGATATCAAAGCGGAGAACGTTCTTCTACCAGATGAATTTGTCTCACAGCTTCTGATCGAGAAATTGCCGCCTTCCTGGACTGATTACAAGCAACAACTGAAACATAGACACAAGCAAATGTCACTTTCAGAACTGATCACTCACATCATCGTTGAAGATACCAACAGGAAAGAATGTGCTGCTGCAAGGGCCAAAGCTTTGTCTGCAAAAGCAAACGTGATAGAAGACAAACCTGTTCCAAAAAGGTACGAACATAAACCTGATCACAATAAGAAAAAATATTTTCGAAAATCTCGTCCCAACGGATCTAACCCAACCTTTAAGAAGAAAGGAAATTGCTTCGTATGTGGGAAGCCGGGCCATCATGCACCACAGTGCAGGCGCAGAGCAAGAAACGACAATCCTCCTAGGGCCAATATAGCCGAAGGAGATGACATTATTGTTGCGGTCGTTTCTCAAGTAAATCTGATGACCAATGTGAGCAAGTGGGTGGTAGACTCTGGTGCTACCAGGCATATCTGTGCAAACAGAAGTGTCTTTACCTCTTACACTAGTGTAGGGGATGGAGAAGAACGTGTCTACCTCGGTGATTCCAGGACCACTCCTGTTCTGGGAAAAGGGAAAGTTCTTCTCAAACTCACATCTGGAAAGACTCTGGCCTTGAGTGATGTGCTACATGTGCCATCAATTAGAGTTAATTTAATCTTTGTGGCACTACTGGGAAAAGTGGAGGTTAAAGTGTCATTCGAGTCGGACAAGATTGTAATGACAAAGAATAATGTTTTTGTGGGGAAGGGATATTGTGATCAAGGTCTCTTTGTACTTAACATTTCTGAAAATATTAATGAATCGTCTTCTTCTGCTTATATTGTTGACTCGTATGATTTATGGCATGCTAGATTAGGACATTTGAATTCTTCTTATGTTATGAAATTACAACGATTAGGATTAATTAATATGCATGATAAACAGAGTAGTAAATGTGATATATGTGTAGAATCTAAAATAACAAAGAAAACATGTTTTTTTGTAGAACGTCAAACTGAATTGTTAGGTCTAATTCATACTGATCTAGCTGATATGAAACAAACCATGTCTAGAGGAGGTAAAAATTATTTTGTGACCTTTATAGATGATTATTCTAGATACACCAAAGTTTACTTAATCAAACATAAAGACGAAGCTTTTGATGTGTTTCTAACCTATAAAGCAGAAGTAGAAAATCAATTAAATAAGAAAATTAAAAGGATTAGATCAGATAGAGGTGGTGAATATGTTTTGTTTAATGACTATTGTGTTAAAGAAGGTATCATACATGAAGTAACCCCACCATATTCACCTGAGTCTAATGGAGTAGCTGAGAGAAAGAATAGAACTCTTAAGGAGATGATGAATGCGATGCTTATTAGTTCTAGTGCACCTGATAACCTTTGGGGAGAAGCCTTGCTTACTGCGTGTTTTTTACAAAATAGAGTACCTCATAAGAAAACTGGTAAAACTCCCTATGAGTTGTGGAGAGGCTATCAACCTAACCTGAAATATCTAAGAGTGTGGGGGTGCCTAGCTAAGGTAATGTTACCCGATCCTAAGAAAAGGAAAATAGGTTCTAAAACCTCTGATTGCATGTTCTTAGGATATGCTGAACATAGTGCTGCCTATAGGTTTCTAATTCTTAAAAGTGATATACTTGAAAGAAATTCTATAATGGAGACGAAAAATGCTGAGTTTTTTGAACATGTTTTTCCTTTAAAGGTTAATGAGATGTCTCAACCTATAGATAATAATAATAGTGATGTCTTGTGTGAAGAATTAAGAAGAAGTAAAAGACAGAGGAAGGAAACTTCTTTTGGTAATGAGTTTTATACTTATCTGGTTGATAATGATCCTAGTAACCTTGTAGAAGCCATTAGTGCTCCTGATGCAAAACAGTGGGATAAAGCCATTAAGACTGAAATTGAATCAATTCAGAAAAATAATACTTGGACCTTAGTAGATTTGCCTAAAGGAGCAAAACCCATTGGTTGTAAGTGGATCTTTAAGAAAAAGTATCATCCTGATGGATCTATAGAGAAGTATAAGGCAAGATTAGTAGCAAAAGGTTTTACTCAAAAACCCAACATAGATTACTTTGATACTTTTGCCCCTGTGACTAGGATTTCCTCTATTCGAGTATTGTTAGCCTTAGCAGCAATCCATAAGCTAGTGATACACCAAATGGATGTTAAAACTGCCTTTTTGAATGGTGATTTAGAGGAGGAAATTTATATGACTCAACCTGAAGGGTGTGTTGTACCTGGTCAAGAGAATAAGGTATGTAAACTTTTAAAATCTTTGTATGGGTTGAAACAAGCACCAAAACAGTGGCATGAAAAACTTGATAATATATTGCTATGTGATGGTTTTTCACCTAATGATGCTGATAAATGCGTGTATTCTAAATTTGAAAATGGTGATTGTGTCATTATATGTTTGTATGTGGATGACATGTTAATATTTGGTACATGCAATGAAATTGTTGCTAGAACTAAACTGTTTCTAGGGTCAAATTTTGAAATGAAAGACATGGGTGAAGCCAATGTAATTTTAGGTGTTAGAATCATAAGGAAGGGAGATAGTATTTTACTATCCCAAGAACAATACATTGAGAAACTTCTTAAGAAGTTTGGGTATTATGATTTCAAACCCGTGAGTACCCCTTATGATGCTAACTCTAAATTAATGAAAAATAGAGGAGAATCGTTATCTCAGCCTCAGTATGCCCAGATAATTGGGAGCTTACTGCACTTGATGAGCTTTTCTAGACCTGATATTGCTTATGCAGTAGGTAGACTGAGTAGGTACACTCAATGTCCAAATCAAGAACATTGGGATGCACTTGCCAGGCTTATGAGATACTTAAGAGGTTCAATGGATTATGCCATTGAATATAGTGGATTTCCTGTTGTACTAGAAGGGTATAGTGATGCTAACTGGATCTCTGATTCAGATGAGACAAAATCCACTAGTGGTTATGTATTCACACTTGGAGGTGGTGCGATTACATGGAGATCAGCCAGACAAACTATTATTGCAAGATCAACAATGGAATCTGAGTTTGTCGCTCTTGAGATGGCTGGTAGCGAGGCTGAGTGGTTGAAAAACTTCTTAGCAAACATTCCACTAGGAATGAAACCAACCCCATCGGTGTCTATACACTGTGATTGCCAATCGGCAATAGCTATAGCTAAAAATAAGAATTACAATGGAAAGAATAGACATATTCAATTGAGACACAATTTGGTGAAGCAGCTGCTAAAGAGTGGAACTATTTCCATTGACTATGTGAAGTCAGAACGGAATCTAGCAGATCCTCTGACAAAACCCTTGGGAAGAAATATGATTTTAGAAACATCGAGGGGAATGGGACTTAAGCCACTGGCAAACAAACAAGTGATGGTAACCCAACCTTTGTGATTGGAGATCCCATGAATAAGGTTCATATGGGTAAAAACAAGTCACTTGTTAGTTCTGATAGCACTAATTTGATTTTAAATCAAATATGTCCATTCCTATGGTGTGTGTTAAAGTGCTAGAGACTGCATTATTGAGAGGTTAGACTTTGTAATTAATCAAAGTTTTAATGATCTTCATATCCCTTATGGGTGGTATATGATTTGTAGCATACACTTGATGAAATCACCTATATGAGTGTCAAGTGGGGCCGCTTGCATGAGATCTTGGCATGATCTCTAGAGCACTCATGAATACCGGGCACGCGCATGGCCTAGTAAGCGCATCACAGCGATAACAGCAAGGATTGTGGGGGTGTATTGTGATTGATAAACCTCTAACACACTCATGTATCTTTGGTTCATATAGCTTGCTATACCAACTATACTGTGTGTTAAGTTTCTTGATCTAGGACTGGTTCATATAGCTTGTTATACCAGCTCTGATGCATTACATCTTATAAAACCCAGAATTTTTCTTCTTTTCTTTCTTTCAATCATTGTTTCTTATCCTTTGCAATGTGTGGGGGATTGTTATTATTTTAATATAAATTGCAAAGATTTGGTCCTTCGATTGCGGAAGACGTTCGAGCTTGGACCGCAAGCTCCGCGCAGCCAACGTCTCTTTTCGTGCACAACTCAAAATGTTGTTGCCAACGTTAATATTTTTGATGTGCAACATTCAATTATTTTTGCACGTTCCTTTATTTTATTAAAAATAATATTTTTTAATAGAAGATATTTTAGATGTTTTGGATAATGGGCCTGGTCCATGAGCTCTATAAATAGAGCACCTCCTCCACTCCAAAATCATCAGTTCTCTCATTCTCTCTTCTCTTTCTCTCATTCTCTTATTATTCTCTCCTTCCTTTTATTTCTTAAAATATTCTGGGTATTTTATTTTCTCTTTAAGAGATCCTTGCTAGTTCTGAGATCCTCAAAGATTGTTCTGAGAAGTTCCTGTTGTATCTTGGGGGGCTTGCGCAATACACCGCGGATAAGTCCTTAAGAACAGTAACTCTACACGCCTCAGGAAATTTTGTTCGTGATTCTGTCAGCTTTTCTACAATATATATATATATATATATATATATATATATATATATATATAATATAATTTCATCAAAGATAGGTAACATATATATATAAATAAAAAAGTCACATATTGACTAATTAAATTTAAATAAATTAAAATTGACAACACATCATTTGAAAAATATATAATCAATATTGTGATAAGAGAACAAAAATAATAAAAAAGTGAATGAATTTTGTGAATATAAAACAATGCAAACAATTAGAAAAGTAGAGAAAAATAAGTGTATAACGAAAAATATCCAAAACTAAAGACGAAAAAGATAATATATATATATATATATATATATATATATATATATATATGCACTAACTAAATTTAAATAAATTAAAATAGTTGAAATTCTCCTATCATCTCAATTAGGATGGTACCACGATGGGAGAAACATGTTTTATTATTTCATTTTTGAAAATAAAAAATTATTTTTATCTTCATACAAGTATAATTTTTGTCTTATCTTCATTTTTATTGGATAAAAATTATATTTGTATTCATGTTTGTATCTACTTTCTTAGTGTTTCAATATCTATTGTTAATTTTTATAAAAAAATAAAATTTATGACAAAGAAAATATAATATTATAAAATATTGAATATAAAATATGTATTATATGTTATTCCATATTAAATATTTAAAAAGAAAGTATAATTATTATAATTTGAAATTAAATTACCAGATAACTTTTAACTAAAATGAAAATTATATAAAATATTACAAAATTATACATAAACAAAATTTTATGAAAATCAAAACATTTATTAATTTTCATATATGAAACAAAGTTAAAATATTTTTAACAAATTACAGTAAGAAAATAAATATTCAAGTTTAATTTTATTTCAAAGGTTTGTTAATTTTATTTTCCTAAATTCTAATGAAATATATTTTTTATACACAAATAAAATCGTAATACAGCATTTGAATAAGATCACAGAAAGAAAAAATGTTAAACAAATAATAATTAAAATTTAGATATAAATATTTCATTTTGAACTTTGGACGGTGATAAAGAAAATTTATTAAAATTATATTAAATTATTATATTATAATAAGTTAAAGTCTTTATATTATTATATCCTACATGATAAAAATGAAAAAAATAAAAAAGTTAAAAAAATAAAAATGAGGAAATGTATGTTCTATAAATGATTTGATAACAATTGAACTATATGATAGAAAGGGAAAAGCTGTAGAATTAAGTTTTTTTACATTACATAGTAAATGATAAATTTATCTGATTGAACTTGAAATTAAGAGTTAAACATTCTCAGGTACGATAATAACAATAAAATATATTATAAGGAGAAGAAAAAACAAAACATAGATCTAAAAACTATTTGATTCATTGAAATTGATACCACTTTGAATATAACCACAGAAAGGAAATATATATAATCAATGTTGTGAAAATAGGAAAAAAAATAGTAAAAATGTGAATGAATTTTGAGAGTATAAGACAATGCAAAAAATTAGAACAGTAGATAAAAAAATGAAAAGCTAAAAAAAATTACAAAACTAAAAACTAAAAAAAAAAAAAAAAATATATATATATATATATATATTAATTATTAAATTAAATTATAATACTTTAGCAATTCAAACTAGATATAATGAGAAAAGATTTAGTAACAAAACATTTTACACTTATTTTCGGTTTTGCCACCGCATTGATATATTATAACTGATTTTCAAAAGTACTTTATAATAAATTTCATTTTTATTACGAAATTAACACTAATTAATTTATTATAACAAATAAATTTTATCTGTCATAATATAAATCGTCGTAAAATCGTATTTTTTTCACTAGTGTACTCAGCTAAATATATGTGAACCATATCCATTTTGGACACTCAATTAAAAAAATTTATAATGAAATTATTGAAATTAATATGAATATAGCGTGACATTGAATGAAATAATAATTCTACTAATTATTCTTTAAATAAAATGATGTCCACCACATAAAATGATTTAAAAAAAAGAAAAATAAACTCCTTTTCTAGTGCTATATTATAAGGGTTGCGAAAGATGTTTTACATAAACAGTATTGAACTATTTTTCTAGGGTTTTTCAAATGCATCAAATATATCTGACATATATATGAAAATAAAACAGTCACATATTTGAACTAAATAAATTTAAATAAATTACAATTGATAACACACCATCTGTATATAACCGCACAAAGGAAAAATATATAATTAATATGAGGAAAAAATAGTAAAGAAGTGAATGAATTTTGTGAATATAAGACAATGCAAACAATTAGAAAAGTAGATAAAAAAGTTTATAGCCAAAAAGAAAAATTACAAAACTAAAGAATAAAAAGATAATATCTATATATATATATATATATATATATATTTATATTTATTTATTATGATTACCTACTAAATTATAATACTTTAGTAATTTAAAAAAGGATAAAATGAGAACGGATTTTGATACTGAGATAAATATATGTGAATCATATCCGTTTCAGACACTCAATTAAAAAATATTATAATGAATTTATTGAAATTTATATAATTTGACATTGAATGAAATATTAATTATACTAATTACTTTTTAAATAAAATGATGTCCACCACATAAAATGGTTTAAAAAAAAATATTAAACCCCTTTCTAGAAATATATCATAAGGGTTGCAAAAACGTTTTATATAAACAATATTAAACCATTTTTCTAGTGTTTTTAAGGTGCATCAAATATATGTAATATATATATATATATATATATATATATATATATATATATAAATAAAAAAGTTTTGGACTAACTAAATTTAAAAAAATTAAATTGATAACACACCATTTGAATATAACTGCACAAAAGAAAAATATATCATCAATATTGTGATATGACGAAAAAATAGAAAGGAAGTGAATAAATTTTGTGCATATCAGACAATGCAAACAATTAAAAAAGTAGATAAAAAAGTGTATAAACTAAAGAATAAAAACATAATATATATATATATATATATATATATATATATTTTGGTTACCTACTAAATTATAATACTTTAATAATTCAAACAAGATATAATGAGAACGAATTTGGTTACTGATATAAATATATGTGAACCATATCTGTTTCAGACACTCAATTAAAAAAATTTATAATGAAATTATTGAAATTTAATATAAATATAATGTGACATTGAATGAAATATTAATTCTACTATTTACTCTTTAAATAAAATGGTGTTCACCACATAAAATGGCTTAAAAAGAAAAGAATATAAAACCCTCTTTCTAGTGCTATATGATATGGGTTACCAAAAACGTTTTACATATACTGTACCATTTTTCTAGTGTTTTTCAGGTGCATCATACATATGTAATTAATATATATATATATATATATATATATAAAGTCACATATTTGGACTAACTAAATTTCAATAAAATAAAATTGATAACACACCATTGGAATATAACCACACAAAGGAAAAATATATAATAAATATTGTGATATGAGGAAAAAATAGTAAGGAAGTAAATGAATTTTGTGAATATAAGACAATGCAAACAATTAGAAAAGTAGATAAAAAAGTGTATAAACTAAAGAATAAAAACATAATATATATATATATATATATATATATATATATATATATTTATATTTATATTTATATTTAGGTTACCTACTAAATTATAATACTTTAATAATGAACAAGGCTATAATGAACACGGATTTGGTTACTTGATATAAATATATGTGAACCGTATCCTTTTCAGACACTCAATAAAAAAAATTATAATGAAATTATTGAAATTTAATATAAATCTAATGTGACATTGAATGAAATATTAATTCTAATACTTACTCTTTAAATAAAATGGTGTCCACCACATAA
Source organism: Vigna reflexopilosa (assembly GCA_027742785.1). Classification (NCBI taxonomy): domain Eukaryota; kingdom Viridiplantae; phylum Streptophyta; class Magnoliopsida; order Fabales; family Fabaceae; genus Vigna; species Vigna reflexopilosa. Next base: position 8,258,029 of record CM050929.1, on the reverse strand, counting down.
AATGGCATAAAAAGAAAATAATGTTAAATCTCCTTTCTAGTGCTATATCATAAGGGTTACGAAAAAAGTTTTACAAAAACACTATTAAACGATTTTTCTAGTGTTTTTCAGGTGCATCATACATATGTAATTAATATATATATATATATATATATATATATATATATATATATATATATATATAAAAGTCACATATTTGGCCTAACTAAATTTCAATAAATTAAAATTGATAACACACCATTGGAATATAATCACACAAAGGAAAAATATATAATTAATACTGTGATATGAGGAAAAAATAGTAAGGAAGTAAATAAATTTTGTGAATAAAAGACAATGCAAACAATTAGAAAAGTAAATAAAAAGTGTAGAGCCAAAACAAAAATTACAAAACTAAAGAATAAAAAGATA